>JARKHS020002545.1:0-478526 GCA_030143305.2 Amblyomma americanum
CATCTAAGCTCCCAAGCATTTCGCACCGGAGAAGTCGTGCAGGTACTCAGGGGATAGGCATTGAGAGCACGGAGTTAATCTACGAGGCGTGCCTTATCTCCAAAGCGCTTGACGCGACACAGCTGCAAAAATCCGACTCGTGACGCGTAACGCTCCGACCGAGGATGGCGTGCTGCCTGAATGGGATTTCGGAGGGCAAACACATACAGCTTAGCATGTGTTTGCCACGCCGCCACTCATATCGCGTCAAGACCTCAAACGTTCAGTTGTAATACGACACGGATTGCCCCAATGTAATGCCCCAACCTAAAGGTCTTTCAGGGCGAACAAATGGCAATGACGGAGTGAGATAGTTAAGGCTCCTTGCATCGTAACGCTCTCTTCCTCCCGAGAACTTAGAGAGAGAAAACTATTTGCCACGAGCAGACCATGCGCTCCGGCAGAACTGCACGAACAACGAAGGGAAAGCGGAGCAACAGAAGTTACCAGGGGGCCGTCTAGAGGTGCTAGGAATTTCGGCGCCAGCATGGTCGCTTAAGCCCCTCCTTCCTACGACGTTACTCACGGATAAGGCTAAGTAAGGTTAGACTTGCACCTATACGCTGAAAATCGGACCATTTCTGGGGGTCCTTCGCTGACCAAACACGCCAAGCCGAACGGGTTGGAGTTCCAACTGACGCTCAAAAGCCGCCGCATCACCCATTGCCGCGCACAGGTCTCTCCATAAAAGGGGAGGGGGAGAATACAATGCAATTTATTTACGTTGGAAAATGTAAATTAATTGTACCGCCATTTTGCGTTTGTGGACATGGGAGAGCGATTGTGGACAAATTTGCGCCCCGTTCTCCATGTAGAGGGCATTGCTAGAGGTGCCCCCCCCCCCCCCCCACGCTTATTGTTAGCACACCTTTGTGTTCGCCTCTTGCCCCCAAATTCTTCAGCTTCGCGGGTGCCCACTACCTCGTCCTGGCGCAGTTACCTCAATTAGGCTTCGGGATAAGACATTGCGAGCCCCTTGCCTCTGGCGCGTTCTGCCCGCTTCATGGATTTGCAACTCTGGATCCTTACGTAATCGTTTCTTCCGATCGCGTTTACGAAGTCGTTCCGAGTGCAGCTTCGAGACACGCATTTTCTCCGACGATGGCGAGGGACTGCACCATGAGTTGCTGACGTCACGAGTCGCTAACGGCTCGGGACGACGCAAAACCGCTATACGCCTAACACAACTATGCTCTGTAAAAATTAAGCAAATATGCACACGTACTGATTCCGGCAGCGCCGCCGCCGGCCGCTCTCAACGGAGGCAGGAGAAAGCGCGTAGCACGGCAGCTACACTACTGACAGCCGAGAGAGGTGGAGAGAGGGGCCAGACACACCACCGCAAACTCGGGCAGGAGGCTCCTCGGACGACGCCGAGCTGTTGTCACCGGTCTCCGGCACCTCTCAACGCCGCCGAGCAGGGACAAAGAAAAAAAGATAAGATAAAACAAAAAAGAATTAGACGCATGGTGTCATCGTTCGCCGCGATCGCGTCATACAACAAGGAGGGGGACAATTCCACACTCGAGCGACCTGCCGGCGCGAAAAACGACTCGTCCTTCCCGGCGTGCATCGCGGCGACGCCACGTAATTTCCACGCGATATCCGATGCCAGTAGTGGTTGCTGGCCGGACGGTCTTCTCCTTTACTTCTTTTATTTTTTTTTGTCCTTGTAGTCGCTTCTGTCGCTTTCGCAGAGAACATCGGAAGGTATGCGGTGACGCCGCGCAGCGATCGGATGGCGCCACCTCCGGAGCGCCTCTGAGAACCAAAAGCAGCAGCGGCGGCAGCGAGCGCCGAGGAATTCCTGCCCGCGCTCCCAGCGTCGACGGGAAAGGGGAGACGGCGGCGTTTCCTTTCGTGGCACATCCCGAGCACCCACGTGCGCCGAGGAGACGACCCCGGCGGCGAGGCCGCAAACGCGCGGCGCACTGCCTGTCGACGACAGCAGCCGGACGGAAAATACAAACAATGGATGCAATCGCGCGCACATCGGAAGGGGCCGACAATTTTTGCCGGACTGTGCATCGGGGCGGTACTGTGTCCGTATCTTCTGGGTAGCCCAGCCACTATTCGCCCGCACTTTAAGCATGCAGGCATGGGTACACACGATTCGGAGATCTCACGGGGCTGCCGCCCTGACCAAACAAGACACGGGGGCATCCAAAGGCGTCCGGAGCTGCAGTGGACCAGCAGCGCTGGGTACGGATGCTCCCGCTGCCCGCTGCTACGCCAGTTTCCAGCGCTCGAGGTGAAGTGTGCGGGTTATTATGTCTCGACAATTCTTGCCTTTCTTCCAGCTAATGCCCTTAAGAAAGAGCACCCAAGCGAGGAAATGAGGGTGCCTTCGTACGCGGACAGACGCGGCATCGGAGTGGCGAACACCGCCGCGACAGGCGCTGCTCGTCTGCTCCTCCTTCCCGTTTGTGTTGTGTCCGTTAAGTGGCGCTATGGTTCTACGATGGGTAGGGCGCGCTGGCCACCGAGGCGCCCTAGCGGTGGGTGACTGGAAGGTCGGACATTAAGCTGACCTCAGGAAAGATAGCTACAAGAATCTCTCAACACTATGGGTCTGCGATCCGTGGTGACTGACCACGAACCGTACTCCTCAAAAGCGCGCCGCCGACGCGAAGACGCCGCTCGAGTCACAACAATCCTGACGTCACGGACGCACCCACTATCCCTCTCTCCCTCCCGTCGAACAGCAAGCACGCCGCCTGACACAGTCGTTTGTTGAGGGAAGGGAAAAAAGGAGGGGGGGGGGGGGGGTACGCTGCCGCCAAGCCAAGTCGTCGAAATGTCAACAGGTCGAGAGGCGACGGCAGAACCCGCGGGGGAGTCACATGAGCAAGTCGCCTGGAGGAAGCCCTCCTTCCGGACGACCAACGGCCGTTACGTCATAATGACGCCGCCGGCGTTCGGTTGCCGTCATCTCCGCCGACACTACGGCTGACGCGTGCATTTATATTAGCACCACCGCGCAAGAACATGAGCGCGAGACCAAGGGAGGCAACAGGTGCGTCCGGGGACGGATTCCGAAAGGCAGCGGATGCGTACGCCCCCGTACGGGGGCCACGAGAACTGAATGGGGCGCCCCTGACGTGCCAGCAACAGTGTGTTGAAAAGAAGGGAAAAAAAACGCTTAGTGACGTTCCACGCAACTGGACAGACTTTTTATAGACAGCCCTATAGCAGTCTGCTTAAGGCCGGTATCATGTCAAATAATTGGCGCCTGAACCAAATACGAAAATCAAGGAGCTACGGATCCGTTTAGAACAAAATCTGGCCCATGTCATCGGATTTGCTCTAAACTCTCGACACCCATTATGTCCTGAAAACCTAGACGTGCACTACCGTCACTTTGGAAGCTTTGAAGAATGTCACAGGATACAGGGTGTTTCACCTAAGGCTTAAAAACAATTTTTAAAAATAGACGTTTTGGGTTAGAAGAGCGCTTTTTTCGGCAGCCAACGGTAGGCAATATCCATATCAGATTTAGAATTTCGAAAACGCGGTACCCTCGGCGCTGTGGCTCAACTAATTATGTCTACATCGCGCCAAAATACACGCGCTTTCACAAGAATTTTGCGGGCAAAGCAACCTCTCCAGAGCTCGTAACTCGTCGAAATAGCCAAAATTTGTAGGGCCACAGAGCCGAGGGTAACCACATTTTGGAAATTCTAAAGACTGATATGGGTATTACTTAGGGTGGGCCACACGCCTCTCAATAGTTAAGGCGCCTAACAGTAAGTAGTAGTTAACCAGCCTACTAGTTAGCACGTCTTAGCTGTATTCTGATGTACTACACCGTTGACAATGCTATGCCGAAAATGCGCTCTTCTAACGCAAAATACCTTTTTTTTTTAAATTGTGTAAAGCCTTAGGTTAAACACCACGTATAACAGTACAGCAGCAACTTAGTGATATTAAAGGGCGACAAAACTCGTAACCATAATGATTAAGATCGCAAATTCGGTTACCGATAGAGAGGGAGAGAAAAAGGGACTTTTATTTGCATACATTCAGAACTTATGTTCAAGTGGGGCAGCTTTGGTCTAACGCCACGTGCTCCACACACTGGAGCCTAAACAGAACTCCCGGCAAAGCTATGCCACGAAGCGACGATTGCGCCAGGCGGAAGTGGCAGGTGTAACAGAGACAGAGCGAACATCTGGCGCTGCGTCGAGCGCGGCTGAGAAGCCTGCATTTCCAGAACGACGATTCCAGACCCAGCGCGATATCACACTGACAAAAAAAAAAAAAAAAAGCGAAGCTGGATTCATCCAACCCGAACGCAATTGACAATGACCGATGACCGAGATTACTTCCGCGTGCTCCACCAGAGGCGCATGTCACTGCGTACGCAACGGCACCTCTCTACTCCACTTCCACTGCATGCCGCAACCAAGGACAATGTGCGGAAACCTTCCACATATCCCATATATTTCAACGTTCATACAGGCTCGCGCGCCAAGCCTCCGGATCCCTTTTATTATCAGCATCAGGAACTTTTTAATTAGATAGTCGAAATATGACTACTTTGACACATGCCCTACTTCTAAATTCGCAGCGGAAGCAAGCGGAACCCCTTTAACGCACGTGAATATCATACGGAACATAACTTTCACTTTTAAAACATTCGATTTGGTCGAACAGATCCGGGCAGTATAGGTCGACGCGTTAAGTCTCTCCCAGTTTATTCCAGTGGCTGTAGACTAACATTCACTGGCAGTGACACGAGTTGAGATGCCGTCGCGAGTTGGAGGTTCGGGAAAGGGCGAGCGGACAGAATAGGTAAGGGGGGTTAACCAGGTGGCATAAAATCCGAAAGGCAAAAGCAAAGTCGTCGCCTAGGGGCTTACGTCGCCGTCTTCGTCTGGCGGAACGCTCGCCGACGCGCCCCCTCCCTGCGTTTCAGCCCCAAATCTCTCTCGTGACACGTTAATTCCCAGACAATTAGTCGCCCCAGACGGCTAAAAATAATGCTCACGCCCGCCAGCGCCAAGCAGACCCAACACAGACGACCGGACGAAACGGGGAGGGAGGCTAATACGCGAGCGGCCAAACGGGATTCAGCAGCGCAGCTAGAAACGCAGCCAGGCTGCAGCGATGCATGCGTCAAGCGCGTGCACTGCTCAAACAAAACAGTCGGCACGACGCCTGCCCGCCGCAACTTGGCCAAGATCAGCGCGGCGCTAATGGACAAGTCGGCGCCCGGCGGCATGTCGCGGGGAAGGGGGGAGAGAGACGAATGGGGATGAGGGGCGGTAGAGTTGCAGAGCGACGCGAAGATGCAGGAAAGGAGGAAGACGAAAAGAGTCAGCCGCGCAAGATTCATTAAAGAAAAAAAAAACAGAAAGGAAATAAATGAGCTCAAAAGACGGGGAGGCGCCGCCACAGCTCCCGGGAGAGCGCGGCTCCGTCAAGGACACTGCAGGGACCGCGCATGCTCTCGACCCAAGAAGCCGGCTCCCCGAAGTTTGGCTGGAGACGAAAAGATAGGGGAGAGGCTACAACAGTCCACCGCTTTTGAAAGAAGTAAAACAAGGCCGTAATAATAACGCTAAGAAAACAGAAAACGAAGAAGGTCGCGCCATCTGCCTGCCTGTCACGCAGAGTGCCTCTCCCTCCAAAGGACCAGGGCTTCTTCCGCTACGACCTGCTGGAATCAAGCAACAGCACGAATGGGGCACGCAGAAAAAACAAACAACCAAGGCGTGTCGCTGAGCTGCTTCTTTATGCCCGCTCGACCAATCTCAATAGTCAAATTTAAATTAAACTGGTTCTAGGGGAAAGGAAATGGCTCACTGTCTCACATCTCGGCGGACACCTGAACCGCGCCGTAAGGCAAGAGATAAAGGAGGTACTGAGAGAAGAAAGAGGTGTCGTAGTGGAGGGCTCCGGAATAATTTCGACCACCTGGGGATCTTTAACGTGCACTGACATCGCACAGCACACGGGCGCCTTTTAACGCGGCCGCCGCGGTCGAGTTCGAACCCGGGTACACCGGCTCACTAGACGAGCGCCCTATCCACAGAGCCACCACGGCGGGTCTAACTTAAAACAGAACTTCAGTATTCACAGCAATGATCGGTTTACACGATCAGGGTGAAAGCAGGCTCCAGCTTTTTGGAGCAGCTTTGGAGCAGCAAAAGTCCCATTTTGGAGCAGGTTTGGAGCAATTTGTAGGCTATTTCGGAGCACATTTGGAGCAGGCTGGCAACATTAAATGCAACTGAGAGCAATTTTGTTCACAACTAGTCCAAAAACTTCACAAGAACCAACATCACGTCATAGAAAACATGCAGGAGAGGGTCCTTGCTTCGGAAGATCGTTTGAAATCTGTCAAACATCTGAGCAGCGTTTTGAAGGAAAAACAACTTTGCTCGCAGTGTTTTGTCACAAAATGCAGATGACAGACAACCGTGATTCATAGATGAACACCTCGGCTGTCCAGCTCTAGAGAAGAATGCCGTAAGGGCATCATATGACTTTGGCACTCGCTCAACACTAGGAAGCAGTGTCAGCCGCCTGCTGTTCGCGTGCCACAAAAACTAAGTGGGGCAGTCTCATATCATTCAGCAGCTTCTTCATGTCCGCGTGCCTCGTGGCAAACTTGAAATAGTAGTGGACATCAGTCACAAGAGACTCCACTTCTGCGCAGAACATATCCAGCCCAGCAGCAAAAGCGTTGTGGACTTTGTGGAGGCCGCATTCACCGATGGCAACCATTCCAGGGCTTGCTTCCTTCTTTAGCTGTCGCTTAAGGCTTTTCATTACGTCAGGGCCGTCACTGTAACAGCATATCATGTTCTTCTTACGAACGTCACTGAGGGGAGCCTCAATGCAGGAAAACAGCTCATCAGCGGCCGCATGGCCCAAGTGAACGGACTGGATATGCTCCACATTTTCAGTGTTAGCACGGTAGTAGCGGACAAGCACGTCCAGCTGCTGCACCATGGCCTCAGGGATTGGGCTCTCGTCAATCGTTATTGTGTAAAACATGTCGGGCATGTCAAGCTCCAGAGCTATTTTTGCCTCTAAATATGGCCCCAGACAATTAGAAATAATGTACGAAACACCCGTTTCGTAGCGAGCGCCCAGCGTTGCCTGGCCGACAATAACACTCGGCTAAATTTGGCTCTGTAAATTGGCGTAATGGGCGCAGCAGATCAAATTGACACAGCATGGCGCAATTGGACAGACAGGGAAGGGTTAAAGGTGAGGTAAAGAGCCACCGATGTCTAGCAGCACGCGGACGTTAATGTGCCCCGTCTCCATCGTTAATTTGGCTCGCGGTATAATCGAGGACGCTTCGAAAATTCGCGCCTTTTGCGAGTGCACAGTTCGAGCAGGGTGCCGCCCACCTTGTTGCTGCTGGGAAATTGGAAATATAATGCCCGCGTTTCAGCGTGCGCGAAGCACCAAACGTCGCGACTAGGCTGTAATCTATCTCGACGTCGGACGCGAGTCTCGACAGTTGAGCGAGATGGCACACGTCACGCGTAAAACAGAGACACCTGTGCACGCGGAAGGACACGGGCGCGATCCTATTATTATCCCCGTCACTAACTCCGCGTCGTGGGGCTTCTATTTCCCGGTGCCATCATGCGCAAACAGCGTGTTTTATACACACTCAGCTGTGTACAGGCGGGCGTTTAGTGCCGCATTACTGGGGGCAACCCCGCCGACCCCAGAGAAAGAAACGAATCCATTCTTGTTAACGTAAAGTTTCTGCATTTTTCAATCAATCTCGCAATTAAACATCACAAAAAAGCTATACAGCATATGAATGTATTTGCTTTCAAGTTAATATATAAAAACAAAAATATACGCTAAATAGCTAAACGGAGTGCAGAATAAAAACAGAGGACAGTAAAGTGGAGGTTAGGGTTCATCTCAGTGCTCTCCTCTTACGTTGCGTTTGCGTAAGCATACACTGGTACAAATTGAGCGGAAAACGTTTTCTTTTCAAATATACCTACAGTTGGAACGCAGTGAATTAAGAGGCACAGGCTTGAATGAGTGCCCCTGAACTTCGCGTCATTTCTTATTAAACGGCAAAGGTTCAAGGCTGGACTGTTACTTAACCTTTTCTTGCTTAGCCCCAGCTGCGAGCATTTTTTTTCTTCGTTTTGCAACTTTCGCCTTCACACGCCCACACACACACTATACATATTGAAGCTCAGTTCGGAGCGGTTTTATTCGTTTCGTGGCCTGCATTTGCACAAGGCCAGCATGACTCACAACAGCCACAGAATGGTGCGTTGTGAAACGCAGAACAATGCCCGCCCGGCTCCCTATATACTGCTAGACCTCTTATTCATGCTGCGATACATCCTCATAGCCAAAGCCCTGCCGGTGATGGAGGAGCAACAGTGGCAGCATGCGCTCAGCTATAAACGTCTGTTCTGGCGACTTGCGAAAGTGTCTTCCTTTTTACTTTACACTAGTGAAGGATCGGTACAAAGGAGTGTTCGCTCGAATTTGAATAAAGTTCGCGTTTCGCCTCCCAGGAATACATTTACGGTCGAATAGGTTCAAGGACGGGGGTATATACACTTTGTGCTCAGTTAATGCTGTTGCAGGTACAGGTTAGTGCAATTCAATGATTATGGCTGACCACACGGTCTTCAAGGGAAGAAAAGGTGGGACAAGCGCTGAATTTGTACAAGGCTGTACAGTGAACCACATCTCAAATATTTTTCTTTTCGCGCGCACGGCCTTAATCAGCACACGTGAATGTCAGTCAATAGTGCGCCTATATATATATATATATATATATATATATATATATATATATATATATATATATATATATATATATATATATATATATATATATATATATATATATCATCTTCGCTGCGTGACAGAACAAAGCCCAAACACCTCCTACTACGTGATGGTGTGCAATGCAAGTGACAGACAAGGTCAGCCATCACACGGTCGCAGAAAAAATCAAGTGTACAGGGTGGGTCAAAAGTTCCCAGGCCACAGCTTTTGAGCGCTATAGTCGGTCAGTTACGAGACACCCCCCGGTGTCTCAAAATTTCTACAGAAGAAAGGAGAAGTACCAGTCTCCCCTCTGAGAAACACGATTGCTTTATTGCTATCATAAATCGCAGCATATGCCGCTGCAAAGTAGACCCTGTGGCCTGGGAACTTTTGACCAACCCTGTGCGTGTTCCTATACCATTTGCATACTGTTCTTACCAGTGTAAAGCCGTGTTTTCGTTAAGTGTATGGAGATACTCAAATGGCCAGGGCCGGAACCCCCGAACTCCTGCTGCTAAAAAAAAATCATTAAAAATAGATTGGGAAATAGGAGAGAAAGTATGAGTAAGAAAACGTGGTATGAAGGATTAACAACCAGTGTGAGCATACCTGATGCCCCCATAGTAGTAGGCTTAAGCACGCCAGGCGCCACAGTTCCGTCATTACTTTACCATTACTGCACGTGTCCTTCCATAGCTCGAGTTCCCGCCGTCCCTTTTACGTAACGCACAAGCGCCGCGGTTGTGCCTGCGGGCGCACCCTGCCGCTCCTTGCCGGCCACCGGAATTCATGGCCAGTAGAGAAAGAGGGGAGGGGGAGCTGCCTCTGGTCGATCCATTAGTGCGGGCGCGTGCCAGCCAAGAAGGAAGGCGCCGAAGAAGGCAAGATTCCGAGCGCAGTCGCAGCCGCGACGACTGATTAATGACCCCGAAGCAAGACCACAAGGTCTGTCCGGCCAACGCGAGCCCAGGGGGAGGAAGGGCAGGGGGGGGGGGGGGGGGAGGGTAAGAAAAGAAAAACAAGCGCGGCGCTGCTGGGCGTCATTATGTGCGGAGAGTCACAAAGAAGAGCGCGTAAAACGAACTTATTTGACTGGACCAAGGGCGTACACTGAAAGAAGGAGCTAAGTCGCGCCGCGGGGTGGGGGGTACCGCCACTGGCTGACGGGATGATGTCGGAATGCGGGGATTGGTGGGGCAAACGGGAAGGTGAAACCCCTACCCTGTTGCGGCAGGAAGTGGACTTGTGTCCATTTTTTTTTTTTTGCGGCCGCAGTGGTACGTAGACACATCACCGGAAAAAAGAGATTTTTAGGCCGGCCTGATGATGAGGGGCGGCTCCTTGGCACCATTCCAAGAAAACCGAAACACTTGCTCCGGGACTGCGCAGAGTCACGCATTTTTCTTGTCAGAGTCATTTATGGCTCAAAAGTAGGCACTTGCGGATCCCTAAACAACTGACCGCAGAGCCATCCTTGCAGCACTCTCTCGCAATGAACTACCGCGCAACGCTGACTGTGCGGCGTGACTGCAATGCCATAAACGCCACCGGTACACCGGTTGTTGTCGTTGCATTCCCGATGAGTTCGAACTGTTGGCGCACTTCAGCAGTGTTCTGCTCTCTTCACGGAAGCTATGTTTGGCGATCACTTAGGCTAGAGGCCGTAGAAGGCATTGCAATGCACACCCCGTCGCAAACGCAAGTTGTACTCTCCAGCGCGCTGCGCAAACAGCTTTTTACATAAACGCAGCCGAGGCGCCCACCGGTTATTCAGTAGTAGCGCTGAAATGAAGGCCGCAAGAAAATCACTTGCGACTTTCTAACTGTCGATAGCAAAACTGAAGTTTCTCACGACTTTGTTCGCGTACGTTGTCAAATCCTGCACATTTTCGCTCTGACCCAAAACGACCCAACGCGTTCATGTCAACTTGAATTCGGTCACACGATCCGAGATGAAAGAGTAACCAAGCAAATTCGAAGACGGCCCACAAGCTGAGTCTTCCATACAGTTAGTCAAGCTGGCAGTCGGGGTTACCCAACCACAGAGGTTAAATGCAGTTATGAAAGGCATGCAGCAAGTCATGGTAACAATGCTAGAGTACAATCGGGTGCAGCAAACGTTTAATCCCCAAGTGGATGATATCAGGTGGATTAGAGATTATACAAGGTGTACCTTAACTTTAGGAGTGCTTCCATTTTTTTTTTTTTACATTTCAAGAGCGCCACCGCAGCTCGCCCTATCGCTACACTCTGGGCTCTGTCCATACTAAGGACGACTGCATTAAGATCGTGCTGTTAATTAGAAATTCAGTTTTTCGTTTCTCCGTTGTCGGTCGCTCTAGCTGAGAAATTTGGGGTTGAAAATAGAATAGTCACGCCCACTACTCTACTCAAACTATGACGTTGCTGTCTAGAATTTTGTACTCCGTGACTGCTGGCTGGAAGTGAATGACGGTGTGGTCTAGCCTGTGAGATCCGCAAAGAAAAAATGTAAACACCTAGCACCATCGCAGTTTGCTAATGAAAACGAGCTTTTGCGACGATACCAGTGATTCTTTGTGTGTGTGTGTGTGTGTGTGTGGGGGGGGGGGGGGTCCATTTTCATCTTATAAAAGCTCTGTTTCCAGTGAAGTAGCCTCTTCGCCATTAGAGCGCGATAATCCATCGATAAGGCCGACCTCAATTTATTCACAGTGCACCTGTACCTGTACCCCCAATTATTCTGTTATTCTTTGAGACTGAGAAATTTGTGCGACTTAAGTTATTTATTGTTCTTTTCCACTCCTTGGCTTATTCTACATACGCACGCACGCACGCACGAGTGGCAAGAGTCGGATTCGTAATACCTGGGGAGTGACTAGAGTAGTGTGGCAAAAGGCGTTTTCTAACAACCGACAGTACCTATTGTGCGTCACTAAGTGTTTCTATTTTACAACGTCAGGCAACAGCTACGTCGCTAAAAGTTTTGCATCTCCTAATGCGCGAGCTTAGTGTCGTGGTAAAATGTCTGAATTCCTGCAAGATAAACTGCCATTCCGCAGCGCTCTCACCACAGCATGCCGGCCAGTGCCAACCGCACACACATGCGACGATAAATAAAGCTGCCGAGTGCGCCTAGAAAAAGAAAATAGAAATAATAGCCACCTGGCCTTCGAAAAACCCACCGTACGCAACGTTTAAACCTCTTTTTCAGGCCGGCCAGCGAACAAACTCAGACCCGCCACTGGCCTCTGTTTATAGAACGCTCTCGCTCCGTCCGCGTCAACACTTTTTTTTTCTTGCTTGGCATGACTCGCCTACTTTGCCTGTTTTGGTTGTTTTCCACGTCTGTAATGGATAACATTCGTAAACAGCATCGCTGAGTTTTCAGCAACGCCAACCCCGTCTATCCTTTTATCCAAGCCAGAACGTGCATGGGAAACCTACCCGCAAGCTTGAAAGACGAAAGCACGTTCACCTTCACCAAGAAAGGTGCTGCGCACATACACGGAAATGGAACAGCTAGCTTGCGAAACGAATTTTGGAATTCGTTCCAAAAACAAAACTCCTCCTCCCCCGAGCCGCGCAATACAGCCAGCCGAGCCCCTGCAGCTTCTCTTCTTCGCTTGGCGTAGCCCTTGTGGCGACGATCGAGCGTTTCTTGCGAGGTCAAAAATATGTGGGAAGGCAAGCGCGCTACTCCAAAGCTGCCAATGCTCGAAACGCGGCTCCGAGCTGGCTTGCAGCCACGCGGCACGCTTATGCCGGCTAGCACTCTGGAGGCGTGCCTATGTCCACTGGCTGCACCTGCGCTTAGCAAGCAGCCTCCATCCAAACCCGAGGGAGTCGGGGCGAGCGCCTGCTGTTCGAGAGCCGTTAACGAGATTCGCCGTCTACCTTGCTCGAAGTCACAGGAGGAATGGGTGTGGGAGGGGAATGCGCGGGAAAGAAATACATAACGTGGCAGCACTGACAAACCGCCTTGCAGTCCACCATCAACAAAACTATCGCGAGGGCAATTATTTTCGTCGCAGTTTCAAGGTGGTCCGGGGCCAGATTTCGACATCAATAACGATACGCGTGGCAAGTGTGTACTGCTAAAGAGGCTGGACTAAACTGTTTATAGCCGAGCTATTGCGGAAAATTAACGATTTTTTGTCTCACCACCACTTGCTTCCGCGTTATTGGTATCGACGATGAAGTGATTGACACTATCCGCTAGAAAAGGCTTCTTACATTAACACACCGTAGTTTTAGGCACAGAGAGGTAAACTCCGCGCGGAGAGAAACAACAATGGTCGCGTATACATACACTGCCAGACAAGCCGCCCAATTGACGAGCGGCGTAGCGAACAAGTGCCTCTTTACAGTGAAACCTCTGTCCGCCGCATCTTCAGAAAGCGGCGCGCGGGAAAGAGAAAGCAGTGGGAACAATGCTGCACCTACTCTCGCCCACCAGATGGCTTACGGCCCACTCTCGCCGCTCCGGCATTGCGGGAAAATATAAATACACCCGCCGGCTCCGATGAAGCGAAGGAGATAGAGAAAACGCAGTTGCCAACCGCGCCGAGCCGGCGTTCTGCATACCTGGCTTCTGGACGATGCTCCAGTGGTACGGGTTGCAGCAGACCTGCAATGGCGAGGCGGCGACGCACCATGGCAAGCGCTTCAGTTCGTACTGGTGCCTGAGCTGGGGCCAGCGCCAGAGTCGGCAGCAGAGCACGTGCGGCGCCACCACCTCGCGCGGCAGCTTGACGTCGTCGAGCGGCAGCGGCAGACACTCGCATCCCTCGCGTCCTTTGCTCTGCACCGCCTGCAGCATGGTCTGGAGCTGCGAGTCGCACAGCTTCTTCAGCACCGCCTCGACGGCCTTGCGGTCCTCCAGCGGACAGAGGGCTTCATAATCGGCGCCGATCGCCGGCGATGCCGCCGCCGCCCACTGCGGCGGCTGCGACGACGCGTACGACCTCACCAGTTTGTCGCTTTCATCCCACAGGCGTTTCACCAATTTGCACCGCTTACTGGTGAACATGAACGCACACCATAGCGCCGAGGTGTCCCAGCTCGCCGTGGCATACAGGCCGCCGAGCGGGACGCGCTCACCGCTGCTGCCGCCGCCGCCGCCCCAGCGCGGCCCCGCCGGCCCCCATGGCGGCGGCTCTGGGGCTCGACGGCCGCCCGCGAGCACCGCGCCACATGCACACGGTCGCCACTGCTGCACACTGCTGCTGCCGGGCCGCACCGCTAGGCACGACCGGTGCACGACGGCCCCGCTGTTGCTGCTGCGACAAGCTGCTGCTGCTGCTGCTGCTCGGCGGCCATGACGCGCGGCGCCCCCGCACGGTAGTCGCCCAATGGCACTCGGCGCATAGCAAGAGGCCAACTGGCGCGCCGGCCGGGGCCTCGCTGGCGCCGGCGCGCCTCCTCTCCCTCGGCGCGTGCGCGCCGCGCCGCCGCCGGCGACGGCTCGAAGCGACGCCGAGGTCAAAGCACCGTTCTCTGTTGCTCCCCCTCCTCCGCCTCCTCGGCCGGGTTCAGAGTTCGGACTCGGGCCGGGGCCGCCGCAGCAGCTCCACGTCCAGCTCCCGTAGGCGGGAAGGAGCTGGCCGCCGGGTGCTTTGCACGACGACACATCCGGTTCTCGGGCAAACTCCTTGGGAAGAGGCGGCGGCGAGTGCACGCGCGGCGGCCGTCTAGACTGGCCGGCGCTGCTCCCTCCTCGGAGAGCGACCGACTGCGGCGGAGGGCTGATAGTTGCGCAAATGACAGATCAAATTACCTCCAGCTGCCGTGATTACGGCGCTCACGTTCGTTCCTGTTCGTCCTGTTTCTCGGTGATCCTTCGCGGGCGCCGCCGGGCTGCCCGATTATTGAGGCATCCCTCCTTCGCCTGGCGTCTCTCCGCCGCCCGTCTGGTCTCGGTTTGAGTGATCTTTGTGATAGTTGGCTCCTGCGCCAAAGATGCGCGGGTAAAAGTAATAACTGCCCGGGAGAGCCTGGGCGCCGTCCTATCTTTCCTCGTAGCAAAAAGAATCGAGCGCTCACGTTCTCCTAGTTGTCATTTGTATATTTAGTTTTTCCTCTGTCGTCTCTCTTTCCGTCGAGGAGGGATGCACTGCCCCTCGTCTAAGGACTTCTTTATCTTTATGCTCTTTTCTGGGACCAACACTTCCGAACATTGTGGTTAGTTTTCGTCTGGCCCGATTTGCTTGCTCTGTTAGAGCAAGCTGACTGCCGTACGCTTTTCATATTAAAATGTTTATTTATGGTATACAGATAAATACACCGATAACCGCCAACCAGCCAGCCAGTGAAAGGGCCAGAGCGACGATTTGTTTTAGGCGTGTTATTTGTCGGCGTATTGGCTCGAAAAGATCGATGCACTCATGGTTGGCTACACTTGAACGGCTGGTCCCACTCTCACCCGGACTGTCCAAATTTTCGACGGGTGACTGCAAAGCAGATACGTGTACGGACGAGTTTCGAAACGGACATATTATATAAGCAAAGTATGAACGTCTTTGCTCAGACAAAGAAGAGAGTTACTTAAGTTTCTCTTCAATACTACCACTACCTTTCGGCTACGATGCTTGACAACTTATTTGCGGGAGGAGGACTTCAGGGAGGGAAACAAGGGAGTTTACTCAGCCCTTCGCCCTTAGGACAGAGCTTATTGCTTGTATGGACAGACTACCGCGTACTAATGACAAAAAGACTACGCTAAGGCATACCGCCATTAACGGCCAATCGGTAATCATGGAGTCCTTTTCGGTCGTGACGTTTGAATCGAGTGGCAAGGAAAAAAAAAATGTCTCATTTCTAAATCCAATTGTCTCAGCAGCAAATTTGTTTTTTGACGCCGTACAAACATCCGCATAACCCCAAAAAAGCCATACAATCGATTTTTTCTATGAATAAAAAATTGCACGCAGTCGTCCTCAGTGTCCCTTCAACGCTCATTTCGGAATTGGTGCAATTAGCACTTCTCGTTCAGCTTACACTGACATATTGGATTAGAGGTGCGAAAATTTCGGAATTGGTGCAATTAGCACTTCTCGTTCAGCTTACACTGACATATTGGATTAGAGGTGCGAAAATGCTTCTTGAGCAGGGGCTGGTGCACAAAACAGGAGAACGTTGAGCGGTGTCGTGACCCTGCAGACGCAATATGGACAGGACACAAGCTAAAGAAACATTCATGCTTCGGTTGTTACTGCAATTCAATCACAGTGACAAAAAGGACGCTCATGGAGGTGCGCCGCCGATATTGGCTAACTAGTTTTCACATTCATTCCCATACTCCATGCTACACCTAGCCAAACGCTTCTTTAGCGCGCAGAAAGACCAGGTGATACCAAGTGGACTGGATCATCATCAGTCTGACTATGCCCACTGCAGGGCAAATGCCTCTCCCATGTCTCTCCAATTAAACCTGTCCTGTGCAAGCTGCGGCCACCGTATTCTTAATCTCACCCACCGAACTAACTTTCTACCGCCCCATGCTATTTGCCTTCTCTTGGAATCCACTCCGTCACCGTGAAGTGTCATCGGTTATCTTTCCTTCGCATTACATGCCCTGCCCAAGCCCATTTCTTCCTCTTGATTTCGGCTAGGATGCCATTAACTCACATTTGTTCCTTCAACCACTCTGCCCTCTTCCTGTCTCCAACGTTACACCTGTATTTTTTCTTTCCGTAGCGTGCTGCGTTATCCTTAACTTAAACTGAACCCTTTTCGTTAGTCTCCACGTTTCTGCCCCATTGAGTACCGTTAAGATACAGTTGGTGCAAAGTTTTCTCTTGAGGGACATTGGTAGACTGCCATTCATTATCATTATCTGAGAGTATCTGCAAAATGTGCTCCACCAATTCTTATTCTTCTAGTTATTTTACTCTCGTGATCCGGACCTGCGGTCACTACCTGCCCTGATTAGACGTATTCCCTTACCATTTCCAGCGGCTCGCTACAAATTGTAAACTGCTTGCTGTTCCCTTCCGAGACTGTTGAACATTACTTTAGATTTCTGCATATTAATTTTTAGACCCACAGTTCTGCTCTGCCTATTTGGCTCATTGATCATGCTTTGCAGTTCATCTCCTGAATGCCTTAGCAAGGCAATTTCATCAGCGAACCGCCGATTACTAAGGTATTCTCCGTTAACTCTTATCCCCAACTGCTCCCAATCCAGGCCTCGGAGTGGATATGCGCCAGCACAACGTCAGAGCTAATTATAAGTCATCAAACCTAACCACACAGGCAAATCTGTCTACATATTTAGTTTTCAGAGTATGGGTAAGCACTAGCATTCTGTCCGGACGGAGCACTCCGGCAATCACCATGTGACACGCCGTAGGCCCACTCCACTCTCCCAGTCCAATACAACAATCACAGCATCCATTTCCCACAGCCTTCACCCATCGTCTCCCACCCTCTTTTCGTCTTCCCTCCCCCTCCTCTGAAAGCATAGGGACGATCCCTTTCTCCGTTTTGCAACCTGCCAACCGAGGCTTCAGACGCACAAACGGACGGACGGACGTAGGGATTTTTCTAACACAGAGGTTCTAATGCTACCGCTTTAAGACACTCCTCGACACTTCTTATGCCTCGGAGTCGACGGCTGACTTTGACGTAGCACTGCAGCTGCCTCCATCGCTCCCGTAAGTGTACCATAACCTCGAGGCCCATTTTTATCCCGCACAACCATGGAGGAATTGCCAGTACTCGGCAGTGCCCTCTGTAACCGGTCCACGCCCAAGCCCACCACGGATAACATTCTCGTGGATAGCATTCGCCTGGATAACATAACATCGCTAAGGAGCAGGAGACACGTCTACAGTGGACGCTAGAGAGGTTAGAAGGGTAATGCACCTTCCTGGCTATACTCAACATGAGGGCGATCATGATCACGCGAAACACACCTACATAAAATTTTTGCGCACGTAAATACACATACCGTATTATCGCAGGGTGTGTATACAAGTGTCATTGAGAGTAATGTGAGGAGGGCTTTCGCAGCAAGGAGCACCGAAGCTGCGTCACGCCAGGCCCAAGCACATTCGCCAGGCTGAGGGTCTTTCGGGGGTTTTCAATTTGCTGCGGTATATATGCTGTTAAAAGAAGCAAAAAACGCCGCTGTATATCAACTGGTTAAGGTTTTCGCATACACGGCATGCTGGGCACGGAGGATTGATGGGAACCTCCGATTTTGCATCGGAAAATGTTCGCGTACGCTACATCGAGGAGAATCTGGTTACGCGGAATGTGTAATCCACGAGGTACGTTGCGAACGTCAGTCTACAGCGCACAGCTGTCGCTAAAAAAAAAAAAACGAAAGAACGGTAAAGAAAGAATGCGAAAGCAACAGAAGGGGAAAGCAGGAAAAGAACTGAGTTAAGAGAAACGAGGATAAAAGGGGAAGTTTAGGAAGAGGAAAATGAGAGTAAGTTCACAAAAAATTGAGGGGAGTGTGGAGCGAGGAAAAGGAAAAACCGAAGACAGAAAATTAAAAGGTGTAACTTGCATGAGGAAAGGAAGAAACGAAGGGGGAAGGGTGGTGGAGGCGGAGGAAAGATGAATAGATGGGGGCAAGGAGTGAGAAATGAATGAATGAATGAATGAATGAATGAATGAATGAATGAATGAATGAATGAATGTGTGTGGGATTTAACGGCCCGAAGTCAAACATGGAATACGAGGGACTCCGCTATTCTGGATGAATTTGAACCTCCTGAGGGTTCTTTGACGTGCTCTGAACTCGAACAGCACACGGGTTTTATTAAATTCCGCCTCCATCGAAATGCGGCCGCCGCGGCCGAGATTCGATCCCGCGACCTTGAGATCAGTAGCCGAACGCCTAAGCCACTAAGGCGGCGCTGGTAGAAAGAAAGAACAAAATAGGAAAAAAATTGCTGATGGCGAAACGCGCGGGGACTCAAGTTGCAGTCGTAGTTCGTCGGCACATCGTTCTCGACAAACCCGATGCCACGAACGCCAGCATAGCTTCCGCGCCGAACGAACGGACAGCAAGCCGCAAGCTTCGTGGTGAACGCGCTTTGGATGTGCGCTGCGTTGTTCGCCGCTCACCGCGTGACTCCTGCGTGCCTGCACGACCCCACTGCGCCCGAACGAGACGAGCGGGAGGCGCTAAAGTCCCGGAGGCGCTGCCGTCGCGCGCAATCTGTTGGGGCAGTGGCGTACATTGAGTGGAGCAGGATGGAGAGGAGGGATTTTTCGCTCACGGCCAACGCCGCCGACGCAGACGACACCGGCTTTTCTGCGACACGGGGCCAAAGAGAAATTCTACGCCAACCTGCGCATGGCGGGGAAAGTAAAAAATTGTGGCGGCCTATAAGGTGCCAACGGACGTGGCAAGTGTTTTGAAAGTAACCCTGCTACTTCCGCACGGATCTGGCGCGCGTACCTGACAGACTGCTGTGCAGTAGACTGCTGACCGGCGGCCCGCGCCGCGAGTCGCCGCCGCCGAGGTGCCGAGTGACGACCCGCAGCGGCCGCCGAGGTCGACGGCCGCGTCTGCGCCAAACACACTCGCCCCGTCACGCCATGCTCGGCTGGGCCGCCGGCGCAGGAAGGAAAAAGTGCCGTACGGCACGCTGCGCTGACCGCCCCTAACGATGCCAGGACGACGGGCCGCAGATAACTGCCTCGGGTGAAGAGGAGACCTCGCTCACTTCGACATCCAGTCATGTTCAAGCCGCGATTTGTCACTCGAGTACGAAGCGAATCGTCCAATCGACTTTTTTTTTTTCCTTCGAAGGGAGGTCGAGATGGATATAACGAGCTTTATTTGTGCAAAAGCAGGGCTGGATATCAATAATTAGATTTTAAATCAACGAGCGAATTAGATTAAAGAGCTAGATGGCCAAGCTATACTTCCCGAAAGACAAGTAACTTAGCGCAAGGAAGGGTGGAGAAGTCCGTAGGCGGTTAGGTGACCCTGGCCTGCTACTCCACTTTGGGGAAGGGAGGAAAGAAAAGTAAAAGGAGATTAAGGGTGCAAATGGAGGGTGAGGATGTCATAATTTACAATTAATTGTTCGGAGCAGTCTGGGTTATAGAGGAGATCGCACACACACACACTGGGCGGCACTGATCTCGCGTAGGCTACGTGCAGCAGATGTCTTCCACATGCAGCATAAGTCTTGCACACACGCCAGTTCTCATTGCACACACACCGCGCACGATTGCAGAGAAGAGCTCTGCGCGTTCTCATACCCGCCACACAAACACGTATGCACTCACGCCACGCACTGTTGCGGAAAAAGCTAAAAATACACAGACAGACGTCCCAGCACAAACGCGCGTGCACATTTGTGCTCCGCACTGTACATCTTGTAGGCGCGCAGGGCGCAGCACACGCAAGTGTCACAGGTGGGAATCTAGCCGTCAATCAGTTTCGCCCTGACGCATAGGGCAGTTTCCTCGGAGAGAGGGCGATTGTGCAGCTATTTGAGAGTATTTTCCAAGGCCCTCCTGTGAATGAATTGTCTCTGGATGGCTGCGGTTCAAGTAATTCGGGGCTAGCTTCAACTCCGATCTTTTGGAGGCAGCTCTCTCTGTTTTTCTCAGGCACCTGCTTTGTGGGGCGCATGATTTAAATGGACATGATTTAAATCGCACAAATCGATTCGAGGTATGGCAAGCGCCCATCGCGTCTGGGTATTCAGCAAGCAGAAGAAAAAAAATCAGGAAGACTGCCAAGGCTATTTATATCAAGAGACCATGAGCTGCTTGTCTAAGTGCCGCGCCTGAATGCTTAGGGGCAGAGTGTGAAGTAGGGCAAGCTGGTAGTTACTCATGGTGAACTAACAACGTGAATAAATCATGAAGACAACGAGAAAGAGGCGCAGCTATAGGCCTAGCGATGACTCACAAGGCAAGGAATTTATTTCAGAAGGCGGATATATTGGTAGAAACCAGGTGACAAGTTTACGGAATACTGAATCACTGAGCGCTTAGGGGTGAGAAATAAGTTACTCGCATGCTTCTCGTCAGTCATCCATGATTGTGCCACAAAATTCACGGCGTACCTGTAAGGGTGGAAAAGGTTGATAAATGAATAGAACATGTTATAATCTTCTTATGCCTTTAGAGGAACAAAAATAAAAAAAAGAAAGTATGCAGATTGTTAAGGTACAAATATATTTTAGTACCAAAGTCGGCGTTGGCCTGAGCTTGCTCGTATCTTTTTGCAAAGCTCAGAAACCTCGAAAAACGCCTCTAGGTCCCGCGGCTGCCATGCACGTGCCGCATGTAACTGAACATCCAAAATTGCCGCGGGAACTTTGATTGTTTGGTACACCCCATAACTTTTCTATGGGCCTCAGAATTAGTCGGTGCGAGCATAGAAAACATTTTTAAATCAGATTTTACCACGCGAAAGGAAGAACAGGTCGTCACTATTAACATGTTAGCGCTACATTTCACCGCACTCCATAGCTTTCCCGCCATCACAAATAAAAATATCGACATTGCGCTCGACTACTGATCCGGAGTTGCCGGGTTCGAACCCGACCGCGGCGGCTGCGTTTTTATGGAGGCAAAACGCTAAGGCGCCCGTGTGCTGTGCGATGTCAGTGCACGTTAAAGATCCCCAGGTAGTCGAAATTATGCCGGAGCCCTCCACTACGGCACCTATTTCTCTTTCTTCTTTCACTCCCTCCTTCATCCCTTCCCTTACGGCGCGGTTCAGGTGTCCAACGATATATGAGACAGATACTGCGCCATTTCCTTCCCCCAAAACCAATTATTATTATTATTATTATTATTATTATTATTATTATTATTATTATTATTATTATTATTAATATTATTATTATTATTATTATTATTATTATTATTATTATTATGCAGCGTTCGCCACTGGCGGCCGACAGAAGGCGCTAGTCGGTGCAGACCTTAGTAACGAAGGAGGATAATATCTAAACACCCACGAAGAACATCTGAAGACGGAAGAAAAAAGAGACACAGTCGTAATGAATCGCTGTAGGTACAGAATAGATATGCAGTAATACGAGGGTTGTGGAAGGGTGCACCAATCCGTAGGCTCCAGAGGTGGGCATTTGACCTCAAAAATCTGGACCTCACCTCAACCTCAAAAACAGTTTGCCGACCTCACTCAACCTCAACCTCATCAACCACATCAGTTGAGGTTGAGGTCTCCTTAGACGCACTCACATCACTTTTCCTGAGGCCAGTGGCGACCTAACCTCAACCTCAACTCAACCTCAAACTCTGAGGTAGAGGTCGGCTGCTCGACCCCAAAAAAGAAAAAAAAGAAAAAAAGGCGCTTAAGAAGTTTTTCAGTTAAAACAATTCTGAGAATCCTGTGAGACAGGAAGGCCAAAATGGTGATGGTATTATTTAGTAAGGTGTGTACAGACGCTATTGATGTGCACGCAATAGGAGAAGCTTATAATCTGGGGTGAACCCTCAGAGTATATGGCGTGCGGGCAGGGGAGTCCCATACGCGGTTACCACCAGTACGTCTGTGAGTACTTTATATATGTCAATATTTCGCAACCTGCTTCGTCTATACTTGTTCGTATTAGAAGCTTCTCGCTCATTCACGCACGAACCAGAAATTGACAAACACCCCAATTTCATGATCCATATAGATCCCACATTACTACACATGCGCGCATGACGCATTACAAAGAGTGCCCACAAGCCGGTCCACATTAATGACATTCGGATTGTCCAGCAGGTAAACGTGCCAGTTCTCATGTATGACATACTGCAAAGATCATGCAACGACACATGCCGTTGACTCTCGAGATAGTGGAGATGGTGATGATGATGATAACAGTGTATCCTTATGAGCCCGGGGAAGTCTGATATACCGCTACCAAATTAAAAGTTTTCAGAATATTGATTAAATATTCTACATTACCCAGCAACCGAAGACAATTATTGTGCGTGAAAATAGGAATACGTGCAGCTAATAATTAAGGATAATTATGTTGATGCTCCTGGGAGGTCAAGACCTTCCGCCGTTTCCGCCACTTCCCTCCAGGTGGCGATGGTAATGGTTTAGAAATCCTGGGAATTCTCCGATGACTCGGTGAATCCGCGGCATATTGAAAGAAATGGCTATATTATGTCTTCGAACACTGTGCCAACCATTAAAATCACACGGGTCAAAACAACTCGCCTAGAGTGGGCAGCGTGAACCGCTCTTTCTGTAAAGAGCACCATGGCTCTCTGCTCAAATTTCCCCGCAGCGAAATCTTTTTCCGAGCCCCCCCCCCCAAACCCGGGAAAAAAAAAAGCCGCAGTACTCATACGCCTCAACAGAATTCTGGGTACCATTTCGTCAACCAGTCTGAGACAAGCTGCTTTAAGTCAATCACTTGTTTTCCTTCAAAACTGAACTAATCAATGGTACGCCAGCATCCTCGACGTTTTTTTTTTTTACCCGCGGGCACCGCGCGAGCATTCTGCGAAGCCGTTTAAGGTGAACGATGGGTCCCTGCAAAATAGGTAAAGGAAAGATAGCGTGTAGTGCCTCGTCGTCTGCAAGGCAGCTGCTGCTGCTACTGCTGAGGTTGACAGGAAGAATGAAATGGAAAGTGAACGGGCCTGCCAACTGGCTCAAGCTGAGCCACAACCGCTACCTCGCGCTGAAAGTAGGAGAGATACTGATCCGGAGTTCCCGGGTTCGAACCCGACCGCGGCGGCTGCGTTTTTATGGAGGAAAAACGCTAAGGCGCCCGTGTGCTGTGCGATGTCAGTGCACGTTAAAGATCCCCAGGTGGTCGAAATTATTCCGGAGCCCTCCACTACGGCACCTCCTTCTTCCTTTCTTCTTTCACTCTCTCCTCTATCCCTTCCCTTACGGCGCGGTTCAGGTGTCCAGCGATATATGAGACAGATACTGCGCCATTTCCTTTCCCCCAAAAGCCAATCATTATTATTATTATTATTATTATTATTATTATTATTATTATTATTATTATTATTATTATTATTATTATTATTATTATTATTATTATTATTATTGAAAGATAGGAGTGCAAAGATAGATAGAAAAGACGCGCGCGCGCTATTGGAACCCGGGCGGATCCCGGAGGCAGTGCGATACCGGGCCAACCTGTGCCGGCCGCCACATTCCAAAAATAAGTTTAGTATCTTGGGTCCGAATAGACCCATCGCAGATATTAAATCAGATATTAAGATATTAAGACTATCAAGGCAGGCCACCAACTTAACTGATCTCATACGAGAAAAGAAAAAAAAACAATGATTAGAAACATGCAAACAAAAATCGCACACTAAAAACAGAAGCGAACAACAGTGTGCCCCATTGAACGTAATATTAGAAGGTTTGAAACAGCGACTCAGCAGCACAGCGCCAGCACGTGATCAGTCCTATTCACTCATCTTTATTAAAGAAAGAGGAAAAGGAGTCAGCTACCAGACCATCATACATTCTTTATAGTTTTGCATTTTTCCGCCGCTGTAACACCGCTATGCTGGCACGTTCGCCTCCTGCTGTGGTGTTTCGGCATAATAAGTGAATTTCCGAGAAGGAACAAGGAACCGGAGGCCAAAGAGAGGTCCTTCGGAAGGATATAAATGTGAAACTATATTTGAATCTGCTTACATTACGGAACGGGGATATACAGAAGTTGTGTGAGATTCGAAAGGGGAAGTCACCGATCAGTAGCTTCGACGGTGTTATACAGGTTTTTCTGGCTTCGTGCTTTTTTAATCAAATCAGCAGGTGTCCTGTTAGGAACCGCCCGAATCACATTCTCTCGCCTGTGCCGACAGCTCCAGTTTCTGTTAAGTCGGCTTGTAATGTGCAGCAATATCCCCGTTATTCGACTGCAAGGCAAGAGCCGTGACGTCAGCGCCGGCAACGAGCATGAACACGAAGCAGTCTTGCTTGGGGCCATCCGTGCTGCGACGAATTTATTGTGTGCCTGTTGGACTGAACTTATTTGTTTGCGGCATCAAACAAGGCTGCCACTGGTCAACGTGAGTTACGTGCTTTGCGCGCTCCCGGGAGTTTGAGCCGACCGGCAGGCAGCCTGGTGCTACGCCAGCGGGGCAAGGGGGAGGGAGAGGGCGTGCTGTGACAGTAACACGCCTTCCGGGAAGACCAGAGGGGTGCGTCTTCCTGTAGGCTCGGGCTGAACGGACATTACGGCGCAGCACCGGAAGCTAAGAGGGAACTGTGACATCCGGTTGTCCAAACAGGGGAAACCAAACAGCAAGTGTCATTGCATGAACACTGCGGCGATGCGCTGCAACTCCGCTTCGGAAGCGGCACTCGTCGGAATAAGACGTGGCAACTGCAAAAAGTCTCGAACTCAAAATTTCGACCTCACTGAATGACGACCTCACTCAACCTCAAACTCACGCATGAGGTTGAGGTCTGATTTGCTGATCTCACTCAGAATATTTCGAGCCGTCGCCGACCTCACCTCACGACGTGAGGTTGAGGTCGACCGCATGAGGTTGCCCACCTCTGTCCGTAGCTGACATTTCCAAACGCGCTGTCGTACTTGATATAACCTATGTGCTACAAATGTTAGAGATTGACCAGTGAATCGTTAGCAGGTTGGCTCATGTAAAGACACGAAACGAAGCTTTACAAGGGGGTACGGGTTGATCGTCCTTTGGAGTTCGAAAAGAAAATAGTGAAATGTCATTTAAGGAGAGATTAAGAGAAATGGGTGAAAAGAGAGAATGGGGCCAGAGTTTTGGGGTACTTGTACAATAAAAATGTTGACCCGCGGTAGAGGAAAATGACTAGAAAGCTTAGCACAGGGTGCACAGGCAGCAACAAGGAAAAGGAACTTGCCATGGACATCAAAAAGAAAGTCCGCGAAGCCGACAGCACTAACTGCAGAGACAAAAAATGGAAGCAAAAGAATCGTTGCGTGGATACAGACCTGGAAAGAGGGAAATCCGGAAATAAACGCTGTATGACAATTCAGTCAGGCTGCCTTAGAATCAGGCAGTATACCCTAGAAGTAAGTATGAACAGGGAGACGACATTTATGTAGCTTGCGAGAGTAGCGCAGAAAACATTTAACATGTATTGGTAAAATGTAAAGCTATACACACAGACGTCAATGAGGACATTGTCAACCTTCCGGAAGCTCTAAGCTTAGAACGACAAAAAACTATAATAAGACTAAATGGTAATGAAAAAAAACAGTGCAAATTGCACATGCACTTTAATTTACCAGGCAAGGTAGCCACGGATTCAAACGCCGTTCGCTATTGCTCCCGACAACGCAGTTTATACAGCAGAGCGCAGTGACAAGGCACGAATTAGTGATAAAGCTGGCATACTTAGCGCGGAGTTCACGATGGCCAGTGATAAAATGACATTAAAAGGGCAACTGGTGACCTTAGCAGCTGAAGAATTTTGAAATAAAATGCGGCAACTGCGCGGAACTAAACGTCAAATGGCGATGATTGACTCCAGTGCTTGTCTCGTTTCTGACTTCCATTTCTGGGCTGTTACGTTTTAACTAGCGCCAGCTAGTTTAGCGGCAAGTTTTGTCAAGTAATGCACTTTCGCTAATTCGTCACATGCTCGCGGCAGTTAACTCCGCACCAAAAGCGCGAAGAGCAAACCGCGTAACAGTAAAAATATTTTCTTGCTTATTTTGACTAATGAGCCCCAGTGCGCTGGGAAAAGGGCACCACAGGAAGCGTCACGTTCCACAGGAGATGTGTAAGGAAAGCGTATGTATAGCGCCTGACATCTCAGTTGAGATATACACCAATTGTGATGCGCGCAGCCAGGACATGTCAAGATGACAAGTGTCAGCAGTGGTATAGGTGTCGGCTTCGACAACAGTATGATTGACAAAAGTCAAATATAGTGTACATTGCGTATTGTTAGATAGTAGTGTATACGTGCAGTCCACTCGAAGAAAAAAAAAAGTAGAGAGGTCGCGAATTTCTGTCTTCATGAATATGTTAGGTTTTACATTAGCAAAGACAGCCGGATAACTGAAATTTGCTGCAGAGATCACTTATGCGCGATGTAGAGCGATTATGAATGTTTAATACATGAATTATCCAGACAGTGACGAGATAATTAAGCTGTCGCTGATCATAAAACTTGCTATCATAATAAAATGTAAATAAGGATCAGCAGGAAAATGCGATGGGTTGTTTTCGTTATCAAGAAGCTATACGGAATAGTGCAGCACAAATAGAGATATCTTATGCAACGTTGTTCTGCATTCGGGTGTCGTAATTTCCGTGTTGTAATCTTCCTAAACTGCATTGTCCGAGGTGGTAGATTTTGGCTTGAAAGAAAGGAAGAACTTGTTAGTTTACCCGCACCTGCAGCTAATATTTCTGTAGGAACCAGATGAACAATCAACACTTGAAAAATAATTAACACAAGCGCATGGTCCCGGATGCTTCAATAACGCACAGAAACCTGCCTTGCCATCCCTAAATTTAAATTTGCCATTAGCTAAATTCGTTGGAATTAGTGACCCTATCTGTTAATCGATCTCGAGAATTCGTCACATCTACTGCCTTTCAGGTTGTTAGAGCCTAAACGTTGTTGAATCCATGAGAGGATTGCCAATGTTTGCCTCGTGGTTTTTCCCATTGTAGTGGTTTGCCTCTGTAGCACAGGTCTGTAGACCACCTTCAGCAGAGCCATTGACAATAGGTTGAGAGATTGTGGTCCAAGATAATACTCACACGCTTCCAGGCGTCGACAATCAGCCGTGTGCTTTGTTCTTTTTCGAGAGATAAAGCACGCGAGCGATATTCTTCAATATCAAGACTGCAGTCAGAGTAGCGCCATTCAACCACCCGCGCGGTGGCAACAGACGCGCGGTGCCAGCATGGCCAAATCGTCCTGATAGACAGAACCGTAATGTTCTTATCAAGTTATTAGTGCGTAAGCGCTAATCCGATGGGTACCAGCCCCGAGCAAAATCGCCCGCTGTCCAGTTGTCTGTTCCCAGCTGGCCTAGTGCGAGCGCTCCGTCCCGCGGCACTGCCCGCTCATTGTCGTCTTCTAGATACGTAGCACAAATCCGTGCTTTCGTACTGATTCGAATGTGGTAACCATTCTCTGTAGTTTTTTGTTTATTTTACCATTCAAGAAGGAAGCCTGGCAGTCCGCATAGCGAAATATTTCAGCATTTCGCAGCGTGTATTCACCAGACTGCCGTCCCAACACGACTGTAGATGAATACAAGCCATCCTTTTCACTTGTCGCCTTGCCACACTTGTTAGCTAGCTTAACACCTGTTCTTATCTCTCCGACTAATCCTTCTCGTTCGAACCTGCAACCTCTACACCTCCTATGGTTTCCTGTGACCTAATTATACCTGCCCTGAGCCAATTAACAGCACAGGCCTCTTTTTTAAACCCCAAATAAACCGATGGCTTCACGCACTTAAGCAGGACCCCAGTCCGAGAAATTTTCTAATCTTCTCTCCGCACCTTGGAGACTGTTAGGTGGGAAGATTAGGCTAGAAAATTAGTACGAATAATAGTAATTCTCATCGCAGTGTGCCTTTTTTTTTTTCACTTAGAGCTCAAAAGTTTGCGAAGCTCTTCGGATGCCTTTCTCCTGATGCATTCTATACCTTCTTTCGGTGGAAACTGACTGACTGACTGACTGACTGACTGACTGACTGACTGACTGACTGACTGACTGACTGACTGACTGACTGACTGACTGACTGACTGACTGACTGACTGACTGACTGACACTGACTGACTGACTGACTGACTGACACTGACTGACTGACTGGCTGACTGACTGACACTGACTGACTGACTGACTGACTGACTGACTGACTGACTGACTGACTGACTGACTGACTGACTGACACTGACTGACTGACTGACTGACTGACTGACTGACTGACTGACTGACTGACTGACTGACTGACTGACTGACTGACTGACTGACTGACACTGACTGACTGACTGACTGCCTTCTAGATCTCTACCGTTGAAGCTTCTAAATGAGCCAAATTCGCGGTCAAAGATGCACGTTTATGTGACGCTGACCATGCTTATCTGATTCACATATGGTAAAGTTGGCGGGCAAAGTCCCCACTTTCCTTACCAATAGTGAATTTCTCTTAACATAGTTTTAATGAAAAGGGAATGACCTTGACTGAACAATAAACACAATACCCTTTGAGTTCCTTTTCACAGCTTGTATGTTCTTTGCGCTTAAGTTCTCTAGCTTAAGGCTGTTTAAGTTCGTTGACAGTTTGGTTTCCAATAGATTCAGATTCGCGACAACTCGTCATTAAAATGCAGTGATGTGCTTGAGCCTTGAGCTTTCCCTTAAATGCCCTCGTCTTCCATAAATGATTTTCCATATAAGTGCCCTCGTCTTCCATCAAACATTTGCCATATGTGTCAAGTCACTGCTGTCGGTCGATGGCTGTGAACTTTGCGGAGTGTTTTGACTTTAGGTACCCTATGAGCAAAATATTAGCATTGCCTCCTCTAACGATATTTCGATTTTTGTGCCGACATTACAATGTAGGGATCTGCCCGCTGGCATTCGGAGTTCGTGCCAACACATGCCATCTGCACTTTGTAACCTTACCCATCCATCATTCCGCCGGTTTTTATCATGACTTGTTTTTTTAATTTTTCCTCTCCTCCTTACCTTAATCATCGTCATCACCACAATCATTTTGATCGAGTACGCTGTGACTTCCCGATACAATGTGGAATGGCCGCAACAGCATCAACATCAGCATCATGATTCATGAGTGACCTCGCTGGTGCTGCGATCAGTACAGCTCACTCCAGAACCCTGCAGCGCTTGATCGCACTGATTTCAATTGAGCTGCGCAAATTTATTACTTAAATTTGGTACGTTCGAAGCTGCGCCGTGGTCTGTGTGAAATACCACAGTGTAGGGCTGCGGGTGACATCAACCACGAGTTGTTCTTTAACGCGCACCGAAACCTCAGTATTTCGCCTCCATCGAAGTATTTCGCCTCCATCGGCCAGGGCCGAACGTGATACCTCGTGATAGCGCAACGCTTCTGTGCCTCAAAGTTTC
Source organism: Amblyomma americanum (assembly GCA_030143305.2). Classification (NCBI taxonomy): domain Eukaryota; kingdom Metazoa; phylum Arthropoda; class Arachnida; order Ixodida; family Ixodidae; genus Amblyomma; species Amblyomma americanum. The sequence continues at coordinate 29,849 of JARKHS020002545.1, forward strand.
TCTTCTCTACTTTCAGGCATTTTATTTTGTGCCTGTATATTTTATTTCTCGTTTCCCTGTGCTGGATGGACGTAAGTGTCACAGCTTGTTTGCTCCTCATCTCTCCTGGTGCTGCTGCTGGTTATCGCATCTAAAGTGTCTACTTCGAGTTTGTTTCACTGCAGTGTAGATTGTTATATGGTGAAGCCCGCTTTAAAGTAAAATGACGCAAGGCTGCGTTAGAAAGCTAAGTAATCCGTATTTCTTCTCCATTCGAGACGGATGTTTTTATCGTCATGTAGCTTTTTATATAAGATAGATAGGACCAGACAGGATCTTTCTACCACTGCAACATTTGACACTGAGGCCGCGTTGTTTATCACTTACTCTACGCTAACGAGACGGAGAAATAGAAGCATAGTGAGAAACTGGGGAGAACGACAGTGATATCAGAGGAATGCGCTACCTGTGTACTATTAAGCTAAGTCGATAATAAGCGGGCAGTACGATACTACGACGCACCGAAATACGACTGTCTTGCTTCAACCACAGCAAACTCCACACGGCGGTTATACTACATTCACACGCATCGCAAAAAGACGCCATTCATGCTTTGACGTGAGCAGTCACGTGTAGGGTGCAAAAAGTAGGATTAGTCATCCGCCGACTCTACATCGTGGACTCAAGCAATACAGCATAAAGTCTGTTTTCGTCGGCTTCTATTCGTTACGTCTTAACTTGGGCTCATAGCACAAAGTCATGTGCCAGAATCCGGCCCCAAACCTGTGTTTTTAGAAAGGCAAGCTTCTGGTTTATGCCAGGGCTTAAGATGGGCAACACATCACGATACCTACGCCCAGTGATATTCTGCCTTTTCTTCTTTTTTTCTCGGGTGTTTTAAAAGGACGATGGTCGAAGTTTGTAGTTTTTTACTTACTTATAAGCGAGAAAAATTCCGTAGAACCAAATCTCTCTCTAACGATAATAAGGTCAAGAAAACATGCTGCAAGTGAAGGCTATGTTAGCTGAAAAGGCTGACGTTGATCTTTGCGCGCACGATGACCGATGTAACGAAGGGTGCGAAGAAACCAGCAGCTGATTTTATCCTCCTATCGGAATTTTTGGGCGCACGTACATAAATATTAAGATGACTGCTATAGACGTGGTGACAGAAGAGCAATGAGTTAAATATCTTAAACATCTTAGAGGGACAGAGATTATTATCTGCGAATAAAGGCGGTCGGTCCGAGCAGTAATTCTCCAGCGTGCTACTCTGCACCGGGGCAGGGAGCGAGAGGGGAAGAAATAGGGTGATGACGAGGGCAGAAGAGAAATGTGAATGTGCAGAAACACATCATCAATGCGCCGCCTCATCGCAGCCGGGAGTCGAGCTCCTTGCTGCTTGGAAAGTGAACGGAAATAAGACGAAGCTTTCACTGTAGTCGGGTACAACTCAAGAACGAAGCGGCGGTGAATGCTTCTCAAACGAGGCGCTCCAGGGAAAGGCAGCGAACAGACCAGGTGTCACAAGCCTATGGGATCAGTAAAGTGTTTTATCATCATCATCATCATCATCATCATCATCATCATCATCATCATCATCATCATCATCATCATCATCAACAACAACAACAACAACGACAACACCATCATTATCTAGTGTAATGACGTCGCAGCCAACCGCCTTTCACCTGCTATAGGCATCTGCGATCCCACACTAGCAGGTGCAATGCGGTTGACCGCGACCTAATCACAATAGGCAGATCGCCATCGCTTGGATGGTCTGCTTTGAAGGGAGTTCGCCGCTTCGACCTTGAGTTGTATCCAACTATACAGTCGGCTCTAGTCGCTCGAAAATGCAAGCGTTCAGTATTGAAGAATAATTCGTGAATCGAATGAGCCCGATTGCAGACTTAATGTATCGCCTTGATGTCCGCGTCAAGTTTCCCCAGCTCCTTAAAGTTACGTGCAACGTGGTTCTCGAGCCATGTTTTGTCCTCCGGCGACACTGAAGAAGAGATGGCGGACAACCATTCCGCCCTGGCAGAGCAAAGGCTTCTGACAATTTTTTATATATCCTTCTCCAGGGCTCATGCGCAGCGCACGCAACAAAGCTCGAAAACAAACTCGGGCGACACTGGGCGTACAGCCAATCGGCGACATCAAGCCTTCCCTGCTGCAGCGCTGTTTACACACGCGACATATACGACCGGACAGCCGCCGTCGTCTTCCGCAAGCGTTGCATCGCGACCACCGCCCCTAATAGCGAATAAAAGAAAGACAAAGCAAGCGCGCGCCTCGTCAAAAGTTCGCCGCCGACATAAATTTCTCCGGCGGCGTCAGCACCGTGGCTCCGTCGCGGCGGCTGGCACCAGGCTCGGACATCAGTCAGCGACTGAGTGCCACGCGAGGTCCCGGCCCAATCAAAACAGCCATAAATCCGTCGGGCCAGCCTCAGTAACCGCGAGGGCGCTGCCTGCAGCACTGGCACGCCCATTGTTCGTGTGCGCCTCGCGAACGGTCGCTGCGCCGCCGCTATCGCCGAGCCCTCTCCGTTCATTCAATCGCTCGCGCGTTTCTGTTCCGCGCAGCTCTTCCCTTTCCATACTTTTCTCGCTTTGTAATTTCTCCATAGCGCCCTCTTCTCTTCGACGGGGAAAGTTTCTCCCGAAAGACGCGAAAGGAAGAAATGGTGCGCGACTTTTTATCGGCGACCCAAACATGGTAGATGTATAGAAACAGAGAGAGAGAGGGGTGGTGAGGGAGTTGAGAGGGGAGAGTGCCTAAGCGGCACTTCTAACGGTCCAAAAACACGGCAGATGAATAGAGAGAAAGAGATACGGAAAGCAAAAAAAAAGAAGTCAGGAACTTCTCATGCAGCGGCCAAAACATGGGAGACGCAAGCAGAGAGAGGGGGGGGGGGGGAAGGCAGTGGCAAGGGGCAGCGAAAGGCACCCACACGAGCGACGGCAGTGGCCCCGCGCCCGCGTGACGACGGCGCCCCGGGAGAAGTTCTGCAAAGTGCGACGCCTCCCAGTCCCGTGTACAGACACACGCACAAACACACACACACATGAACAAAGCCCCCATCGTCGCGGCGTCGCGTCACGGCGCCGTCGCCGCCGCCGCCAGACCCGACGCCGGCCGCGGGCCTGCCTGGCGCCGAGGCCCAGCGACGGCGGGCCGCGGCTCCGACCCGCGCCCTCTCTAATACCCCTCCGGCGTCCCTGGCTCGCACCCAGAAGGGGAAGAAACGCGACGCCCCGAAACTTTTGCTCCACTAGGCCTCCCTTGATGCGCGGAGACACCCCCCCCCTCCCCCTCTTCTTGTTGGTCTCTCGACATCGCACGTTGTGCTTTTTTTTGTTTCATTTTTGCATCCTTAAGGGCATCCGATGTCCGCCTGCCACCGCTCTCCACACTATATATACCCAGATAGACATATTATGCGTCGTTCCATTTCAATGGTTTTCTTTGTTTATTATTCTTCTTTATTGGTAGGTGTAAACTGTAATTTTACACAACCATATCACGTGAGAAGGAGGAACGATCGCTAGACGAACGGGAGTTTTGTGTGCGCACGATACTCGCAAACTACACAACGAGCTCAGCTGACGGCATCATCCAGCGGAGCCCTGGAATAGGGGCAACCGACCGTTGCGGAGATGGACTCAACTGAACCGCATAAAAGCACTTGCGCTAGAGCTCAATAAACTTACCCTATCCTATCCTACACGACGTCGAAACACTGCTCCGAGGAGTCAGAGCATTTAGTGCAGGCTTAGCCACATTTGCCCACAAACGCGACAAAACGCGTGCTTTAACCTTCCTTCCTTCCCTTACGGTGCGGTTCGGGTATCCGCCGAGATGTGAGACAATTACCGCGCCATTTCCTTTCCTCAAAAAACAGTGTTTGTTTTCAACGTGTGTGAGCTTTGACACGAAGTAGGGTGCCATCGTTCGAAGCCCCGCGAATGCTTATGCGGGCACGATTAGGGGTTTCTGGGGAAAGGAAATGGAGCAGTAAGTGTCTCACCTCTCTGTGGACACTTCTACCGCACCGTGAGAGAAAGGAGGATGTGAGAGTGAAAGAACAAAGAAAGAAAGAGGTTCGGCAATGGAAGGCTCGAGAATCATTTCGACCACCTGGGGACTTTTAACGCATGCACTTACATCGCGCAGCACGCAGGCGCCTTTTAACCACATAATTTGGGAGTGCCCAAATTCTCAGGGACGGGCAATAATGCACTTACGTCGCGCAGCACACAGGCGCCTTTTAACCACATAATTTGGGAGTGCCCAAATTCTCAGGGACGGGCAACAATATTGATAGTAGAAGCCCGGACCCTGAGCTCCAGCGCACCACCATCCATCTGACGGAAGAGGCTAGCGGCGCTACCAGTCAAGGACCGCATGCCAGCCAGCCTCTCTAACCGCGGACGAGCTACTCCCAGTCTCCCAAGCTTGCGCGCCGGGGGCGAGGAACAACGTCTTTTTCTGAGGGAAATAAAATATCAGTCTCAATCAATCAATCAATCAATCAATCAATCAATCAATCAATCAATCAATCAATCAATCAATCAATCAATTAATCAATCAATCGATCAATCGATCGATCAGGGAGCCTTTTCTGTTTCGCCTCCATATAAACGCGGCTGCCGCGGCTGGGTTCGCATGCGGGAGGTGCGGGGTTCAATCCTCAGTGCCGCCGCCAGTGCATTCGTTCTCGAGGAGGACAAGGTATAGTCACATACTGACTATGCTCTTTTTCGATAACGGCGGGGTAGTTCACTGAAGAACAGAAGGAACATAAATCGAATAATCTCGGCCGTACGTGGTGCAACAACAGGGTGGCATCTGCTCAACAAGTTCACCTGTGCTGACCTATACTACAAACATCTCCACGGAAGAAGATGATTTCGTACCGTAGGCGTACTTCGGAGAACACCTTAACACCTTTCTCAGTCGACGCCACATCGCCGACCGAATAATAATGCGGCTTAAGCAATTTTGAGGCCGCCTGTTTGTAAGTCGCACGCGAAGTTAACACCAAAATCTGCTCACGATCGAATTCGTGCCCCGCTATAGCATCGAAACTCCTCACTGGCCTTTTAACAGTTTACTTTGGAATATTTAAGAGAATAGAATGTGCGTGAGTGAACGAAGCTCCAAGCCTAAAACACGTTCGCAACACCTTTCTCGCTTTTGCATACATTTGAGAATAAGCCGCTGTCTCGAAGATAACTAATTGGGGAACCCTTGGCTCCCAAATGAGCGAACAGGGAGATTTTTTATGCCCCCCCCCCCCCCCCCATTTTTTTCATCATATTATGCAACCGCGTTTCACTGAGTGCGGATATGAACTCCTGCTCGAAAAAATGACTTGTTGGACTGTATACTGGCTCGCTTCTTGCCGCCTCTAAGGTCGCGGTCGGCGCCGCTGATTAGAATATCTCTGACGACACGTGCTCCAGAAAAGCTCTACCAAATGGAACAGTCTATAGAAATGCGACCGCCTCTGTTTTTCCAATATAACTTAGACTCAAGCTAGCCGCACTGGCTGAAATAATAATAATAATAATTGGTTTTGGGGGAAAAGAAATGGCGCAGTATCTGTCTCATATATCGTTGGACACCTGAACCGCGCCGTAAGGGAAGGGATAAAGGAGGGAGTGAAAGAAGAAAGGAAGAAGAGGTGCCGTAGTGGAGGGCTCCGGAATAATTTCGACCACCTGGGGATCTTTGGCTTGGCTGAAACGTCCAGCGATATATTTTGGTTAATTATGTGCCTGCCGGTGACAATTATCATTTTTCTTTTTTGTCCCCTTGGGTGCTGTTACGAACGGTGACAGCCATTCCGGATTTTCCCGCCAGTGTGAGCGCCCGCTTACGCATAATAATAATAGGTTTTTTTTTTTGGGGGGGGGGGGGAAGGAAATGGCGCAGTATCTGTCTCATATATCGTTGGACACCTGAACCGCGCCGTAAGGGAACTTCGGAGTGGCTCCGAGCAACGCGATGGTGGTCGCTCCCACGGTTGCCGCCAAGGACCACGCGGAGTGGACCCAGGTGTCGGCTAATTACAATTAGCAAGCGTCGCCCGGTTGGATTACGGGGACCGGAGAGAGTGGAGGCGCCGCAGCGAGCGAGCGGCAGTTATCTTCCCCAATTGTCGTGACTACGTTGGGGGAACAAGGGGGCCTCATTTCCGGTGGAAGACGGAGTGCCGGGTATAGCGGCGGGCTAGCGGTCGTCGTTGGCAATTTTCGCGAGCATATCAAAGGACGAACGACCCCTTTCGGCTTCTCGACCCGGCCTTGCGATCTACCCTGGAGCGTCGGTGGTCGTCTGATAAAGCACAGGTGTTAGCAGCGCGTGGGAATCTTCGACTGGCCAGGTAACATCACCTTCCGCAGTCGACGGAACCCGACGGCATCCTCCTCTCTCCCAGGCTCGGCATGTGACAGGAGCGTGTCCCTATGTGCGGTGGTGTGAGTTTGTGCGCATGAATGAAAGTTTCAGGCCACTCCTACCCCGGCGAGGGCGTCCTCAACCTAGGGAATTTAAAGAGGAAGAAGGATATAAGGCTCGACAGTGAGTGCAGTGAAAATCATCCTCCATACGGAGAGATCCCCACTTTTGATTCTCATGCTTTTAAAGATGTAAATAAACCGTACTGTACAGTTTCCCTCCTTAACGGAGTCCGGCAACGTCATTCGTTGACGGGACCTGCGGGGCTGAACAAGTCAGCCTACTCAAGGGCCCCTCCGTCTCCAACTCTGGTCGCACCAGTGGCGTTGAAGCGCAATCCCCAACACTGGTGGCCTGCGATGGTGTTGGAGCCCGATCCTCAACACCGAATAACTTATGCGCAGAGGTGGTTTCCACGTAAAGTCGAGCGCAAAAGTCGAGAGACCATGCGAATGGCGGCGATTCCGATTTTATTGCGTATAAAGGCGTGTCCGGCAGATGTGTATAAGGGAAAACAGGCTAATGTATTTGGTCAGGCACACCATGCATATCTTGAAAACAGACTCAGCAGCTTGAGAAAGCGCTGGCACGCATTGATGTCAGTTCACGTGGTCTCTCCACTTTTGCGGAGGGGTGTAAAGCCAACCTACGCTCTTAACAGAAAGGAGTAAAAAGGGAGTAAGCAGTCCTCTCTCTTTTGTAAAAGGGAGTGCACGTTAGTTAAACTTTCCACACCCTGTGATCTCTGATGGCTTGTTGGTGCTGGTCGGTTGCTCGTCCCGAGCGATGAATGACGATGGCACGTTGGCCGGTGATCGTATACACGGTGGTTAGCAGTACGAAGAGTACTTCAGGTCTTCGTCCGCTCGGTCGGCGACACGTTGCCGGTTGGGGTCACAACTCCAACTTGACAACAAAACTTATTTATTAAAGACGGGATGGAAATACAAGGCGGGTGAGAAAAAGGGCAGTTTAGAAAAAGGTTGTTTAAAAGCGGTCGAGACTGAGACTCGGCGCGCTCCTCTAAACTCTTTGTTTGCAGTAGGTTTTAAACCCTTCGATAATTGGGCGGAGCTTTACTAATCCAGCTCTCGCCTAATTTCAACCAATAGCAGTAGAATGGCACCACACATACAAATGGGCGAAGCCCAGGGCTCGCCAGAGCCCGACTCTACGGAGCCCCACACCTCCTGGAACGTGCCGGGTGTGCGGTTTAGCGTACACAGCTCGAAACATGTGCAATCCATCGAGGCGCCATCGAGGCCCCCCCTGAATGGGCTTTGCCGTCTCGGCTGACAGTAAAAGGAACCTCCTCAGCAGGAAAAGGTCGTCGGCCCCTTGCGACCCCCACAAGGCCGTTCATGGTCCCACTCCCCATTTACCACGGCCTTGGGCAGCGTCCGAAGAGCGCGACGTGCTGTCACAGTTCAAACCCCTCGTGCACGACCGGCCAGCAGGGGACGAGACGCAGCAGCGAGCGGGGGCACCTGCACGTGATGGCGGCCAATGCACCGCGACGAGTTGGCGCCAGAGCCGAAAGGATTAACGCGGGCGTGACGCCGCTCAGTAAACCTCCCCTCGACTTTCCACAGAGACGACAGCTCCCAGAAAAAGGGGGAAACGACCCACCGGCGCCATATAGGCTTAGTAGCCCTGTCTACATGAACCCGATTAGTGTACTAACCAGGGAAGCCACCAACACAGACCCAAGCAAGCCAACGAGGCTAGGAAATAACATCAGCAGGGACAGGAGGAGGAAAGGCAGGGAGGTTAACCAGACGAATAGCCGGTTTGCTACCCTGCATGGGGGAAAAGGGGTGAGGGGAGAAAAAGATGAAGGAGAAAAGACAGTTACAGGAAATTAAAATCACACCATTCAGTAAAGTCACAGCCTATCGTGCAGGCCAGAAGCCTTCAAAAAGCGGGGCAGTGCCTTGGACGCCTTCACTGCCGACGACCACCGCGGCCAGTGGCCGAGAATCTTCGTTTCCGTCAGTGGGCGCAGGTCGAGATTCTCCAGTGCACGGCAGGGAAACTGTCTGTCGGCGCTGTAGGCAGGGCATCCACAAAGAATGTTGGCGATAGTCTCATCACACCCGCAGATGGCACATGCAGGGCTGTCAGCCATACCTATTAAGAAGGAGTAGGAGGGCAGAATGGGAGGACGGAGGAGAAAACCTAGGGAGCTATCTTTACATTCTCATGAGGGGCTGGATCAAAATCAGGAAAAACAGGGAGCAGAGAGAGGCGGAACAGATAACAGACTACGAAGCGTGGGCCGTAACAACTCCTAGCGCCAGCAATCGACAAGCACATGCTACGCCTATGGGATGCTTGAAGGAGCCTTACGAAAACGTGGGAGGAGCGTCGTCTTAACAAGAAGCTAAAGAAACGAAAAGCGGAACTCGCCTAAACAGCAGAAAAAATATGCTTGGGGGCTAGCCAAGGCCAACTGGCACCGACTATGGGACTCTTTAAGTGGCAAATTAAATTTAACAAAAACATGGATCCTCCTAAGGTGCATAGTCGATCATATAAGAAATGCAAGGGAGAACACCGGGCCAACCTGACAAGAGCCCTAGATGGCTACAAAGGCAACGAAAAGGAATTAATAGAGGACCTAACGCACAAATGCATTCAGGTCGATTAAAACAACACGGCACAGCCAGAGTACGGAGGAGAACAGAATCTGGTAATGGACAGAGAAGTTACGATCGAGGAGGTAACAGCAGCCATGCTGGAAATGAGAACGAATGCAAGTCCGGGCGAGGACGGAGTCACAGACAAGATGCTGGCCAACCCCGATTAAGCCTCACTAAAAAAGACTAGCAGAATTCTTTAATAACGGCCGGACCGAAGGAAAAATACTCCAAGCCGGAAGACGGCAGAGGTGCACCTCCTACCAAAGGAGGGGAAAGAAATCAACGTAGCGAACCTAAGGCCGATATCGCTGACATCGTGCTCGGGGAAAATTTTTGAGAAGCTAATCTACGAAAGGGTTATGGAAGAAAAAGGCAGAACCCTAAACACCATGTTTGGTTTCAGAACAAACCTAGCAGCCCATGACATCCTCAAACATGCTGACCACACATACTCAGAAATGCTGCAGCACTAAAGGCTAGAGAGAAGGAAATACGCGGCACCGGATGGGGAACTAGACAAGGAACAGGAAATAGCACTGAGAAGAATACAAACAAACACATGCTCAAGCACAAGAAGAGTTCACGCAATCTACCCAGACGACTATGAGCCACAATACGCACACACTGACATAAAGGCGGACATATACCACATGATATGGGCCTGCCAAAACAACGTGTTAATAGAAAGGATAGAAGAACCGATGACTGAGCGGTGGGAGGAAATACTGTCCAGTTCAGACCCGAAAGCTCTGCAGGAGTTGACCGAAAGGGTTTGAACGGCTGCAAGGTCCAATGGCCTCCAAGAATAGGGGGGCCGACCATCAATATTAGTTCTAATCGAAATGTTTGCATCATCATCATCATCATCATCATCATCATCATCATCGTCGTCGTCACCATCATCATTATCATCATCGAACGTGTTCGCCTTCGCCATTACCGAACAACCGTCTTTGCTCAGTGCTTTACCATCTTTCAACGCGGTTCTAACATGCTTATAGAACAGCTTCAGGACGAACCCGACATTGCAAACCCGCACGAGTGATTTTCATTATTTCCTCAGTAGCTACTCTGCGCCTTTTTCCTCTTTCTGATATCTTAAAGCCCATAATTTTCTTAGGAACTCAGCATTTGAACCATTGAACCCAAAGAGCGAGCTTTCGCAGGCACGAACCCTATAGCATTGCTTACGCAAATAAGTCATACAGCATGCGCTGTGTGCTTTTCGCACGCGCTCACATCAGTCCACAGCGAGCAACATGGTGACGCTCAAGGGAAGCTTGTTGCAAAGGTCTGCGTGAAAAATCGGTTATGAGGTAGTAGAAAGCGTAATAATTTTCTTGGGAACTCAGCATTTGAACCATTGAACCCAAAGAGCGAGCTTTCGCAGGCACGAACCCTGTAGCATTGCTTACGCAAATAAGTCATACAGCATGCGTTGTGTGCTTTTCGCACGCGCTCACATCAGTCCACAGCGAGCAGCATGGTGACGCCCAAGGGACGCTTGTTGCAAAGGTCTGCGTGTAAAATCGGTTATGAGGCAATAATAGAAAGCGCAAGAGCTGCCACCCTCTGGGTGGACACGCCAAGCGCGCCGTGAGCGAAAGGTGTTCGAGAATTAAGGGAGCAGTAGAATTACGTGCCATGAATGCCCGTAGGCTGTCTCGTTTTTATCGCTCAGCGAGTGTTTAGCAAATGGCACAGCGTGTATACGTCGCGCGGATATGAAGACTACTAACGCAGAGACCTATAGCTCTTGAGTGCGCGAGGTCGTGCCTCGTGCCATTTTCAAGCGCATACGCGCGCGGCTTTGCGCACGTTGTTTCCTCATGACTCACGTCGCTTCATTAATGCGCCGCGTCGGCCAGCGCAACGAGCCGGAGGTAGCGACAGCCGCAGCTGTTTCTTCGCTGCCTCAGTTTCAGCTCCACAGCTCACCGCAGCGTCCGTGTTTCTATGACATCAGCGCCACCTTTCCTCACAACCATCTTTGATCCTTTTTTATTATTATTTCGCCATGTATGCTGCAATGAACGTCAGAAAGCCTTGTTGAGAGGGATAGAGAATAAACATCTCCCTCTCTTTCTCTCTGTGTGTGAACAAGGCTTTCTCATATTCATTGCAGCATACACGGCGAAATAAAAAGATTGCATCTAAGACGGTCGTGAGTGGAGGTGGTGCTGATGTCATAGAAACACGGACGCTGCGGTGAGCTGTGGAGCTGAAAACAAAATTCAACTTTTCTGTCTTATTTCTTGCATTTGGCTGGATCACCCTCGCCAATATCAGTCGTAAGCAAGAAAAACAAGTGATAAAAACGTTGAATTGTCGACAGGGCTTACTGATATTCATTTCTGCACGCGTGGCGAGATGGAAGAAATAGACAGCGGCGAAAAGGCTTTATGGGTGGAGATTGGTACTGACTTAAGAGAAATACGGGATGCGTACAAATTGATGCGCCAACTCAGAGAACGTAATGCGCCGCTGAAAAAGGCTATACTAATGACAGGACACGTGCGCGTGGCATTGTTTACATATTGTAATTTGTGTAGATATGTGCGGTGGTCGCTCGCATGCAGCTCACTTTCTGAGATTGCCTGGACACTCGATCGTGCGCGAGAGGCGAATACTTGCTTACTTTTTGCATTTTGTAAAATAGTATACATAGCTCTCCCCTGTCTTTTCTCGCTATCGCTCCCCTCTGTATACTTCCCTTCGCTTTCCACTCCCTATCCCTTTTATTTCCGCCGGCCGCAGCTAGGTGCTAATATATAGCAATTACTATTAGATATTAGAAAGTAATTGCTACAGCTGGCAACATCTTTCCCGTCAGTTTTTTTTAAATGAAACTACTACTACTACTACTACTACTACTACTACTACTACTACTACTACTACTACTACTACTACTATTACTACTACTACTACTGCAACTACTATTACTACTACTACTACTACTGCAAGCAAAGTATATAACAGTGAAACTTACGCTGGCATAGATCCACCATGGGAGGAAGACGAGTGAATAGTCAGGCAGTTTCTTCATTATTTTTATTCCGCGCGCTTACTGTAACCAATCGTGCTGCCAATTCCGAGGACACAAGTTTGACGCCCAAGCAATATCTCAAGTATTTTTTTTTTCTCAGGAGCAGAGTTCGATGGAAAAACTTGGGGGCCTTCTTAACCGCATTCTTAAAGAAGAAAATGCGACAGCATTTATGTTGCCTGTTATGGTGTCTCCAATGAGTGTCTAATGTTATCATAAAGATTATACTAAACCAACCCTCTAGTCCACCTAAAACCATTTTCTGGGGTAGATTTTCAAAATTTTGGGGGTCCTCAGATTTACAAATTGGGCGGCACCCTATGATTGGTCCACTGGTGGCGATTAGTGCTTATGACGTCACGACTCTCTCAATCGCATTCATAGATCGCGGGGAGTTCTTATACCACTACTGGCGCAGTGGCGCAGCGGTTAAGTGATGCGCCACTGCTCAGACCGGCAGGTGGTTGTTTCAAACACAGCCACCTGAATTTATTGAATTTATTTGAATTAATTTCACTGCCACGTGCAACAAGGGGAAGATAGCTCACAACCCGGTGGGCAGGTTGCCACGTGTCATGGTGGCCAGGTAATGATGATGATGTCGCGACGTCACGTGACCTTTCAGTCATAATTAAACTGCCACGATGGGCAGGTTGTGATGACATCACAAGGCCACGTGACCGGTCTCGACCAATCGGCGAATTTCATGAGAGAGAAGTCAGAATTTTTTTGCGACTCGACAACCTAAATTTTTTATTTTTATTTACAGAAGACTGCTGGCTTTATTGCAAAGCCTTATGCAGGAGTGGGTGTAAAATACACTTTGACAAAAAGAAAACCTCCCTGAGGTACACGCAACTCAGCACACAATACCGAAAAAAATGAACGACGAAAAGAAACAACATTATACAATATTAGACGACGCCTGGCGTCAAAATGAGCACTGAAAAAAAAAAATGCTATGACATTAATATTCTCGAGAGCTTCAGTATCGATCAAATGTTGGGAGTAGGCGATGACAGCTGTGCTTAAAGTGAAAGCTCTCGTACACAGACTGGCGCCGCACATGGATTGCGGTTCGTGGTAACCGCTGCTCATCTATCAGAAAATGCCGCAGCATAAGTTCAGCCGCCACGGAACGCAACCAGAGTGGCTCTTTTGCATCCATGCACCATTGAATAATAATAATAAAAAAAGGTGGCCGCTAGCTGACTCACTTATTTCATAACATTTGTGCTTTAAATATTTCGAAAATAAATAACGCAAAAGCTTTTAAGAGCGTTAGCTCTTACTCATTACGTTTCGAGATTTCGTGAGGTCTGCTACCACCCTGAGATCACAGCGCCATCTGTGGCAGCAACTAGAAAACAGCACATCTCTCATTGAGACTTGTAGCACCATCTACAACAGCATTGTAGAAACAACCACCTGCCGCATGCCAATGATGACGTCACGGTACATTATGGTGGATAGAGGTGGAACTATGCGGGTATAACGTCAGGGGACGAAATGGCGGCATAGTTTCGGTTTCTCGAATCCACGATGGCGACCATTAAAATTGGTAAAAAATGGTGCTAGGCGTCGATCGCTCCGCTAGGTGGAAAAGTCATGTAACTTTTCCGAACCGCTCAGGGCTTTCTTCACTGGCCCCGCTGGATGCGGAGACTCGTTTTACGCATGGCCAATAAAGCTAACGCTGGTTACTTCAAAGCTTTCCAGACGGTGGCGGCCTTTTTTCATCTCGCCGAACTATCGGCAGGAAATTGAGTTTGGATGTTTTGCAACCTACGATCGCATTGATACACACACACCCATGCCCCCCCCCCATACACACACACACCGAGATTGATAGACACGCACGCGCGCGCGCGCACATGCTACGATCTGTTCTTACAGTTTTGTTCTTATTAATAAAAGGGAAGTAGAATTCAAAAATCTTGATTTCATCAGTGACGCGTGCTTAAAGGAGCTTGATCAGCGATAGAGCAATGAGGGACCTGGGTCGTGGGCTATAGAGCGGCAATACTTTTGCACCCGTGCTGTATGAGAGCTTAAAAAGTTCTCGAACCGAATGTCATTGGACTGTTTGCCAGTTGTACTTATTCGTGGTAAGACGTACAGTTACCGTTTATTCTTTTTCCTCGCAACCTCCTCCTCCTCCTCTTGCTAAGCGAGGTTTTTCAGCGATGTTCGGTTCACTAGGGTGCCCGAGATCACTGAAGACCAAATTGTTGCAAGGACAATTCTCACTCAGCTACGTAGTGAGCAGGTACCGTGACCAGATAGCAAGGAAGTTAGTAGTGGGAGGAGCACAGATGTCTATAGAGTTCAAGATAAATTCGCTAGCTGTTCGTCCGAGGACTGGACAAAAGTGGAATTATGTTTTTTTGCAGGAATAGCTTATCACGTCTAAACTTTGTATTGCTGTTTGACGTAATCGGAAGCGACGCAGCTTTTATTACATAGTCGTTTTTTTTCAGTGGAATTTCTGCTTCAAGTGTGTGCATGTGGGTGTCGCTGTTATTTGTGCCGTCCCTTGTGCTTTGCGCTGTTATGCTGCTCTGTAGAGATAAGAGTGGACGAAGCATAGAGGCATGTTTATGGGTAACTCTTAATTGGACGGGATGGTTGGGCAATTTGAAGTTCTGAAATATGTACTTCGATGGCCTTTTTCGTCTATCGTCTAATATAGTGGTTTAACGCGGTTTTTCTGAGTAAAATTTCTCGCTTTGTGCAGAAGGAGGGAGGGGGGGGGGAGCATGCTAAAGGTGAAAGTTACAGGAATGAGGACGCTGAGATGGATGTGTGGAGAGACAAGAAAGGACAGCCCGGAACGACCACATACGATGAGCGGTGAAAGTCTCATGTATTGAATGAGAAATTCAAGAAGGAAGGCTGCGATGGTTTGCTCATGCAATGATGAAGAACGAAGAATACATTCCAGAGAAGGTTATGAACCTTGAAGTTGGTGGGAAAAAGCTCGGCGGAAAATCCAGGAAGAGGTTGCAAGATGATGTGGAGGGAGATCTACGGGTGAAATGGAGAGGCAGCTTCAAAACCAGTGATACACTAAAGAATCGGGCAAAGTTGTAAGAAAAATAGAATCAAAGAGGATAAACTTAATCTGCATCAAACTGAGTCCTAAGAGCGCAACACAACATGCCACCGGCCTGCCGCACCAGGACTATAGTTGAAAAGGACAGCCAGAAACGTCACGCGTAGGAAGTAGTTGGCTATTCTTCCATCTCGTCGGCTTCAGCTTTTGTCACCCCAGTATTGGTGTCCACCAGCATAATTTAAGCCATCTTGAAAAAGCAGACTGAAAGTCTTAATCAGTGCAATGCTTTGGTTTATTGAGGTTTATCGTCCCAAAGCGACTTTGGCTATCAGGGACGCCGCAGTGAAGGGCTCCGGAAATTTCGACCACCTGGGATTCTTAAAACCGAGCACTGACATCCCACAGTACACGAGCCTCTAGAATTTCACCTCCATCAAAATTCGACCACCGTGGCCGGGATCGAACCTGCGTCTTTCGGGTCACCATCAGTGCAGTACCTCTTTCACAGCTGTCTATAATCGTAAAGGCAAAAAGCCTATCGATTGCCAGTCGGTAAAAATTACGGAGAGCACTTAAGACTACTTACGCGCTTTGGCTGCGAAATCATTATCTGTATTATTTTTATTTCCATTTTATTAAAAAAAACAATTATCTTCTTTTCTAATGAAGCACCTACTCATAAGCATACAGTCGTAAGTTGACGCATATACTAGGCTCACCTTTGTTCGCCAGGAAGCAACGCGGTTTCGTGGCCTATTGACTGCTGGGATGCAGTATTTCTCTATAGGAAATCTTGCAGCGCACTTTAAAAGAATACCTGCCAGTCACGCCATATGGAATAAGGTTTCTACCTGTCGATAATGAAGGTGCGATGTGAGTGCACGTTAAAGAACCCCCAGTGGTCGAAATTATTCCGTAGCCCTCCACTACGGCACATCTTTCTTCCTTTCTTCTTTCATTCCCTCCTTTATCCGTTCCCTTACGGCGCGGTTCAGCTGTCGGCCGAGACATGCGAGACAGTTACTGCGTCATTTACTTTCCTGAAAACCAATTTTCGATTTTCAATCTCAAGACACGCTGATGTGGATGCCCGCTCAGCGGGAGAATATTTCATCGAAAGTGTGGCTTATCAAAAAGAAATTTACAACGCTCAAAGCGAGTAACCTTAATGGATGCCGGTGTTGAGTGATCTGGGAAACTTAAAACGTTTTTGAATCACAGCGCAACCTCAATTGCTGCTGTCACTTTGAATATTATTGCACTGTTATTGCTATTTTGCTGTGCTGTTGCTGTTATCTTTTTTAGCCCTGAAAAGGAAATAAATAAAAAAAATGGTGGCGTACGGGCTGCGTGCTCGCCTTGCAATATGAAAGTCCTGGCGTAATTCCCGGTACCTTCGGAAGAAACCATTTTTCTTTGGTGCCACGATGGCGTCATCGGGGATTTTTCGTGACCACTTCTGCAGTCAACAACAATGGTTTTTGTTGTCGATGAACCATATAATGTTTTCCCATTAAAAAATAAAACAAGTGGAAAGGGAGGCCCGAGAAAGAGAAATATATCAACTATGACTCGCGTGAACTAAAATAAGACCAATAAACGCCGAATAACGTTCGCAACTACGTTTGGTCATTGTAAGCAACATTCCTAGCAAAGTCCGCACACAGGAAAGCATGAAGGCATGTTTCTTGATATGTGTGTTGTAACGCGCCATACAACTTTCTAGCCCTGCTTGCAGAGTCCAGTTATATGTTTCAACGGCTCAACTACAGTTAACGAAGCCAATGCTGGCGGCACCGTTTAATGCAGCAAGTGAATGATCTTTGACTCCCTTAGGAAATAGCCGTGAAGCACGGCGGAACTTCGCCGAGCCTGGATGTCATTTCGAGCTTCGAGTGTGATTGTACTTAAATGTCGTGTCAGCGCCGTCCTTGACGGGTATTAATTTGAAAGCACCGAGGCGAGAACTGCCAACTCCCCTTTTCAAGTCACAGTGCTGGCTTGCTATGACGTCAGGAACTTTGAATTCCCCGAACGAGCACAAACTTTAAGTGCGAAGCCAAGGAAAGCGAAAAATACCAAGCTGCATTGATCAACTGCTTCCTACATAAGCAGGAACACGGTATTTTCGAGTGTAGCGCTTGCTCTTAAAACGACATCGAAATGAGGCACTAAACGCATTTTACCAAGGTTGGAGTCGAGCTTTTCGCCTGGCATGATTCGTTAGCCATGATCTTCCGCAGCAGTCCTTGAAACTAATACGGAGTATACAGACCTTATCAAACGTGTCTCGAGTGGTTGAGCCCCTGGGTCCGGACTACGCGTGCGACGCCTGGCGGCTCCTCTCGGTTCGAGATAGGCCAGTCAAGCGAGCCGAAACTCAAGAACATGTACGCGGCATTCCACTGCTATAGACCAGAACACTAAAGAAATTTTAGTTCAGCCGTTTTGAAAACGCTGTGGCGCGATCTGTTGAGGCGGCACGACACAGGGCGCACACGGGAGCAAAGACTAACCGACATTATGTAAACGCTGCACGACGCAGTAATTGATGACATATTTTCACTGATCGAGTTTATTGTCCTGCGACTTCCAGTGAGGCCGTCGTGTCCGCTGGCGATGCGTTTTGCAGGCCCCTTGTCCACCACCGCTTGGCAAATGCTTCCGGTGAGTGCAAGAACTTCGCATGCAATTTTTTTAAAACATATGCGCTGTATGAAGTCCGCGAACCGATGAGGCAGGGTTCATTAATGCAGCGAACATTGCTAAAGGCTGCTCACCTGCATGCCTGCCCTATGCGCGGTAATAAGGGAATACCTGTACAGATAGCAGGTCTGACATGGTTTTGTCAAGAGACTATCTCAAGCCCTCCGAGGCTGGCACTTGTTGCGGGCCACGAATTACGAACGTGCGTAGCTGCGATGTTACGAAATCCGGGGTGTACGATAATTCGGAGAACCCTGATAAAGCGTTGCCCATGCACTTATACAGTGCATGGATACTCGAGCTACGAATGCGAGCCGGTTCCAAAGACCACACTATAGGCTCATGGCGGTTCGACCCACTCGACCAGATTCACTGGGTTCTCCCGGTAATACTGCAAGCCAGCACGCTATTTCAGCGCGACCACATTGATCGATGCCGCTGGCGTGTGCACACAGAAAGCCAACACTATATAGCTTCGGGCTGCACTTGTCCTTCTTGCGTGGCCGAGCAGAAGCACTGGCACAGGTTTGCACTCGGTCGGTGTTGTGGTTACTACAACGGGTACGGGCCATCAACCACCGTCGGTTCGAGCTGCGCGCGAGCCGACGGCTTCCACCAGCCGTAACCACGCGTATCTGTACAGCGGGGCACTGCCGCGGGGCACGCGACCTCCGCAGGGAAGAAAGCGCCCGAACGGCTCGCAGCAAGGACGCAGCTGCGTCTTTTCATCTGGCTGTTAACGCATGCGCAGTCAACGCAGTGGTGCTCAGATGACATCTCGTCTGTCAAAATAATGCGCGCGGAACTGCGGTCTCAGCTTTAGCTGAGTCAACAACGCTATGCTTCCAGCGCAACACGAACCTTCACGATATTGCATACACTCTGCGTTCCAAAGCGTGAATTGTTGGGCGAGTTGGTACATGTTGACGTGAAAAAAAAAAACAGCGAGAAAAGACGCAAGACCAGAGGAAGACGTACACAGACTGTCGCCGGAATTTCAGCTGAATTTATTAAGGTTCCACCACATATTATTGGCCACTACTTGCGCAGGCGCACATACATGCCTCATTCAACAAAGTCCGGACGTCATTGCTAGCCAGATAAAAAATTCCATTCTTTGTCAGTGAGAATGACAGATGGGTCGCTGATACAAACACGCTCGTTCTTTTTTATTGAAAACGCTTCTAACAGCTCGCGCTCGTGCCTGGTCTTCCCGCGGCCGATAATGGTAGCATTGTTCAGCAAAGCTGAGCAATTTTGGCACTCCTTGACTTGTATGGCCAGGTTGCTTCCTGTACCTAAGCGCAGCGTTCTGCCATGTTCCCTGAGTCGCTCGTTCAAACATTGCCCCGTCTGCCCAATGTAAATTTTCCCACTCTGCGTTCCCGGCGCCGTAGCAAACTTGCAGACTGCAAGCTTTAGCGTAGTTGGTAAAGTAATTGAACCAGTGATTTTAAGCAAATGAAATGAAAGTTGGCTATTAGGAAATGAAAGGCGCAGTGACAGCTTCACTCTCGGTGGGCACTCAACCACGTCGTGAAGGAAAAGATGAAGGAGGGCAAGAAAGAACGAAGAGAGTGGAGGGATCCGGATAAATTTCGACCAACCGGGATACCTTAACGAGCGCTGACATCGCACAGCACAATAACTTCTTTTGAATTTCTACTCCATCGATGCACGGCCGCCGCTGCCGGTTTATGATTTGTTATTGTTTAGGATGAAATGACAGAATAATTTCTGCGACTAATGCTAACCCGAGCACAATCAACGGACGTTCTACAAGGCCGCAGAAAGCCGTTGTCAGCGCTCCCTCCGCTTCTGCTGCATGTACTGCAAAAGTTGGCCCTCGCCATGCAGGCAACAAAGGTAATGGCGGCACCGTACCTCTTGAAAGCCACGCGGAGCGTGGAAAAGGAATCCGGTACCACGAAAACGTTTTCCTTCGACCGCCGCGGCCTTGTCCGAGACTTGCTGCCCGGGAGCTGCCTGCGCGCTTGCCGGCAGTGCTGGCGAGCGTGTCACGATGTAGTCGCACCCTTTATGGTGCGAAACGGGCTCGCGCGCTATCATGCGTGATGGGTGACTCGCAGCTTGAGCTGGCGATTGAAATAGCTTCGTAGTCGGAGGGGGAACGAAACTGGCTGCATGTTACTGAAATTCTCGATTCGCCGACTATTGTCAACTCATGAACGATTTCGGCTGCAGCGCCTGCATATGGGTTATTTCTCGTCGTGGGTTAGCGTTGGCCAGTCAGGCGGCAGTGCTTACATGCGAACGGCTGTGCGCACGAATTCGGTCTTTGATTGGTTGACGCTAAGCCCATAACTGTATACACTGCAAACTCACCTCACCGCAAACTAACGTTCTTATCGCTGAAGCTTCAACGCCCACTCCAATAAAAAAAATTCAAATTCACACCGACACCTAATTGTCTTGTGTTGGCAATGTGATAGCATTAGAAACTGTTGATGCATTTGCCGGAAGCGGCGTAAAATAACGAGACCGGAAGTGACGCCACTTCCGGTCTGGAGACGTCCCTACTCTGCAACAAATGGGCGAATTTTACGACCGTAGACGTTTCTCTTCTTTAAAAGCCACTAAAAACAACAGCACACACGCTCCCTTCTCGATTTTGTCTAGTCTGGATGCAGCGCAGGACACTGACAGACCATTCAAGATATCGACAGCAAGGCTCCACGCTATAATGGAAATAAAAGCGCACACGACAACACGTTTTGAAGGTTCTGAGGACTGCTGCGGACAGAGTGGCTCTTGTCTGATGACCCTTGAGTGATACATGATTATGTTCGGTAAGAGCTTGCTAAAACAATGCTAAAAAAAACGAAACAAAGGCTTCCAGCTTTTCCGGTTTCTTCTGAAGCATTGAGTTTGAATACTGTCCTGTGTCTGTGGTTATTTATTAAATGAAAGCGCAAGCCAGGCCAATTTTTAGTTCCTGAACAGTAACACGCTGTCGCTAAAAGATGCCTCTTGAGGGCCTACTTATATGACCTCCCTGTAATAATTTCATGGTGACAGCCAAGAACAGACCATTACCACAACTACATGACCAGCCATTTTTTCGTTGCTCGTGGGATTCCAATTCGCGGGCGGGTACACCTCACATCTTTCGAGGAGAGGCAGCGGAAAGGCAACCGTCTTCCTGCATCGGTGCTATTTGCCAGAACACCAGCAACTCCAAAACAATGGAAAGACAACCGCCTTCGTCATCGGTGTCATTTGCGTGCCACTGGCCGTGGTTGCTCAGTGACGTAGGCGTCCGGCTGCTGAGCATGAATTTGATCCTGACCGCAGCGGCCGCATTTCTGCAGAAGAGAAACGCAAAAACATCTCTGTGCTGAGAAATAACCACTGGTAGCCGGAACTAGCCCTATACTACGCGGCGCGCGCATAGCCTACATATTGCTGCTTTGAAACGAAAAGAAAGAAGCTCGTTTAACGTCCTCTGCTGGCCGAGGTAAACTGCTTGATACATTAGGCATTCATCCTTGTGAGGAACAAAAAATTACAATTAAAAAAGAAAATGGTCACAGAGGACGTTGCATTGCGTTCATTCGTCGTCGTCTATTCATCTCAGGACGCCCCACAAAGCGGACGCATACCAAACAGCTTAATTCTCCATCCATGTACTCCCTTGACACAAAGTCTCGCAGCTCCTTCCAACGAAGGACGAAAAGTCAAGAACCAGACTACCAGACTGAGGAATCCAGAAAATAGTAACGGCGGTTTCAAAACAAACAAACAAACGCTTCCGTTGAGCGGTGACCACGTCCTCTCGCTGGCAAATATAAATGCCCGGCGCCCCAGACGCGAGTACGTGTACAGAGAAGGCGCGCCAGGCTTTGAGGCACGTCTCGAGAGTCGCACACCACCGTCGGCTGGCCCCGTGGTCCGCCTCAATTAGGCGCGTTCCGCGCTCCACGAATCGGGGGGCGTGACGGATCTGCTAACGAAGAAGGCGGTCGAGCCATGAATGCCCCCCCCCCCCCCCCCCCGCTTCTTTTCCACCATCAGCCCGCGCGCACAGCACCCGCTGATGACCGCCCAGCCCATATATAAGCACTGGGGGCTGTAAACAAGCCTTCAAGGTCACGTCAGAGCGACCTCGGCACAAGGGCGACGCGTGCCAATTAGAAATATTACACCAGCCCCTCTTTCCTTCTCTCCCCTGCCATTTTTCTCCTTCCCAACGCTAGACACACACATCAGTTTGCGTAGGTTGTAGCTCGAGACGTGGATTAATTTCTTCGCCACTGACCACTTTTATACACCGATGATCGTTAAAATGTTCTCGAATGAGGATAGTATTTTGCATTAAATATTTTTATTTCCGTGGAAAATGCCCCCGGTGATCGATTCTTTACAGCGAGCACCGATACGATGCCTAAAACCGACAGCGAAACGCACAGGCGAAGGTAGTGCTACGAAGATGGTTGTACACGGTTGGCCTCTTCAATCGATTGGATAGAGGGTGCTTGAAGCGAACTCTGGCTGGATAACAGGCTTGAACCGTGCGCCGTGAATCGGCGGTTCCTCCCCGCTAATCCCCGTCGGCGTGTCGGCAAGAAGCGGAGACGCGAGTAGTGGCCCTGTCGAAGCAGTCGAAGCCGCATATGCCCCCCCCCCCCCCCCCCCCTCCTCGTTTTAACAAAGACTGTCTAGGTTTAAGTGGTCACCACCGCCGGGCGAGACGGGTCCGGGCGCTCGCGCTGGACCGAGAGCAATTAAGCGTAGCGTACGGTCAGGTGCGGACGCGACTAGCAGGCGCCACGGCGACTCCGACGCGTGGCAACGGTGTATGCCAACAGATTTGGGGGAACGGACAGGCTTAACGAAACGTAGCCGGACTTTCCAGATTTTGGGGGACGCCTGTCAACAGTCGTCACGAAGACGAGTAGTTTGTTACCCGCCGGCGGTGGCGGCTCGGGTGAGATCGGTAACTTCCCCAATGCTGGGAACCGCCAGGGTCACGGGTTCTCAGGAAGCCGGCGACACGTGAGAGTGGTTTTGATGTATTTTCATGTGTTTCTCTTTTTACTTTGTAAGGGAGGGTTTGAGCAATGCTGTTGAAGTATGGGGCGTGGCACTTAAACCTAGTGGGCCAATCATTTGGAGGGCCCATTCCCGGAATGTCCTTTTCTTAAAGCAACTTGGACGTTCTTTTCGTGCTGTGTATTTTAGGGAGATTGTTTTGAACGCTGCAGAAACTGGATGGTGTGCCATGCAGTTTGCTTGTTAACCAATCATGTTAATAGTTTGATATGATTGGACGCTACCGAATGTGGGCCGGGCCTTTAGGTCGTTAAAAACAGAACCCGGAGACTTGGAAAATTGTTCTTGGCTACGGTCAGATGTAATGCATCTTCGGCTATGCCTAGTAGGGGTCTCCCTTAGTGTTAGCCAGTTCCACCATTTTTTTTTTTGTTTAAACCTTCTTGCCGTTTAAATTGTTTCTTGTGCATAAATTTGTACGTAATGTAAATTTTTGTATATAAAACCAAGTTGTACTCCCTTAATCTCACACACACACACACACACACACACACACACACACACACACACACACACACACACACACACACACACACACACACACACACACACACACACACACACACACACACACACACACACACACACACACACACACAACACACACAACACACACAACACACACACACACACACACACACACACACACACACACACACACACACACACACACACACACACACACACACACACACACACACACACACACACACACACACACACACACACACACACACACGCGCGCGCGCGCGCGCAGGAATGAGGCAGAACCCATGGCTGTGGAAATAAAGCGATAATCTGCCGAGTAACAAACTGGGTCGCGACTCCTTTTAGGCGCGCGTTAGCTATGACTCAAAATTCGACAACAGTGAAATTCCAAACAGCGGTCCCTCGGCCCTCGACTGACGGCAGGAAGCAAAACGCGTCAGGAGCGCGGCACAACAACACAATGCATCCCAGTGGCCGCGCGTGTGTTGTCTCTTCGGAAGGCAACTGCTGTCGTTGTTTGTACACTTGCACCGTGTTCGCAGTAAGGAGAGTATTGTGCCTTTTGTTCTCCAATTCTCTGGCGAGCCTAGAAAGACAGAAAGAGCTAGAGACAAAGCGAGTGTCGTCTTGTCAACGTGATTCCGCCGAAGAAAACTAAATTAATACCAAACGGCGCTGCCGGTTTCGAAAGCCTCTGTTTTTTCATACGTTCCCCCTTGCGATCCGATGCGGTTGTGTTGCAGCCACGCACACAAAGTGTACTAGCGCAGCATTTTCTTTTTCTTTTGGTATGCGTCCGCTCTAATGAATCCCTGAGCCGAGCATTTCTAGTCAGCGTGCTGCAGAGGCTGCGATGACGGGAGGAAGGGCCGCAGCAATACGCGCTTGCCGGTACGCTAAGTGGAACCGGAAACAGAGTCTGCAGACACCGGAAAGTCTATTCTAATCCCATTCACTGCCAGGGAATGGGAAGTCGCAAGTGTTCCACTCCTCTCAGTTTCCGAAGTGTTAGATGCTTAGCCAAGTTCCTACTCTAACCTACGGGGCAGAAATGTGGAGGCTAACGAAAAGAGTTCAGATTAAGTTAAGGACAACGCAGCGAGCTATGGAAAGAAAAATGATAGATGCAACGTTAAGAGTGCGGGTATACATGACACCCTAGACGAAATCAAGAGGAAGAAATGGGCTTGGGCAGGGCATGTAATGAGAAGGCAAGATAACCGCTGGTGTTTTAAGGGTAAAGGAGTGGATTCCAAGAGAAGGCAAGCGTATATAGCAGGGGCCGGCAGAAAGTTAGGTGGGCGGATGAGATTAAGAAGTACGCTGGGATACGGTGGCGGCAGCTGCAAAGGACAGGATTAATTGGAGAGACATGGGAGAGGCCTTTGCCCTGCAGTGGGCGTAGTCAGGTTGATGATGATAATGATGATGAATCCCAGCCCGTCCATATGGGTGGTGAAATGCCTTATCTACTTTGAACGAAAGTTGGGTTAGGAATGTCGCTGGGGATCTGCAAAACCCCTATGACATCGAGACATAAAGTAATCGCCTTCTGATGGGCGTGCGGCAGCATGCGCATGGTGGCGTCAAAACGTTGCGTTATACCCATGCGGACCAATAGCAAGTAGTGCGCCACAGCCAGCGACAAATGCGAAGAAAAAAATAAACAGCTCGTAACCTTTGCGTAAACAGCCAAACCGGAGCCTGCCGGGGCTGTTACTGGACGCACCTGAAAAAGTCAGGTGCAGTGTTATGCTGGCTTCCCAAAAATTTGCGACGGAGCAGTTCAGAGCTCAAAAGTATCCTTTGGTTTCAGGTTGACTCATCACTTTACTGCGTTGAAACAAAATGAAAGGAGGCAGCAATTCATCAGAGAAAACCAAATTTTTCGCTCGACCAGTGCTCAGTTTCACCGCAAGTCGGCCAACGGCGAAAACTGCGCGCCTTTTCACCGCAAAGTAAACAAAATTAAGCCATCTGAACTGCCTCCCCCCCCCCCCCCCTCACACACACACACCCATGTTTGTTCCCAGAAATGCGTTTCCTTGGGCGCTGAAATCTTTATCCAGCCAACACTTCTGCCATTTATTATTCTTAAATATACACATTTTGCCTTTTTTTCTTCAAAAAATGCCTAAATGTCACTTCTTCCTCTCATACTGTCTTCGCACTGTTTCACTCCTTCCGTCACGCACAAACAAGGCCAAGTCAACGCTTTATTGCCTAATGGTGTTTACATTTCGTGCCATTTGATATCTAAGTAGAAAGTGGAGGGGCTATAATTAGGCACGTTGACTCTACAGTTGCCCGCGTTTCTTAACTGCTCATGCAGTTTCGCAATTGCTTACGTCAACACGCGCCGAAAACAGAGGTGTTAAGGTACAGAAATTTAGTGCAATATGCAGATTGCTGCCGCTAGGAATTTTCTCATGGAATGAGCAAGCAGCCGCAGCTTTAAAGAGCAGGCGTCGCCTTTTTTTTATTCTTTTTGATCAATTTGGCTGTAGCTGTAATGCGGAATAAGTATGTGTGTGTGTGTGTGGAAGCAGTTGGGGAGAAGCAACCAGAGCTCTCGAAGGAAGCTTGATTTCGAGGGTAAACCGGACACACGTTTCTTCCGCCCTTGGCTAAGTGCCCGTTTTGAGAGGTAGTGCAAAGATTGGACTTCTCAAAGAAAGCCAGGCCCAATAGGGCCCATTCTGTGGTTTTCCACGACTGCGACGTCTGGTATGATGAGAACCGGAAACCCCTGTTGTTTTATTCACCTTTAGTAACAGTGATTGCATCCAGCCTAATTCCATAGGCACTGCGCGCCCATCTCTCTGCATATATTTTTTTTATTCGATGAGCATTTCTCATCAATCACGCCACTGATTGCACATAAAGAGCGGGGTACGTATACAGCGAAGAAACGTTAGGAGACGGGTAGAATGCGTAAAAGAGGTTGGCACTGGGGCTCAGAGCAAACAGTACTTGAGTGATCGCGCGTTGCCACACGGAAAGCTCAAATGATGGCCAAATGTTTATGGGAATCCCCCGAGGAGTAAATCTGTGACAAGGGAGTAATTACTTTGTCCAACGATATATGAGACAGATACTGCGCCGTTTCCTTTCCCCCAAAACCAATTATTATTATTATTATTATTATTATTATTATTATTATTATTATTATTATTATTATTATTATTATTATTATTATTATTATTATTCATTGGCATCCACCCAAGCGCAGCCATACGGCTACAAAGGAAAGCTATACAGCTTTCTCAGCAGTTAAACAAAAATTCGTCCTGGTCCTGGGTTCGAACCCGGGACCACCGCATCACCGGAGCAGTCGCTCTACCAACTGAGCTAACCGATACGGCAAGCTCATGGTGGGGCGAGAGCGAATTGATCAAGGGAATTCCCCCGCGCGTCGGCGGTGGGGTCGAGGGAGGAACGAGAAGAGAGGGGGGACTGCGAAAACGCTGCGAATCATATTTAATTTTTTTTTCTTCATTCAATAAATGTTTTGCTAAAGAATATTTGTGGCGCTGTGCCCTTCACATCCTGCAGGGATACTGAAACTTTACCGAGAGCTCCTTTCAGGGCCCCCTGAAGTTTGCGCGCGCTGTCAAGAGTTGCATATGTCCTGCTCGCTAGCTACCGCGCAACAAATAGCTTTAGCGTTCGGCTTTATAGCGAGGAGGAGGAAAACAAAGTTAGAAAGGGTGATTGGGAGGCCGGTCCTTTGTGGGCGGGGTCCTCAGCCAGGACTCCGATAGCTTCTGGTATCCTGCGGGCCCGCGCGATCAGCTGCTGCTGATCGCCCAGACTAGAGCAGGAAGCAGCAGATTTCCATGAGGACGTAGCGGGGCGAGGTATAGATGGTTGCCGGGGGGTTTAGGGCACTCCGACATGGAGTGGTGTAGAGTGGGTGGGGCGCTGTTTCATGACGCCACAAGCCCACCTTCTTCCCGTAACAATACCCCTGCAGTGACGCACGGGCTTTTGGAATTTAGCGGGCATATTGTGTTCACGTGCGAGCATTCTAGTGCCGCACCTGTGTGGTAATTAATATATACGGGACCCAGAATTTCGGAAGAACCGCATTCCTTTAAAGGAACACTGAGGAGAAATTGAAGTTGGTTGGTATCGATATAGTACCAGCTCTTAAACACAAAAACACCGCTATTTATGAAAACAAAGCTCTTGTGAGGCAGAAAAGAGTAAGAACTGTAATGCAGGTATGGCCGCCACTGGCCAATCTCGCAAGTAGAAGCGTGATGATGAAGTAAGAGAAAAGACACCACAGATCTCTGGGGCTGACAAACGTGTATGAAGGTTACGTGTTTGATCGATATTGAAGTATACAAGTTTTGTTTTGAAACCACTAGAGCACTTTTATCACACGATGTAGACGAAAAAAAAAAGACAACCTGAATGTTGGAAGTCAAAGAAAACGTGCGACTGGCGGCGCAACAGGGGGCCAGCCGAGTTTCGGTATGTTTTGGGGTGCTTCGCGGCCATGCGTTCTGCGTGCCCGCATAGCTTCGTTAAGCGCCTCAATTTACAAAGGCGGAGCAGCAGACGACCTCCAAGTGCCGCTCAAATTGCCCCTCGGACGAAGTTCGTGCAACGGCACGCAACTGCGACAAGGAAAAAGAGCTGCGTACAGCCAATGTTCAACGCGTTTCCACGTTAGCAAACGCACCACTCGGCGTGTTCGCTTCGTCAACATACCGTGACGCTGGGCTGCATAACCAGCCCTACGAGGACTATTATTACAGAATTTAATAATGCCGCCCATCCCAGTAGCTACACATCAGTCGTGACGGTGCCTCGGCGATGACAGCGACGCTGCCGACTCATCGGCGCTAGGATTTTCTCGCCAGACCCGCAGGCTCAGCCCTCAAAAGCATCGCATGCTTTTCGGGGTTGAGGTCACTGAATGCAGGCCGCAGTTTTTTGCGAGAACTTCGTGGTCGGAATCGGGAACGGGATCCATCGTAACGCTGGTGCAAACGTAAGCGAAGCGACGACGGCTGATAGAAGCCTTCAACGTCCGGCCGGCAGTGTAATTTTCATTTTGGCTGCTGCTAGGCGGGAGCGCGGCGCTCGCAGCCAGCAATCACGGAGTCCTCGTTTCCGTTTCCGCCGCTTTACGTCACTCTTCTCCTATTTCGTCATCAGAGAGTCCCGAGTTAGCGGCGGGAAAAAGTTTTTGTAGCGATAACTACATTACGGTAGCATTTCGAGCCTTCAGCGTGGCGGCGCTGCCCCCCTCTGGCTGCGCCGCCACGCTGTCACGTGGTTGGTCACGTGGCGCGGAGAAGCTGCCGGCGCCGTGGCTGATCACGTGGTTCGTCACGTGGTTGGTCACGTGACCAAGTTCCATTCGGCCAGCTGTAGCTATCGCGTCACTCCAGGTTTAACCAGAGCTAAACCACCGCCAATTTTTTTTCAACTTCGAGTCCAAATTTCTTAGCAATACATGCACCTTTCGCTGCCGGACAAGCTGCATAGAAGCCACAAAATGCCGAACTATTGAATTTTAGAAAAAAAAATAATAGCGTTGTTCCCAGTGTTCATTTAATAACGGTATACCGCGTCTGGAAACATCTTTTTCTTTCTTCGTATTTTTTTGCAATAATAGACCACCATTAATATTATTAGTTACAGCTAGAAGCAAAGGCTGCCCACAGCCATCCAAACTACAGCAAAAGGCATAAAAATGCAAAAGTCCATTGAAGGCGTTCAGAAGTTCTCCCTTCTCGAGAACAGAAGCCAGGTGCAGTCTTCTATAGCAGCGACAACTTGAGAGGCCGTCACTCGTAGACGCTGTTTACGGGCTGGTATAACAAGCCGCTTCTAATTCAGCTTCCGAAACAAACCGAATAGCTTGTCTAGCAGCGCGACACGTTACTTCTATTCTTCTAACCAACAAAAACAGCGCATTCGGAGCAGTCAGCGCATTGTACACGCATTTCCGGGTGCACTACATCATTCTCGAAACAATGCACGCTGTATTCACGGGCAAGGAAAACAAGAGGCGGCGGCGGTGCGAGTGGGGAGAGGCGAGCCGCTCTCTCTCTTCATACATGGCTCTTGCTTAGGTTTCGGCCGACGCAACGCCGCACTTGAAAGCGCGGGCCACTTTATTGCTATTTCAGCAGAATTTAATGCATGCCGTATTCAGGGCCGGATTAAGAAAAATGGGGGCCCTGGGCTAATGCGCATGCAGGCCCCCTTTCCCTATACTGACCCCCCCCCCCCCCCCCCCCTTTGTCGCCTGCTACGCTACTGGAAATATGCCACGTTTCATTTTAATTCCACCAATTAAAAAGAACGAAGTGCGATCAACGGGATTGTTATTATTGTAATTATTATAAGGAAAACAACAAAACTTACTTGAAACGCGTGCTGTTGTAAACACCAGCACATATGTTCACTTAGTGATTAATCTGCATTCTGTTTTCAGCAAAAGCTAGGCTTTAAGGAAAAGTTTAGTGCACTCAAGACGATCAAGAACGTAGAAAAGACAACACAGCTCAGATGCCGATCCTTCTGAAGCTAGGCTTTGTTTGCATTACTAAGTTTAATCCCGCGAGGAGACGCATGGTTGTATCAAAGACATTCCTTAATAAAATTTATACTGCAGTAATCGTTATACACGTTACTCTTCAAATATGCAATAGATATATACAATACTTAAGGCAATACAAACACCATAAAAATGCACTAGAATACAGATGAAAATTACCAACTCTAATTACAAAACATTATTCGAAAATATTTTCGTTAAAGGTAAGACAAGCAAGGACCACACCAAATAAAAGTGGCACTATCAAAAACAACAAAAATACAGTTCTTTATAAGCATGCTAAATATCACAAGAAGAACAAACAAGGGACGAACAACGAAGATTTGCATATCTTGAATTACACTGCTCAGCGTTTCATTGGCAACGCGGAGGCTGGGAGGCAACACAACGAACTTTTTGGAACAATTCATGTATAGCGCAAACAGTCCTATTTTAAAATGGCATTTTTCGCGCCTTCGCTTTGGCTAAATCAGATATAGTCTGTTCGAAGGATAGATCGCGGAGGAGGTCACATTCAATAGACATGAAAGCAAACGAGTTCACCTTGTCGTCAAGGAGGCTCGAACGAAGGCGATTTTTTATCAGCGACAACTTGGAAAACGATCGTTCGGTCTCACAGTTTGCCACGGGTATGCTTAAGTACATTCGCAAAGCAATAGAAAGGTTCGGAAAAACATCAATAAGCTTTCTTTCGTGCAGCAACTTCATTATTCCCAGGGGACTCGTGTCCTGGCACACAGAGTTGTGCAGAAAGTTCGCAAACTGAACGATTTCAGCGGAAAATGCTGGCTCCAAATCATTTTTGTAGGTTTTCACCAACTTCTCAGCCTGCTGTGCCAGAGAGGCCTCGCTCCCAACTTCTGTCAGCAATTTTAAGAATCCGAACCTTTCGCAGAGTTCAGTGTGGGCAGCCTTTCGCACTCGCAAAGCAGAGCCTAGACTGTCAAGTACAACATTGTAGGTCTGTACGATAAACTTTTTTATACCTTGTAGCGCACTATCGCTTTTTCCGTCTATAAAAGGACAGTGCCCGACGTGCGTGTGCATATTAGTCGAGCATGGAAAGTTCATAGTCCTGGCATGCAACAGTAAGTTTGGATTATGGTTTATAGGGGCTTAACGTCCCAAAAGCGACTCTGGCTATGAGAGACGCCGTAGAGAAGGACTCCAGAAATTTCAAACACCTGGGGTCCTTAAACGTGCACTGACATCGCACAGTACACGGGCCTCTAGAATTTCGCCTCCATCGAAATTCGACCGCCGCGGCCAGGATCGAACCCGCGTCTTCCAGGCCAGCAGTCGAGCGCCACAACCACTCAGCCACCGCAGCGGCCGCAACAGTGACATTTTTTTTTCATATAAAGAAGGTTAATCGCGTGGACTTGAAACATGAAATTTCATGAGGCAGTGCTCAACAGCTTACACGACTATATAACTCCTCCGGGTAGCACATTCTGATTTTCAAAACAGTTGCATGGCGTCTCACTTCGCTCCCAACTACTGCCTCTACATACTTCTGATCTCCATTCCCTACTTCCCAACAACTGCACCTGCGCAGTTCATGCGCGTGTACACGTAAGATTGGTTTCGCTGCCGAGATGTAGTGCAGGTGTTGCTTGGAAGGGTATAGTTTTAGGCCACTCGGTAAAACATTAAAAGTGGTTGCTTGAGTTGAGTTGGGGTGTTGAATGCTATAAGTGGGGTTAGCCTTGCTTATTGTGCCGGCAATAGCTCCATCGTAGCGTCCCTTCTATGTTAATAATGTCCTAAAGCCTGTCGCATCCACCCCGCTATGCGCAGTCTCTTATAATAGCACACATTCTCTCCCGCAGTCACCATCTATATGCACACAATCAATCCACACAGTCCACATCACAGTCCACTCCAGAAGTCGCCATCTATGCACATATTCAGTCACAGTAGAACATAGGCCATTGTAGTGCCACAATTTATACACACATTCACTCACAGTGTAACGTAGTCCACTCCAGAAGACACCATCTACGCACAGATTCAATCACAGTAGGCCATAGTCCGTTCCTGCTGTCACCATTTAGAAACAAGATCTTGCTTGCTCGTCGACTGTCCGTGCAGGAATCTCGTGTCGTAATTTTTTCGCCGTGTTGGCTCCCTTCACTATGGCAGATGACTTTTGCAGACTTTTGCTCAAAAGGGCACCACGTGTTCGTTTGAAACTAACAAAAAGTCTGGCAAGATCCAGAACGGCGCATTCAGGTGCCCATGCCTGCGCGCGCGGCCTTGGCCATCATATAGGCGGTTCCGCCGGGATCACTAGACTTGTTCTCGTCAAGGATTAACTTTCGCCGGTCTTTAGATTCGGTTATGTACTAAACCGACCGCGGCGGCTGCGTTTTTATGGAGGAAAAACGCTAAGGCGCTCATGTGCTGTGCGATGTCAGTGCACGTTAAAGATCACCAGGTGATCGAAATTATTCTGGAGCCCTCCACTACGGCACCTATTTCTTCCTTTCTTCTTTCAATCCCTCCTTTATCTCTTCCCTTACGGCGCGGTTCGGGTGTCCAACGATATATGAGACAGCTATACTGCGCCATTTCCTTTCCCCCCAAAACCAATTATTATTATGTACTATTAAGAATTGTTGGCAATGAAAAGATATCCACGCCGGTATGCACTGCTGTGTTGGCGAAAAAAACAGTAGAAAAAAAATGCTCGCAGTCTGGCACTGCTAACCACGAAATATTGTGCGAAAACAAGTTTTTGCAGGTGGGCACCAGCGCCACGTACCGGAAAGCTCGATTGATAGCGTGTTTCCTTTCCTTTCGTGACTTGCGCACAAATGGAAGTTGATGAAGACTTACGGCGTTCAGTGCACAGCGCGAGAGTGTGCCGCCTGCATATGAAACAATGATTTCCCCAAGGCAAAAAGCCGGAAGCCGGAAACGATTGAACACGCCTTTTTAGATTGTTGGGAAGCCTTTTTCTTTCGGGGCATTCTACAGCGCACGATTAAGAAAGGCTTACCGGTGGATGCTTTCGGAATCAGATTTTTGCCTGTTGACAATGAAGACGGGGTTCCTTTCGACATGATAATGGTATTGGGCCTGCACAGTATTTGGCGATCCAGGATGGCAGTGCGACATGCGGACATTGACGCGAGGCCGATAAGAGAGTATTTTCGTGAATCTGTTGGAAGAGTTATTGAAGGCCACAAGATACAAGACCCAGTGCCTGAGTGGCTTCCGAGAATGGAATCTTTCTTATACATGCGCGAATTTTAATGTGTTTACGTAACCCCAAGTGCGGGTGACGTAGTTTTAGCATCTGTGCCGTGTTGTTCGCGTAGATTGGTTTGTAAATGACGTGCTGAAGTCGGCAATAAAGAAAAAAAAGCGAGATTATGCTGCAGTTTAACACGAGGCGTGATTTGGAAGGAGGGGTTATGCACGGGTATGGGGGCCTGGTGTTTTGTGGCGTAAGCAAGCTAACATCCTTCTTTTCGGCACTGTTTTCACGCAATAAAGAAAAAATACTGCGGCAATAGCATAGTGCTCTCGTGCAGTGGCCAGCGAAGCTGGTCTGCTCGCCCCGCCGTGGGTTCGAAACCCAGTCGCGGCAATATTTATTTTATTTCTCCAGATCGGCCAAGGTCACCCTCATTCAATGTCTCTTTTATTTCCCGCCATTTACAGCACAACGTGAGTAACTTCAGAGGCTTCGCCACGCACCGACATTTTCCAGGCTACGAGCCCAATAGTGCTCTCGCACTAAAAAAACAAAAAAAAATAAAACACTTCCCATTGCTTCACAGTGTTAACAGCAAATCGAAAGCCATCACAGTGAAGCAGGGCTTAACAGTCATGCAGACCATTTTCGCTGACGCAGGAAATTCCAGTGACTGAAAGCTGCTATCATTCCGACCACGAGGTCACCGCGCCACAGTGAGAGCAGCATGCCCCCGTAAACCGTGTCCTCCTGAATGCAGCCATATGGTGTACACAGCTCAGTGCGTGCGACACGGGCGCTTGCTTTTCCCCACTCGTGTCGTGTTCTCGCAGATGCTGTCGTCCCAGTAAACAAGTAATAGCGCGGCGACGAAGTCGAGACAAAGGAGGACACAGTTGTCGCTCCACTCGTGTCTCCCTTTGTCCTCGTCTTCTCCGCAGCACTGGCTTGTTTGCCGTCATGATATAGCACGCCAGAATATGCCCCGTTGCCGTCTTGTCGTTTCCAAGCAAGCCTTCGGGACGGGTGCTGGACACAGATGTTCGGAGTCAGGCCAAGGCGGATTTAAAGTGGTGGCGAAGGCTGGGCCGAGAAGTGGTTTAGCGCGACTGCAGCACAACCAGAGGATGGGGGGCAAAACACTCATATAAAGAAATGATAAAGCTACTAAATTGGAATGTAATCTGCCAATAGAAAAGAAAAAATATATTAGCACCTTGTTTTATGAAAGAGGTAAGTCATTTTATTAAAACCTGGCAAATTTTGTATTTTTGCAACACTCTTTACCTGCCCCCTATTCATGAGTGTGCGGTGCATTACAGCGCGTCTTTGCAGGCCTTGTTTCGATACCCGGCTAACCCAAGGCGGATTTGGTCAGGCCGCTCCCGGAAGCGCAGAGTTTATACTGACTCAATAGACCTTTCCAAATAAGCGCTTCGTGGCCGTCTGCATATCGGTCCCTGGAGTGTTGCGTTTGGTGTAGCACGCTGGAGACCGTAGCGTATACAGACTCCAGAGAGGAGTTTGTCATCATTTTTTCTGCCTGTCATCATTTTTCGTTTATACAGCGAGGGACTGAAATGACCTGCCAAACGCCATCGTGGATCAGATCGACTCATCGTCATTCAGATCGTCCATCGGAGATGCTGAATATTTCACCCCCTCATGTAATACCCCTTTAATGGGGCCTTTGAGGTACTAATAAATAAATAAATAAATAAATAAATAAATAAATAAATAGATAGTTTCTCGGCATCAGCGTGCACACGATGGAAAGATCTCCTGAGTGAAAGCGATGGCCGCACCGCCGCGCATCTCTCCGTATTATTGCCAGCCGTGGCAGCCATTGTGGTAACGCCTCTTGATAGCGTATTGCGCTTAGACTAACCAAATACATGACATACTCTAATCTGGCAACAACCAGCAACGTTTCTGAGTTCAGGGTACTAGGACGTACAATTTTTTTTTTTTTTACAAGATAGCTGTTAGGCGCCCGTCCCTGGCTTGCGCCTCGTCGCCGTAACCGGTGGGTGCGTTAATAACACCTACCCACCGGGTGGATGTCATTAACGCACCCACCGGTCATTAACGCTCTCACCTTATATCACGGTCAACCCCTTGTTCGCATAAGCTTATACGGGTGGCTTTGTTTGGAACAGCCGTCTGCCAGTACAGTGGTGCATCACTTGACCAATACACCAGCTATCGCTGAATGTCGCGTTACATAGTCGTAATCGTCCTGTGAGTTTTTTTTTTTACTTTTAGACAGAGTTCAACGCTTGTTTGAGCAAAATCGCTGATTTTGCGTCTCTCTTTGAGCAAGCGTTCTTTCCAGCACCATGGCGGCGGTGTAGAGGGCCTAAAAACTTTGGTAGAGGGTTAGTGCAGGCTTCTCTCTCCGCGCGTTACCTGGGTTTAGCCCCCTTCCCAACACGCTACAGCGCTAGAGTGCTATAAACTCACTCCCACTGCAGGCGCATTCCGCGCCCTTCAGACGGGCGGGGTTCTTCAGGGTTGTGGTGCCCACGAGCTCCCGGAGTGCCGCTGGCTTGTCGTAATGAAGCCTCGAGTCGAGCATTGTCCTGCTACAAATAACCGTAATCACCGCGGGGACGCCCGCCGCAGACGCATTCTTCCTCGGACGCCAATTGTTCGCCGGCGCCGAGCGGCTGCGCCGTGTTCCCGAAGGAAGAAAAACTCCAAAAGAGAGAATAAAAAAAAAAGATGAAAGCACCGAGCTGATTCCTTTCGGCCGGGCTTGAGCCCTTTTATTTATATTTTTTTTTCCGCCTCAAGCCGCCATATCCTGCGCGTGTTTGCGTTCTGTGCTTCGCAGAGGAGTGCACAGAATGGAACGCAGCAAGCGGCGTGCAGGAAAGGAACATTAATGGCGCACGTTAGATTTCGACGTTTCCGAGAAACAACATAAAAGTGGCTCCCGAAAGCCGGCGTTCAGGCGGGAAATGGTCTACATTATCTCTGCGGAGTCTCCACACAACATTACGCAATGGCCTCTGTCGGTACAAGTTTATAAAGCACGGTCTGCGAAATGTCCACTGTTGGCTTCCACACTGGCTTTTCGATATGTATATTGCGCTTCCTTCGCTTTTACGGTGCCTTACGCACGTGCGCGGCGCAGTAGGTAAGCGCTGGAGAAAAAAAAATGAAAATTGGTTTTTGTGGGAAGGAAATGGCCGAGTATCTGTCTTACATATCGGCGGACACCTGAACCGCACAGCAATTAAGGGAAGGGCTGCGTTTTTATGGAGGCAAAACGCTAAGGCGCCCGTGTGCTGTGCGATGTCAGTGCATGTTAATGATCCCCAGGTGGTCGAAATTATTCCGGAGCCCTCCACTACGGCACCTCTTTCTTCCTTTCTTCTTTCACTCCCTCCTTTATCCCTTCCCTTACGGCGGGGTTCAGGTGTCCAACGATATATGAGACAGATACTGCGCCATTTCCTTTCCCCAAAAACCAATTATTATTACTATTATTATAAAGAAGAAAGGAAGGAAGAGGTGCCGTAATTGATGGCTGCGGAATAATTCCAACCACCTGAGGATCTTTAACGTGCACCGACATCGCATGCACAGCACAAGGGCGCCGCGGGTTCGATCCCGGCCGCGGCGGTCGAATTTCGATGGAGGCGAAATTCTAGAGGCCCGTGTACTGTGCGATGTCAGTGCACGTTAAAGAACCCCAGGTGGTCGAAATTTCCGGAGCCCTTCACTACGGCGTCTCTCATAGCCTGAGTCGCTTTGGGACATTAAACCAAACCAAACCAAACTTAGAGCAGGCATATGAACGAAGCACAAGCAGTGTGATAAGATCCCTAAAACGGCGGTCACGTTGCTGAACATCAACGCAAATTTTCTGTACTTTGCTATTGTAACCTCCCGCAACTTCTCGACAGAAATTTAAGCTCTAACAAATCCCTGTCATGTTAGTGGCCTTCCAAAATACTTGGATTGTGTCCTTCGTCCAAGAATGCAGTAAAAGTAAAGTGACGATGATTAAGCTTCCACATATGGAGCAAAGTAGAAATTTTTCTTCCTCTATGCTTCCGCAACGTTACAAGCAATCCCGCGAAGAAGCGCGCCAAGCACTTAGTATAGCGGGAATGCACAACGATGCTGGCAACGCTTCAAAACAAAAGTTTGACGTGAGGGGGCGCCACGGTTCTGACGGAGCCAACATGGCAGCCTCCTATTTAGCTTCCAAACAGAACTCGGACCGTGAAAGGTATTATTTCCGAAATCCTTCGCAACAGAGGCCTAAAATTCGCCCAGATTGCGCCACGTTGTGTTCCCCGTTAAAATAGCTGAAACTGCTGTCAACATGTTGGCTGCTTATTCCAATGAAAAACCACATATGTCGTGTACACGCGAGACAACTCGTTCCCTTCTGCCCTCTCCAGATATAAACTGGAACAAACTTCGCTATTTGGTGGAAGAATAGCAGGAATATCACTGTTAACATGCGTTCACATGCCGTGTTCTCGTGACAAGTTCACTAAATATCTTACTGCTTCTCTTTTGCAATCGGAAACTTGTACAGGCATGTAAGTACCGGTGGTCGCTTTACCGGCGGTCCGTGCCGATGGAAACGGTTCTCAGTCCGCGATTGTGGTGTTACTGCATAGTTGACACCAGTGATCTTGGTAACCTTCGCAGCTATGCACAGGAATTTTGGAATAGTGGAATGCTGGGCATGTTTATGTTGTAGAAAGTGCGTTGGACAGCAGCACAAGAAGACCGCGCCAGCCTACCCGTGTAGTCTCTTTACGCGCGTCTGTCGTGATTTTTACTGTGCTGATTGCAGAGACTCCTTCGTAAAGGAAACGACAACTTATAGGCTATATAGTGCGCCCGTAGTCTTATTTTTTTTTCTGAGCTTATTTTTGTCCTGTTTGCTTTAACAGATGGGTCTGTATATACCCGGCATACATAAACAGCAAAAAGACTCTTGCCGAAGGCCGGAGGCTACCGAAATCGAAAGTAAGTCGTCCTGAAGAACTGAAAGGCATGTAAAAATTAAAACTGGTAATGCGCGAGATGAGTAGCCTGCATGGCTATCTGCTTGCATTCGAATTAATTTTTGTAAATGGTTGAGCCGATCACACAAGTGGGAAAAGTGTACTTGTTGCAAGGAATTAAGTGGTGGTCGTTCGTATGAATCTCCTGTATAATTTACGTAATCTACGAGCTCACCTGAATTGAATGTCCTACAGCACGCCTGTGTTTAGTTTACAGGGCCTTGTATGCCTGCTGTATGATGCTGTCTAAAGCCAGTTAAGTCAGTCAGTTTACATGTGCAAGTTTGGATTTGCAGAAGGCAGTAATATTACAAGCATGAATGCGCTTTTGATGCTTGACTTTGGCTGTGCCATTCTTAGAATGTGACGTACACCTGTCTGCATGCTTGTGTTGACAAGGACACTATATTTTTACTGGTGGCAAAAATTATGGTGCTCTCAGACACCAGAAGGCACATGCTGAGCATAAATGCAACAGCCTGCACCATTAAGAAATCTAGGCAGTGTTGTTTACTAGCTGTAGGCTGCTTATGTGGCGCTCTTATTCATTTCTTCTCGACAGTGTGTGGAAAACCCAACATACCAGGAGATTCGAGACGTCCTTGATGCAACAGGCTTCAAAGTGGGAGTTGAGGTATGTAGTCATTTACATTAACAAATGACATGCACTTGCTGTATGTTTGCACAAAAGGTGTACACATGTCTTAGTCATAGGCCTGCAATGCAGTTACTACAGAAATAATGCCATTCCTCTACTTCCATTTCTGCTCATCTCAGAACAAACTGTACCCGCGGGAACAAAATAAGGACAGTCTGCTGTATCGAGGCCGCATACGAGTCCAGCTGAAGAACGATGATGACACACCTTGCAACCCTCAGTATCCAACACGTGAGTTGTCGGAATTTTTTTACTGAAAGACTTCTGAACTTCTTGACTGAAGAACGTAGGCACTTGTTGGTCTTAAAGGAGTATAGACACCTAAATTTTCGGTGCATGTTTTCTTGTTTGTAATGATGCGTAAGGCATTATTATACATGGGTTACCACCTGTTGTTCTTCTACGACCTGCTAAATAATTTATAATTTCAATTCTTTATCGTGCTGTTTCGGTTTCAACAGCTGAATGAGGACTGGTACGTCAACATGTGCTTACAGATTATGTGAGACATGAAAAAATTTCAATATAATCGCTGCTTCCACATTCGTTGTCATTCCGGTACTCGAGGAAGGCTGGCTTCAGCACTGCAGTAAATTAAAACGATGGAGCAGCGATTACATGGACGTTTTTTCATGCCTCACGTGACACAAAAGCGCTCTTTGACATCACAGCCACCGTTCGGCTGTTGAAACCGAAACTGAAACAGTATGACAGAAAAAATTTGATTTTAAATTATTTAGCGGTCGTAGGCAAATATCACATGGTGATTCATGCATAGTAGTGTCTTCTGCATCATTGTAGAGAAGAAAAATGCCACCAAAATTAGATGTCTATACTCCTTTAAAGCATCTTATCACTGCTTTTGGTGAACTGTTTGCTAACGATGTGCAAATAGTTCGTGACTTATGCTACTACCTCATTGGTTTACTATGTTCAGCAGTAATTAAAGGGACCATTCCAGATAAATGTGACGGCCAATTGGATAGGCGAGAAGACAGTGCAGTGACGGTGCATTTGGTGATTAGTGTCCTGTGCATTTTCCCCAACACATATAATCAGCGGAATTGTGAGCTCTTAGTGTAAACAAAGGGGCAGAAAGCTGAATCCTTGCCAGGAAATGGGCATTTAAAGCACTGGTGAGCTGAGGAACTTTGCTATTCTAGGTTGCCTTCCATTGTTTGTGGAGTACTGACAAATGCAGTGGAAAAGCCATTGGGAAAACTTCCTGGTATCACATGGCTGAAGGTGGTGCTGTTGTATGCTTGCCACAAGGGCCCTTGCCGAGCTTTCTTGTTATCTCAAGTTTCT
This sequence comes from Amblyomma americanum, assembly GCA_030143305.2. NCBI lineage: Eukaryota > Metazoa > Arthropoda > Arachnida > Ixodida > Ixodidae > Amblyomma > Amblyomma americanum. The sequence continues at coordinate 70,103 of JARKHS020002545.1, forward strand.
TCCTTCTTTGTGCCTGGTATTTTTTCATGAAGTGCAAAAAGAGCATCTGCACACATGATGAAATTCAACTAAATGTGTACCCTCTTTATCACTCATCTCAGATTTGTCATTCTTGTTGCTTTTGATTCCGTAACTCTTCTTGAACTAGCCGCTACTTTGGATATAGTGATGATCAAAATGGAGATATTGCGTGTGCGTCAAGGTGACATTTGGTTCTTTTGTCCCCATACAAATTGATGAAAACACATTCATTGTTCACTGAAGTATATTTATATGTTCCTTTAAGCTTTTTTTGTTTAACAACTCCAAATTTGTTTCACCCGCATGCATATGCACACACACGTACACATGCAGTTGCTTGGTGATGACTTTACTTTAAATGGTGTAAAGGGTAGCTTGGTATATCTGTGCATTTGACAGGGTGTGTGTGTGTGTGAAAGAATGTTGCATTAGTGATATGCTTTTCCCTGGAAAATACAATGACTGCAAAAAATGACACCAAGTGCTGTTGATGAGGGACTGCCAGTTTGTACTACCTAGTTATTGTGCAATTCTGGTTTCACCTGCGTTCACAAATGAGTAGCAGCAAGAGTCAGAACTGGATGGATGTAGAGGTTGAACATGTTGTGTGCCAAACCTTTTCTGTGCACATTTCACAGTGGACTCGTTTAAATATTATGCTTTGCATGCAGCCTGCTTTGGAAGGTAAGAACTTTGCACTTAAAGAAAACAAAACAGGCAGAAAAGAATGCAGCATCTGTAGCTAAGCTGTAATGCTTTTAGCTGGTAACATTTTGGTCACTTCACCTTTCCATGAAAATGATTAAACGCTGTGCAATTGATTTCTGTCACAGGCAAAGCACTGATGCACCATGTTTGTGAGATGATCCCGAGATTGAAGACCCGTACACAGCGGCAGGGCGGTGCTGAGCAGCCTGCACAGAGTGGTGCCAATGCCTCCAAGAAGGGAGGCAAAGGAGGCAAGGGTGGAAAAGGGAAGCGTTGACTGGCTGTCATGTCGAACATGCTCAACTGCCAGTCAGCTGCAGTGTGCCATCCCACTTCATCAAACAAACTGATGTGTCCAGGGTGCCGGAGGAAAGTTTTGTATAAAGGCCTTTTCCACCTGTACGATTTGTTCGTGTCTTGGAGATTAGGGGCTTTGCATTTGGTATGGCTTGGAGCAAGGCTGTTTCATATTGAATACAATGATGTACCGGTGGCTTGTATAAGCAGTTTGTTAATATAGCAAAAAGCGGTAATGATGATTTCCTGATGTGGATGGAAGTTCTGCACGTCATATGGTTTATTTGAGTTTAACGTCCCAAAGCGACTCAGGCTATGAGAGCCGCCGTAGTGAAGGGCTCTGGAAATTTCAACCACGTGGCATTCTTTAATGTGCACTGACATCACACAGTACACGGGCCTCTAGAATTTCGCCTCCATCGAAATTCGACTGCCAGGGCCGGGCTCGAACCCACGTCTTCCGTGTCAGCAGCCGAGCACCGTATCTACAGAGCCACCGCGGTGGCTCTTGTGGGTGGAGGAGCAAATGGTACCAATGTGTTTCGTCCATTTCAGCCTGGAAGTTATTGCGACATCTAGATTCTTACATTCTGTTACATATCTAATAGCGTTATTATTTATGTTGTATGCAAAATTAAATTGCTTAATTTTTTACTTATGTTATATCAAAGTTAACAACCATTTCTCATTTGTCATACCATTTTGCTAGTATTTGGAGGTTTGCATTCAAAACAAGCTGATCATTCACAGATTTGAAAGTTAAAAATAATAGTCATCAGCAAAGAGCTTAATAGACACGAGGGTTCAAGAGCTAGTAGGAGGTCATTTATATAAATATTAAACAAAATTGACTCAAAAGATTCCTGGGGTGCACACGAGTAAACCTCCAAGAAACGTGAATGGGCTCCATCTATGTCGACAAACTGCGCCCGTTTTGATAATTATGAAGTGACCCAATTAATTATTTGATCCGGAATGCCATCATTTTCGTTATTAGTTTCTTACATGGGACTCTCATCAAAAGCTTTGTAGCAGTCTTAAAAAAATCACGTCAACCCGACCACAGTCATCAAGCACGTTTACAAGTTCATCTACAGTGACCACAAGCCTCATTGTTGTTTAGAACCCTAATCAGAAAACATGTTAAGTGTTAGTTAATTTGACTGCACTAAAAATTGTTGCAGTATTTTGTGAGTACATGTTTTAGCACTTTGTAATTACCATCCAGTCTACTTTCTACTTGTTGCAAACTTCTATTCGGCTGCCATTTTTAAAAATCTGAACCACATGGGAAATTTTTAATTCGTCTCATACAATACCTGATTCAAGAGATATGAAATAGCATTATCAGAAACTTTGCCAAAATTTGAGCGTAGGTTCTAAGAAAGGTAGTGGAAATATTGTCTGGACAGGTGATTTCTGCGGGTCTAGCCATAAGAGTAGCTCTACGATTCCTTCTCTGCCAACCAGTAATACTTCTGTGGAGACTGGTCGGGGAACGATTGTTGAACGAGCATCAGCAATCTTTTTATCTTTAATGGTAGAATCATTGATGATTATCTTGCCAAGTTTTCGATCTCCTTTATACTACAGAAGCTGCCAAATTTTGCTGATTTTCAGTGACGAAACAACCAAGTGTCTCACTAAAGTAGCTCTCTCTTGATTCAACTTTGATGAAAGGGTAGCTTTTAGGGTGTAAACGATAGAAGAGGCAGTGCTTTTTTGTCTCCGGTAACGATATAGTTTACGTTTAACGTGAATTATTTCTCTAGTTATCCAAGGATTTGTCCCATCTACCTTCTTTTTTCTATCTGGAACGAAGTTGTGCAAGCAGTAGTGGCAGAGGCACCTAAACCAATATGGAATGAGTGTACGACATCTTCTAAATGGGAAGTAATACTGGTATGATCTGCTAAAGCAAAATTTTTTACTGTTGCTATAAGCAAGCTCCTGTGAGCAGCGTGGAAGGGTCAACTAAAAACTCCTACAGTCGGATACAATTTACCCAAGTCTGCTGTGAAGCTCCGCCGCACAGAATTCCTCCACTACTAAAAAGTAGTGCATTGTTAAAATTTTTCGTGTTACCTAAACAAGCTAATCACAAGAAAAACATAAGCTCTAGAATGATACTTGGCTTGTTTAACAAAGTCAGACACTAAAACGCTGATTTTATTTACTGTTGCGACTGCCTAGCAGAGTGATGCAGGACGCTGCGTACAGTGGCTCAGTGTTAACCGTTTTTTTTCTTTAGTTACATCTACTATAGTTTTATGGTCAGAAATTCCATTATACACTTCAGTAGTATAATTTGCTATACCACTTGGACAAAGGATTACATCTAACACTGAAGCAGCTGAATCAGTTCCACGTATGGGGAGTAAAGAAACCTGTTCTAGATTATAAGCTAATATGTCTAGCAGGGTACCTGTACTCTATACCTCATGTATGCCAGCAGTCAATGATTACCAGTCGACATCTGGAAGATTAAAATCTCCTGCTGTTTTCATCCTGTGCCTTTGTATTTTCCTGGCCGATCACAGTTTTACTATAAAGCCACAGCAAACTCCCGGCGCTCTGTAGATGCCAACAATAACAACAGGATTACCATATAAGTCGATCTGACACAACACACAGGGGTGGGGGGGGTTAGTCTCCGTGCCTGCCTGGCATATGGGACGGGGCAATCCCTCCTAGGAGGGTAATCATCGAAACATTACGGCGGCACAAAGACACATACATGGCCTCAACTGGCAACCTTTTCAGGGTGCTGTTCGAAACAGCATGGGTGCTCCGAAGAGTGCAGCAGGATATACGGAGTCTCTTCCAGGACTGCACCCCATGAACGAACCGGTCGCCAGGTCGGGGTGCGCCTGTACCCATTCAATGGGTACCTGACGGTGGGTTTTGAACCTGCCACCTCCCGCAGCCGAGGCGGACGATCAAACTACTAGGCCACGGCTGCGGTGTTCGTGACCACTTTCGTAATCACCGTCAATGGGAGGCAGAGCACGAGAAGGTAATCCATATTTGACTAAAATCACAACTCTGCCTCCCCTTGATAAACATTCCTTACGAGTGTAAATCGAATATACTTGTGCAAAAAATGGGGAAGAGAAGGGACGTGACCATCACAAGCGGATCGTAAGAAACTAAGACATGCTCCTCAAGGCGTTCCTGTTGTTGCATACACTTTGCACATTTAAACAAATAGGCGAAAATCTTCCCACCCAGAGAGCCTTCCAGAGTCAAAGCTTCATTGGACAGGTTTAACGCGAGGTAATGCGAGTTTTAACATCCTCAAGCTGCACGTGGGCTACGAGAGACGGATTAATTTCAACCACCTAGGGCTCTTTCATGTTCACAGACATCGCGCAGCACATATTTATTTTCATATACTGCAGTTGCACATGAGGGAATGGATGACTTTCCAAAATGAAGCTGCTTTGGATGGGATTTGACCCTGTGGCCTTGGGCTCAGCACCTGAATGCCATAGCTACTAAGCCACCACTATGGGCGACCGCAGATAGTTCCCAGATAACAAAAGTGATGATGATTCTGTATTTTTATGGCACAAGGGCATCTATGGCCAAAGAGCGCCATGACATAAGGTATTTTCTTTTTCTCAAGGTGTGGGCAAAGACCCGTTTGAAATGGGCACCAGACCAGGGGAAAACTTGTACCCATTGTATCACCGGTGGGTAGTGGCGGCACTGGGGAATGAACCCTGCAACTCCCGCATGCGAGGCGAATGCTCAACCACTTGGCCACCGCTGCGGTAAGATTTAACAAGTGATAATGTAACTCCACAAAATAGTTTGTAGCTAGAGCGATATATCTGTACTTTAAAGAGGCCCTAAAAATTGCAGTACATGGCTACTCGTTGAGCAATTCCTTGGAAGTCCAACTTTGCAACTCTATTATGGCCCTTGCTTAACTGTGCGCCAAGAAGTGGTCAATCCAAACACTTCTTTAGACAAGGTCAGATTCCACAAGTTCTGCACACAGTTGAGTCAGTGCATTTCGTGTGTTTATGACGGGCCTTTGGGAAGAACTCAAGCAAGGAATAACTGAAGTATATTCCATTTACTTTGAACTCTTTAAAGCATGTCCTTTTAGGGCAAATTAGAAGAGAATTTTGCTTTCATTAAATGTCTACATGGTGAAAAAGTATGCTGCATGCAACAGCAGGCTTTTGCAACTGGAACACTCGGACACATCACGATCTACTTATTGCCATGCATTTGATCTCCGAGTAACCTAGAAGCTCTGCCCAGCAGCACAAAAGCTGCCAGAAACATGTTCGACTTTTCCTGCTGGCTGTACTCCCGCTGCTGAGGGACTGAGATGCTAAGGGAGGATAGAATGTAACAGTAGCCATAAAAGTGATTTTTAGTGCGATCGCACTTAGTGTACATTCCCTGCATTTAGCCGCTGCGTTTGTGTGAAATCTTTGCGACAGGCTGCCCACTGGGTTGAGGGCAACTCGACAGGTTTACACACACACGAGCACACAGCCTGCCAACCTTTCAAATATATATATATATATATATATATATATATATATATATATATATATATATATATATATATATATATATATATATATATATATATATATATATATACATACTGGCCATCGTGGTAAGTGGCAGTTCAATTCATCATTGGTCGCATGTGGTTGCTCGGGAAGAGCAACCTGGGTTAAAAGCCCCAACGATGGCAGCACCTGCCATCACAGGGCAGTGGCACATTGCTTAACCGCTGCACCACTACGCCAAGGGTGGTACGAAGACTCCCAGGGATCTATGAAAGTAAAGTACAAAATGACCCATTGCGCACATACCCAATAAACCCATTACCGCTATCCAAAAAACTGATCTCTGAAAAATGGATCCGAACAATGGAACCGAAGTGAAAACCACAGTACTAGCGCATCTAATTTGCATTTGGCCTAGCTATGCAAATTGACCGTCAACTTTTTTTTTATTGTGCTCTTAAAAATACAAGGATTCTCGAAAAAATTCTCCGACTGCCGTACTCGTATGAGCACTGGAAGGTATTTAAAGATAGTGCAAGCCATATTAATGTACTCTTTAAATTAGGCGATTTCAGGCAGGTATTGAATGGCTGTTGTTGACTTCAAAAAAAAACAAAAAGCGATGGACACGTTTTTTTCATAAATTTCACAGAACATCATGCAGAAAACATTTCTCCGTCTGAATAATTGTTTTGGGCACCCCGACACTTTTTGTCAGCATTGGGCTGACATCAGTTTTTTTCCTTGTTGTGCATAGAGTTCACTAAACCTGGCAGCTGCTTTATGCTTACGAAATCTATTGTGGAGACAGCGATGGCTCATTTTTGCTCCGATCCGTGAAAAACGTGAGTGTTCTGTGGAACGCAGTATGCTGCAGCAGGGGTGTTCTGTGATGAAACACTGAATCACATGAAGAAATGGGCAACAAGGATAATTTCCAGCCTCTGCCAAGAGCAAGAAGAGGAAGATAAAAGAGAATAGCAAGCAAAGGAAGGCTTCATAAAGCAAGTTTAAAAAATGACGCTGAAGAGTGTACAGCAGGCTCATTTTATGGTTATGATCGAGCAAGCAAACTTCAAGCTCCAGTTTCTGAATACACAATTTTGTTCATTCAAGAAGCATTTTCTTTACAACCATAAAACCCTGCAGCAATATTTTTTTCAGATTCTAATACATGCCTCCTGCATATACTGAACCAAAACAATTGGGTTTGCACGACAACTTATATATTTATAAATCAATTGGCCTGGGCAGGAAGCACAAAAACTGAACAAGTGGTTCTTAAAAATCAATTTTGAAAGAACTATACCATGAATTTTTTGTAGCAAAGTATCTGCAAATTTTTAAAGAAGTAAAACATCTTTGCAAGAAACCAGGAAAATCTGAATGTGGTATTGTGGACAGGAGCTGAAATACTGGTAATACAATTTGAAGCGTATGTTAGCCTACCCCCTGAGAAGTTCTCAGCTCCTGAGTATATAAGTGCTTGCTTAAAACATGACAGCTTAAATACGTTTTTTTTTTTGCAAAGTGAAAGTAACAAAAATTCCACCATCAGACGGTGAATTTGCGAAGACACTCTACTAAGCAGAGCTAAACAACAACTGGAAACTTGGAGTCTCGGTGTCTCGCATGGTAGACAAAAAGACATTTATTTTGCAGGAGACTGCAAGCCACAGCTCTATCACTCATAGCCCCTGAAAGAAAAAAAGAGAAGCGTTAAAATGCAGTCATACCTCTGCAAATTGCCAACTAGTGATGAGACAATGCTGCAATACTATGACTAACAAATAGAGGCAAGCCGCTGTGTGCAAACATAAAGCACCTGCTCATGCAACAGGGGCTTTCGAATCACGAAAATCTCTATAAAAATCAAATTTTATAAAACGCCAGATTTCATAGCTATAAGGCCTTTTTAATCGCATACTGAAAATTTTTCCCTGAAAACAGGCCAGAAGTGGGTTTAAAAAATGTTTTTGTTACCGTAGGCAGCAAAAAACTAGCTGAAATCTCCGTGAAAAATGCCAGTTTTCTCAAAAGTGTTTTTTGACCAGACTGCTCAGCTTTCAGAAAGTGTAGCACAAAATGGTTTCACGGATTTTCATGCGGCTTGTTGCATCATGTTCCTTGATAACTTTTTTGTGGAGAATTTATGACAAGGCAAGCCCACTCCTCAATACAGTCCGCCTTTGTCTCAGAGCCTCTCCTCCTCCTCCAGTGGATGAAAATAAACTGCCGGTTCCTATCGCAACTGTGGAGTTCATGTCAGCGACAGGCACATGCAACAGATAGCAGTAGCTGTCAAGCATACAACCGCCACTTTGCAGGTGCAGTTGGTGCCTCGTGAAACTGGACTGCACCTGTGCCTCCCAAGTGCATTTGTTTTCAACCAGTAGCAAAAGAATTTTTGGCATTCCTCAGGGGGCACCACATCTTGTGAAAAAGGTGCACTAGAAGGTGGTGCTAGGTGTACTATAGTGCTCTTCACTAATCAGTAAAAATGCAGCTCATCTGAGCACTCTTACAATTGAAATCGGGCAATAATAATACGGTGACTTTCACATGCTTTGAGCTGTGCCTGTGAAATTCAATGATTCTAAGCATAGATTGTGGGAGATACGTACTTCACCAAGTGGGCGACCTCCCAGTTTGAGTCGACCTTGATGGGTCCTTCGATGACCACCCCCTCTGCAGTCACCGTTGCCAGTTGATACTACAAATCATTGGACAGAGAACAAGACAAGTGCAAACATCATTTTCGGATACAAGGAAGACTCAAGATAAAAACAAAAACAAAAACACTGCAATGCTAGCAGCAGGCAGTTGAGGGATGGCTGCTGCATCCAGAGTGCTTTCCTCGAGTAAATGCCCCTTTCAATGCCCCTATGCACTGCTGCTCTGTAAGTGACTTGACCACATTGGTGCTTGCTACACTGACAATGCCTTTGCAAGCCGCTGCCATCAGTGTGTAAGTTGTCTGATAGAAATTGTGAAGGTTTTTCTACAAGGAGAAATGGCAGTACGAAGCTGAAACTGCACAAATGCTTAGTGCGACATCAGTACAAGTACACCATCTGTGCATTACCACTTGCAGCCCTTCTCAGTTCCCAAGGCAGGGTCACTAGCATGAAATGCTACGTGACCAAGACACTCATAAGGCTTCGTTGAACACAGCATTTGCTTTCTACCTTTTGTGTCATTGTGATGTGCAATCCATAATGTGTTGCCCACGGGCCTCTTGAACTGTTGTTTATTCTGGAAGGTTGACTGATAATGACTTCAGGTTTACAGTAGCAGGAGCAGGGCATGTGGTTTGAAGCAGTTAGGTCAGACATATTCTAACAAACACACCTCTGATTCCACACTGCCAATACATCTCTGCTCCTTGGCCAGCCTCTTAACCCCCGAACCTAACCGACAACATCAATCTCCCTTCTTTTCCCCACAACCAATGACAAAAAATTAGCTGAATAGTTTTTATTCTTCTCTGCCAGCTACAGGCTGACTACAAAGTATATGCACAAAGTCACCAATGCCATCTGCAACCCTGGGGTCAGCAGCCGAACGCCAAAGCCATTGACCGACTGCGGCGAGTTACTGTTGCACAAACCAAATTCTGGGAGAATGCATACCAAGCAGTTTGTTAAGAATTTGGCAAATTTCTGCATTGAGAAGTGTTGGGGAGTAGATACAGAAAACATTTCAAGCATTAAAATGCCAAAAAGCACAAGCTGATGGCACTGTGTTAAGTTCTGTTAAGAGCTCAAGTCACTTCAGCTGCCAAAGTTAACAGTCAAGCACAGCTATAACAAAATAGGTTATACTGAAACAATGGATACAATAAAAGGAACAGGTATTCATTTAGAAGTTCCCAAGGAAACCAATGTACCGTATAAACGTGTGTAAGTGCCGCACCTTGTTTTCCCGAAGGATTAAAAAAAAAAAAATGTGTGAGGGCCGCATTCAAACCTTCCACGACCCATGCGGGAATAGCCTTCGAAATGCATGTGCCATGGCCTCCATGACCAGATCCGGCTGCGAGCAACAGTGCGCGTGACTGTCGAGGCGACGCATGCGCACTGAAGCTTCCAGGTGCTGCCCACGGATGGTGCCTGAGGCCACGGCTCATCATCATCATCTTTTTCCTCCGCTGTGAGCTCCTGCTATCCATATCGGCATCAGTATCACCAGCTGTAGCCTTTTGTGGCTGTCAAAGGCGAGCTGTGGTAGCACTGTGGTAGCGCAGAGTTGTGGTAGTGTGTTAGTTCACCGCAGTTGTGGCTTTTGCGTGCTGCCGCCGAGCGTTGCAGTTTTAGCACTGTGGGCAAACACCTTAATAGCTATGCGACTGAGAGTTTGCTGTCAAACACGGCAAGCGTGCGGTGGGCAGGAAATTCGACGTGGTTGAGAAGTGCATCCGACGATGGTGCAACAAAAAGGATGCATTGAGGAACACAAGCTGCAGAAAGCATGCTTTCTGAGGTAAGCCGTGCAAGTTTCCCGAACTAGAAGAAGAGCTGCTTTGCTAAGTGATGGAAGCGCGGAACAACGGCTACGCACTAACAGCAGACATGCTGCGCGACTTCTTGTGGGATGAACGTGCACCACAGCACAGCACCAGCTTGGAATCTGCAATACTCCGTGAGTGACAATTGAACGCAGAATAAATGCCGCTCATTCCCCGATTGGTGTGTGTTTTTACTTAAATTTTTTTTGCACACCGCATGTGTCGGCCGCACCCCGAAAATTGGCCCTCAAATCTACAAAAAAAAAAAGTGAGACCCTTACACGCATTTATACGATACTTGGTATGGAAATTTTACGAAGTGAAATTACTCTATAAAGGGATGTAACAAGCCCCAAATGAAGGTTTGGCCTGGTTTTACAGGGTTTAACGTCCCGAAGTGTCTTAGGCTATGGGGGACGCCGTACTCGAATGTAACGCGAGGCTTAAGGACGCAAAACAAAGTACCTTTAATAGACATAGCAGCCAACATGTTCATCTTCCTCGCTTTTGGAGCCTAAGTTCTCGGAAACGGAGTTCTCCTTTTCGCTATCGAAGTCTCCCGGTAACTTCTACCGTATCGATGTTGTTCGCCGCAGAGAGAATCCATTCTTCTTCATGAACGTTTGGGCCCACTCACGAGATGCTCTTAACTTCCCATCTCCCGAGCAACGTCTAACTTTCCAACGGATCAGCGCGACACTGACCCCCATGAGACGATTGCGATGCTCGATAATAAAGTCCGCCACTTTACTGTACAGCTCGACGTGATGGCCGTGGCGAGGGCCACGAAATCCTTTGCAGTTGGGCTCATATTAAAAAAGCCCCTCCCGCTGGAGCCTCCATCCGCGGATGGTTGACTTGTTGAGGTCAAGTCTTGGAGCTGCCGCAGAATTCCTGACCTCGTCAGCTAACAGGATCACTTTTCTCTTAAAACGAGTGCCGTATTGAGCATGACGGATTGCCATCGTGTGCACTGAATCAATACACCACGAGCGACGCCACAAGAATACGGCGCGACGACGCGTTGAGCGCGAGGTCGCAACAAACACAAAAAAATGACAAAGAGCAACGCTTTGACTTTGGATGGATGAGGATTTAGCTTCCGTGGTCGCAAAACTGCGGAAACTGAAACCAAGCTGATTGCTTTGAAATGGCTGCACCGCGGCACTGCTTCAGGCCAATTGAAGTGCGGTATTCGATTATAACGCGAGGGTACACTTTAAGGGGAAAAAATCCAGACAAAACCTCTCGTTACATTCGAGTAAATAAAGTAATTTCAAACACCTTGGGTTCTTTAATGTGCATTGACATCTCACAGTACACAGGCCTTTAGCATTTTGCCTCGATCGAAATGCGACTCCCGTGGATGAGATAGATCCACGCCTTTCGGGCCAGCAGTCAAGCACTATAACCACTGCGTCGCCGTGGCGGCTCCCCTCAATGAGGGGCACAGGCCATTTGTTGATGAGTATATAATTTTGTAATGGTGCTTAGCAGTTCCGTACCTATTCGATGCAGGAAACTGAAATTAGCGCACATAACCAGCTCCATCAAACGCTGCGAAAAACATGAGGAAAACTGTCTCTCCCTTCAAGTAGGGAGAGGCCACATAAAGAGTTTTTTTTTTTTGGACGATCTGTTAGCACTGGCCTCCGCACAAATGTTTTAACATGATAGCGTTCAGAGTCCCATTCAGTGGAGAACCCGGCGTCGGCGTCAGCATGTCCAGAAAATGGGATTGGTCAAAAGGGTCATGATGCCACAACCACGTGACCTTGCACAGGTAATTCAAACACCCTATAACCATCAAACTGTACAAGAGTGACGACGCCACTGCAGAATTCCTCATTGGTCTACAGGGCAGTGATGTCATTCCATCGCCAATATGTTATGTAGTACCTCTGAAGAAACAAAAGCAACAGCGCTGAAAAGAAAAATGGTTGAGCCGGGCCTCAAACCACTGCCCCTTGGGTCATGAGTTGTGCGCTCTACCCCTTGATCGCTGAGGAACGTCCGTTTGACTCGGTTGAAGGGAGGCCTTGTGCATCTTGTGGTAAATAATAATAACAAAATAAACCAAGGTGTTTGTGTGCACAAAGTGATATGAAAAGATAAACCTCAGGCCGCTATCGCGCCATACCTTTAAAGGAGTTGAGACATCAAATTTTGAGGCTATAAAAAGCTTGTTATAGGCTTGCTTCGTATGTAAAGTCACCCATGGCAAAGTATTGAATGCAACAAACGCTTAAAATGTATTTTAATTTAGCTCCGAAGAGTCCCTAAATGCGCTTTCTCACGACCGAAACCCATCGCTAGCGCTATAGGTGGCGACGTAGAGCCAGGGGAACGATATCAGTGAAGAGTAGTGACATCACAGCACAGTAACGTGACACACAATGAACGGCGATGTGTGACGAAGGCAAGGCCAGGCGAGGGGGAGTGCGCGCATCGAGTCACCCTAGCTAGGCGCTGTGTCAGCGACTCAGCAGTCGGTGTGCTGATCGGAAAATACCGTTTCTGATGCACCAGCTGGCACCAGCATCGGCGGCAGAGCGAAACCTTCAGGTCGATGAGCCGATGACTACAGTTGCTCTTGTCTACACCTTCCTCGTACTACGAATAAGCTAAATGAGTGACTATATTTCATACGTTCACCCTTTGACTCACCAGCGGTAGGAATAGGCCTAGAGGATCCGCGGGATTCGTATGTGCAGTGTCACTGATTGTGGAGAGCGAGTTCACAAGTTTTAGCGAATACAAGTGGTCATCAATTGTTTTGACAACAGTGACCTGAAATCGATGATTGCTAACATCGTAGGACAAAAATACATTGCGCGTAAAATGCCGCTGCTAGCCGGTGTGACCAACTAAGCTGACTAAAGCTGTAGCACTCGGCAGCAGTTGTCGGCGTTGCATGTGGACAACAAATAGTCATTTTTTAATTATTGCAAATAGGCGCCGAACATACTCCCAGATAAAGCAATTTAAAGTGAAGTATCAGACACATCGGGAAAAGCAGTTACAATGAGCGAGAAACGGCGGACCTATGCAGTGTCATCAATCTGCCCCAGGCTGACGCTCGCTTTCACTGCGATTTTTGCTGACTTATCGCACTGCATAAACAAGTAAACAAGCAACCGGCGCAAAAAAGAACAGATTGTTCATCCTATGTAGAACGCAGCTTTACATTTAATGCCGAACTAATGCGCAATTGCTGCCTAAGCAGCAATGTAAACAAAAGTAATGCTGAAGTGCAGTCGTCGTCATGGGTGCATTCCTGGGAGAATTCCGTACTCACGCGGTAAACGCCGAATCATGTAGAATTATCTTGAAGCATTCATTTAGCAAATACATGGACTGTTTGCTAAACAAGCAGCACGAAAAAGCGAACAGCAGATATCAGCAGCCACGGCACCCGGAGCAGTCTCGCGGCGTGGCTGCGCGAAGTGAAGTCAGTGATAGATATTGGTAGGTACGGACAGTGAGGCATCGTGTCGCTGCAATGTGACCAGAGGATCAGCCGAATGACGCGCTGTTGGCTAAGGGCCACCAACAAAGACGATCGCCGAGCATCAGTGTTGGTGCAATACGGCAAAGCCCTCGATTAGACGCACGGCTAAACTGCATAATAGCAAAACTTACCTTGTCAAATGACCGGGCATCCCTGTAGTAGAGGACACGGAGGCAGCTGGAGAGCAAGTTTCGGGCTTCTTCCGCTGTCAACTGGCCAGCTTTCTTCTCGTACGTGTCACGGAGCAGTGGCTGTTGACCCCCAAAGAACACATGGCAATATTTTAAAAAGTGCATGGCTGCAAGTGCATGTCAGCTAACGTTCAGAAAATGTACGCAAAGATCGAATTAGTATCAAATGACACCGCTCAGTAGAGGTGGATGTGCGCAGAGCTACGGAAAAAAACAAAAAAACAAATTATCCTGTTGCAGCAGTATGTACAATAAACCTATTCACATAACATGACATCACTGGCTTGCCCCTACAACAGCCTCCGCAGCTGTGGTGCTCAATGGAACTATGGAGAACAACTCTGACAGGCCGATCGATGGACAGAGTTCTGCTGCTAAGAAGTTAAGTGTTGACAGGTTGCACCCTTCCACAGCAGCCGAATGACACCAGTAAGCATTCTCCACTGCAAAAAGTGCCAGTAGCATATATTGCCCTTGCTAAGGGTTACTTCCAATTGGTGCCACCTTCTGCACTGCATCATTTCGTAATCACTACCTGTGTTCAACATTGTATCCTGCTGTGCATGTTTGAAGGAACGCACCAACACAAGCATATTTCGTTATGCACTATACCTAAAAAATTCACTCACTGCGGCTTACTGTAATGTTCACTTTAAAACTGGTGCCATAAACCTGTTTTTAGTTCGCTGAAAAGTTTGTAAGCAGTTGTGGTTCCCCATTTTAAGGTATGAACACGGTGCTTTAGTGAACAACAAAAAATTGTAAATTGCAGGGTTTAACGTCACAAAGTGATCCATGGGCTGTAAGGAATGCCATAGTGGAGGGCTCTGGATTAATTTAGAGCACCTGGGGAATTTAAATGTATGTTGACATCACAAGGCACACCAGCACTTTTATATGCAAGCGTCATGTTTGTAAGCAAATGCAGTGCTACGGTTGGCAGCAATACAGGGTGTGGGCAAAAACGCAGCATGCCTACACTATGCCAGAAGACGCTCCCTTCGAAACCAACTCGCGCATGCGAATATATCAAAGCATGTGCGTCGTTTGGGGTTGGAAACATTTTTGTTTATGCCAGAAGACTAGTTTTGCACCTCTTCAACCTGTTCACCAGACAGAGTTACCAGGCCTGGAGCGCTGTATCGGCCTCCTAGCTTCTGCACTCCTAGTTGGTAGCAAGCAAGTAAAGGCGCAGATATGGTGGGCGACTAAGTTGGCTAAAATGAAACCAATAAAGCGTGAGGTATAGAGAAAAACTAAACATGTACAGGTCTCAACTTCTGGACCAATACAGCACATCCAATTGCTGGAGCATGCAAGATGGAGGACTACGCGAAAGCTTTTTCACATGACAAACCTAGTGATGTGCTTCGTTTTCTCTGAGCCACTTCAATCCGGAGAATGTAGCAAATTACTTGACACCTAAGGTGTCTTATAGCTGCTTCGAATAAGGCAAATGCAATCTCTGTGTTCTTTGAAACTTTGTCGAGTGTGCTGCTCAATTAACTTGCTTTATTTTGCTTGATGAAACAGGCATGCCTTTGGGAAAGCTGAATAAGTGCATACACTTATAAAGTCGTTCTGCTTCTTGTTTCAAAATTAGTATTAAACTGCACATATTATTCTGCTTGATAAGCAGAATGGCTTCTGGTGTCGTATTTTGTGTGCTCGTCAGGTACTGAATGGCCTGCAATGAGATAATTCAAACAACCTGGGAAATAACACTGAGTGACTTTGCAGAGATCCTAGCGATGTTTAGTCGCTTTCTAGGGTCGTTGTTAAGAGATACCTGTTGGAAGCTTTCAAAAATGAAAATGAAAAAACATTTGTCGCATGACTTTCAAGTCCGGTGCTGCTTCGGCAATGTCGCGCGTAGCGTTTTGCTGTGAATGCTGACACTGGTGAGTCGCGAAGGCGACGTGACTTGCTCTGGCCGACTTGCGACGGGCGCTAGGTGACATGAAGTGTTCACACAGGCGAGTTGAGTTTGCAATCCGCCTTTTTCACGACGCGACTGCGCATGCGCCCATCCCCTGGCGGCGGTGTCGCGAAACATATTGGAAGGGTCGCGCGCTCCACTCGAGACCGGCCGTGGAAGTGTAAATAAACCGGCTTCCTACGCGGGGTGCGTTGCTGCAGCCGTCGGGCGTTCAGCGCGACACATTTGGCGATACCTACGAAATATGTTGCATACGGCTGCAATGCCCAATATGTAAAGGGAAGCAAACTCGGATTTTTTCGCTTTCCGAGCGCTTCCCGGGACAGCCTTCGACGCGAAGCGTGGATAAAAGCAGTTCGCCGGCTCGACGATCGTGGCCACCTTTGGGCACTGTCAAGCACGTCAAGACTGTGCGGGAATCACTTTGTGACAGATACGGACGAGGTACTGTGTTTAAATGCGTGTGCAGTCTATCACGAAGTGTTTTATTCATGGACAGGAAGGCCTCGAATGTCACCGCGGCACCCAGACTTCGTTCCGACGTTTTTGCTTTCTCAAGCAAGAAGGCCAAATGGGCAAGTGTTGTGAGCCGCTTTCAACGCGCGATGGAGCGGGCAACGAAAAAGAAGCTACGAGAGCATTCACGCATGGTGCTAAAATTTTGTCATAATCTCCTATGGAAATTTCCTTGTTTATGCCACTGCACCCTGGCCAATCCCCCCGTGTGGGTATGTGCCATGTATTAAGAGGCAGAAGAAGAAGGTGCATTATGCGTGTGTTCGCATCATATTCATGATGAAAAGCGCTGCGTGGTATCGCCGGAATGACTCAATGTGCGCCTCTCGCGCTCGTCTTTATGGACGCGCATGCTTGTTTAACTTATGCAGCGGTGCGCTGTGGGAAAATACAGTGAAATGCTAACAGAGCTGCTTTGTTGCGAGTACGCTTGTGCTTTTATAGCTCGTGTAGCTATTCTACAGCTCTTAAGCACAACGATTGCTTGTGGAAACTGTTGTCCCCAGTCCTTTTCTGTACTTCGGCGTGCACGATGTAGTATCCACCTTTCATGGATGGCAGGCATATACAGCGCAAAACGCCAACCTCACTGATCGGGGATATTTCATTGAACATTATGTTCCGAATGTAGCCTTCATCTCTGAAGCGGCGGCCCTTGCTAAGCTGGTGTTCTCATCGCATGCCGGATGATCGGAGATACTGAAGAATTTGCTCTTCGGTGGGCACTGCAGCCTGCCTCGGACTTCGCACCCAGCTATCAGTCAATCCTAGAAATCCTCCAGGTACCAGGTGCTGCCCAGGACACGCCATCGTCGACAGATTCCAACAAAACGTGCTCCGGTGCGGCACTCAGTCCGGCCGGGTTGGGCGCGCAGTACCCTACCAGTGAGCTTCCAGCGTGGTACGCGAGGTGGCAGCACAGGAAAATGAAAAAGGCGGATTCGCTTCCCGAGACCTCTCCCTATGAATGAGAACTGGCAGGGGAGGAGAGGCACCATTCGCCCGTGTGTGTGTGCTCTCCCTCTTCAGCTCACACATGACGGTGTGAGCGAAAGAAGTAGTGACCATGCTTAAGCGTAATGCGGCTTTGAAAGCCCAGAACGCTGTAGTGCACCAAGGACGAAGCCAGCAGTGCCTGTGTATGCGCCCGTACTTGTGGTGGCGGCAAGTAGCCAGCCATGCGAGTGTCTCTAGACAAAGTGGCATGCGCACGACGAATGGCCCTACCGAAAGTCAGTTTCTCTTTCTGGCTGCCGTGACGTGTTCGTCTTACCATGTAACACACTGTACCTGTACTACCACATGTGGAGAAAAGGCCAAGGAGGCATACACGCCACCTAGCCACCTGACGACTCGTAGTGAGAGTAACCTAATTGAGAAAATCACATCATTAATTGTCAATCAGGAAAAATTACTTGTTGTAATCTTCAAGACAACTCCGGTATCTCTTTCCATGTTTCAGCTTTTTTTTAGGGGCACATGAAATTGAGCTGCTGCTTAATCATAAGAATAAAAAAATATTTTATGACGTCGTCGATTTCCTCCGCAGAAAATTTCATGGCAGCGAATATAGAAAAGAACACCGTATGCAGCACACGGGGCAATGTGGGCGCCGAAGCATGTATGTTACAACATGGACACCTAAAACGGGCGTGCACCGTGGCTTGAATTTCCCGGTGAAGCAAGAACCTGGATATTAATGAGACATGATGTGGTGTAAAAGGCGCCGCGGATTGTTTGAGGAGTTCTGCGACATGATATTGCGCCACAAGAAATCGGTCAGCGAGCGACTGCCCCAAAAGGGAGTTGCTTGGGACTTGTTCAGGGCTCCCCCTCTGTGACTAATCGGCTCAATTATGTAGCGCAACCTCTGTGACCGGCCAGTGTGAATGCGCCTAGAAGGTGATTGGCAGCAGCTTCCACAAAGAAGTGCTTGGCTTGCAGTGCGGGTGAACAGGATTTGATAACAGTGTCCCTGCTCTCGACTAAGATCACATGCACACGGAATATTGTGTCTAACCCTCTTATGTAGAGAGAACGACAAAATGTGAACTGGCTGCAGGCACTGATTCTTGCGTCACGTGTCCGGACGGCAACCATGCGCATTAAAAGCAGCAAGCAAACTGATCAAGTTTCCATGCAGAAGTGCAATGCTAGCCATAAAGCTGATCTGTCGAAGAAAGGGCCCACTTGTCCCGCTCCACGGCCGCTGCCTATCGCTTTTGCCCCTATCTGACCGCAAGAAAACTGCGGAAACTGATGCAGCTTCCTTTCTTCTGCATCGCAGAGCTAGCAATTACAGCACAACTTGTCGGTGTATCGCAAATTATGCTCAAAAACGCGCCAGCATGGCACACACAACGTGGATGGTCCCAGTTTTTGCCTACACAATGAAAACCATGGCTGACACCAGCGATGTCACGTCATGGCCTGACACTTGTCCATACTTCGAAATACAGCCATGGCGGCCAGGATCGAACCTGCAACTTTGGGATCAGCAGCTGAATGCCAAGGCTGCTAAGCCACAGTGACAACTGCCTTGAGTGAACACTTTGAGAACACTTTACCAGATGATCTGGACTTTGACGAACTACGGCAATTCATAACGTGGTTCCTTGCTCATCCATACCAGTTTCTGAACGCAAGTACTGCAATATCTGTCGGTACAGTAGGTCTGCCGCACGACAGAGTATTCAGGTTTTAACTAAATAACGTAATGCATCCAGATGACAACTACACTAGACAGGTAAAATATTCAATGCGATGCTTGATCAGCTTCACTCAGACCAACTCTATAACCTCTCAGACCTGTCTATAAGCATAAAGAGACAGTGAACAACGCAGAAAGGTAGACATCTAGATGCACTGCACTGACATTTCAACACAGGAGTGCTTTTGAATTTTACCTGGGCAATGTAAGCACCATAACCAGTGGCCAAGGTGTCACTTTCAAATGCTGTTCCTAGCATGTCCACTTGGCCCAAGAACCTGTGTTTTAAGGGAAACAGAACACATACCCAAAACAGTGAAACAACCAGCACAGAAAAAACACCCAGCAGTACTGAGATGCACATCAATCTGCCATTGTCATCACACTTCATTAAAAATAAAGCAGAGCTGTATTGTAAGCTTGCTGCCACCCATGCAGCAGCAAAATTAACGCAATGCAAGGAAGGAAATATTCCCAGTCACAAAAAGTGCAATCTGTCAACAGGCTTCCTCTTGGGACACTTGGGACAAACCTATCCACTTTTTATCCTTAGCAAAATTTGACTGTCTAGCCGTTTGTGGCCCTATAGATGTTCGTTCAGTAGCAAAATATGTACTGTTCAAAGCAGAGAAACTTGAAATTAAAAAAAAAATGAACATTTTCTCCCACGACTTGATTCAAATATATGTGACACTGATGAGCGCATTACGAACTCCGTGATCATCCACGGTAAGTGGCTGACAGAAAGGTTTAGCCCGAGAGATTCATAAATAAGAAAGCACTTACAGCCATCATAGTTTGCCCGTGAAAATGGTTTGCTGTGGCAATACTTGTATTGATATTTTAAAAATCCTTTCTTGCTACAAAAGCTCTGTTTTCAGTGCAAGTAGCCTTCGTAATTCTTTAGAATGCAGTAATCAAATGATACCAACCAACTTCAAATTATCCTCAGCGTCCAACTAAAGCTAGCCGGTATTTTTGCTCCGCATGAAAGCGTGTACATTAATCTCTGTTTTCTGTTAATGCTTTGCAAAATCTTGCCATATTATGATGTAAACTCAACTACTTCTAGAGCAGGTTCATATAGAAAAGAACTCACACATCATTAAATACGCCAGAAAAAACTCCAGGACTATTTGTGCCCAAGCCCACCTCTGCAAAGTGCAAGTACCCTGTAATCAGAAGCCATAACGACTTCTCATTTCATCTGCATCTTGATTACCCAGACAACACAATAGCATGAAGATGCTGTTGCTTTAAAAGTAAATATCAAAGAAGTGGCAACTTCGGGAAGATAGCATGCATGATAAATCAAGCCAAATGAATGATAAACAACACTGCCTGTGAAAAACTCAGCACAAATTAAAACACTGTACAAAATTTGTGCAGCGCACTTTCTTCTATTTATTTATGAAACACTGTGGACGTGTGGTATGTGCAAGTGGGAGAGGGAAAATACATATGACCAGAGAAAGCAAAGAAGCATGTATTGCAATGCAGTTCTGCAAGTATGTTAGATTTAATGATCATTTATAGCTTTACCTTTACTTCTGACATCTGGTAAAAGCAAAGCTAAAGCATTCAGAAAAACCATGCGATGCTAAAGGCTGTACTACTTGACTGGGGTGCATTACACATCGTTCATCAGTAACTCAGAATTAAGGCCATTCTAAAACTGAAGTTAGGCAGACATAGACGAGATGAAACACGACACTCACGTTCATTTCTCTTATCTGCATCTCTCCAAACGTCTCCACAGTTTCAAAATATGTTACCAATAAACCCAAGCCTCTGTTCTGTTACTTCAAACAATACAAAGGCAGTACAGGAAACCTTTGTTATGCACTTTCCTTACTTGTACCATGAATTCACTTAACTCAACTGTCAGTTTATTTAAACTCATGCAAGTTTATTAGAAAAGGCTACCATGAATTCTACACAGCATAATTATGGTTTGGTTTTATGGGGTTTTAACGTCCCAAAGCTATTCAGGCTATGAGGGACTCCACAGTGAAGGGATCCGGAAATTTCGATTACTTCGGGTTCTTCAACGTGCACTGACATCACACAGTGCATGGGCCTGTAGAATTTCGCCTCCATCGAAGTTCGGCCACCGCGGCTGGGATCGAACCCGCGTCCTTCGGGCCAGCAGCCGAGCGCCGTAACCACTGAGCCACCGCGGCGGCTACACAGCATAATTATAACAAATTTTCCGGCCCCATCAAGTTCAAATTGTGGTGAGTTATGCACAATGCCCACAAAGCAGGAAAAACTTGATGCCACACTTCTATGAAGAACAAATCTCCATATATATTGAATTAAATTGAAATGAAAGCATTCAAAACTTGAAAGGCAAGCCATTGATACAAGTGCATATAAATCAATGAAAGGGAATAAAACAGCTGATCCAGCAAATAAAGCAGACGAGAGTAACTTACGGAACCCCATCCTGAAGGCCACCAATGAGGTAGGTGTTCCACAGTGGGTCAAACCTAGAACGCCTAAAGAGAGAGAGCAAGGGAGAAATAAAAAAACACACAGCTTGTCAACTACATTTCTTGAATGAACACTGACAAGCAGAGGTACCCAAAAAGACAAACAGCAATACTAACCAGCATTCTGGAATATCTGTGGATTACTTTTCAACACAGCTTTGCATACCCTTTCACCTGCAACCCCATACCATTGTGCCGTTCTACCATGCATGACAGTGGCCATAACCAAGAGAATAATGGCACTACAAAAACCTCTAAAGACGGTGCTCATCACAGCTACCATATACAACCAATTATGTTACTAACAAAAATAGGCAGCAGTTTTGCCGATACACTGTGCACAAAACTGTCGATACTTGGAGTAGCAGTTTGCCACAAGAAGGGAGGGGAAGAGGAGCCGGACGGAACAGCAGCAAGGAGACTGGTGTCATAACTCTCAGCTCCGAGGCAGATTCAAATCTACCAAATCCTAAGGCTTGTGACAACTGAATGTGCAGAGGGTGAAGGCAGGTTTTCAGGAGGTGCCATGGTACACAAGATTTACAAGTGTTGGTGTTCTTGGCACGAAAGATCTTTACAAGCACCATAACTATCGGGGGGGGGAGGGGGGGGGGTGGTGACAAAAGATGTGCGCATGCATATATGCACATGCAAAAAGCAGGAGCACAGTGTGGCTAATAAATTACGAATTTTTATCACCAGTTCTGCCACCAACTAGCACCACTGCTGAGCTCCAAAGTGATGCTGCATGGGGACAGTAAGGCTTTCGTCTTAAAATATACAGCCCCAGACAGCACTTCCTAGGCACATGATAGAACTTTGAGATGTCCATCTCCATTTCTTGTCTTTGAAAAGCAACACTTTATTCTGGGAACAGAATGAACCCGCCATTCTTTTCAACAGGGATTTAAAATGTAGCTGGCATCCCTGCTTTCATGAGGACATGTTTAGTTTTATCACTGTTTTCATATTTTAGTTTAGTGAATTAAACATTCCAAGCAAGCTTCTGTGCTTTGCACATGCCACAACTGAACCCTGTACAAAATCAAGACAATCAGACCAGACATGGTTGATGTTACTGCTTGACTGCAGTTTTCTTTATACCACTTTGCATATCTGAGCATTTAAATGCATTACATTAGTGAAACTAGTGCATTAGCGACTGTACTAGCCATGACAAATTTTTCATGCAATTTGGGAGCAGATTGGAGAAGGAAACACCGCGGACTTGCCTAACACAGTGAGTGTGTCGAATGACACTTTGACTGCTCACGATTTCAACTGGAATCAATGGCCTCAGATAATGCGAATCACTGATATAAGCATCATGGCAGTTGATCCTGTCGTATTTAGCTGTTGTTGGTTCAACTGCTGGTCAACCAAACTGCCAATGAAAACGTCCATGTAACAGGAGTACAAGGGTGCTATATGTATGTGCACACGAACTGAATTGCTTTACTCTCCTAAACAGAGAAGCAAACCTCACTCTGAGTCCTGCCCAAGTATGTGGCTAAACCTCCACAAACCACACACCTGTTGTACATGACACGGGTCAGCCACGAGTAGAGAGACTTGGGCTTCAGCTTGAAGCCATCGTTGAGGCACTCTTCACTGATGCTGCAGGAAGAGAAAAGCACACATTGGAAAACATGCTTGAGAAAGGCAAAAGGATTTAAAGTGGTATGCATTTGCATCGGTGGCTTTAAAAGGCAACTGCATAGGTTTTAGAAATCGACGAGCTTAAATGGATGGAACGGGTGAAACTTGAAGGTAAAGTATGCAAAATCTTTTGGGCTAGCATTTGAAATGGTGACGTAATGACAGATTAAAATCACGATGGCCTTCAAGCTTCTCTGCAGCCCACAGTGCCAAGTTGGGGGGGGGTCCGCCGATATGTGAGACAGATACTGCGCCATTTCCTTTCCCTAAAAACCAGTTTTCATTTCATTTCTCTACGAACAAAAATTCAATGCAGTTGTCCTCAGTGTCCTTTTGAAGCACCTAAACTATCCAAGCACACCGGTCATTGCAAGAAAAGTGCTGGAATTTCCATTCTAGCCTGCATAGCAAGCAGTCAGTGCTGCTACATTTTATGGAGACTGCTTAGCAAACTGGGTAGCCATCACAAGTATGAACACAATGTTGAAATCTGAATTGAAGCATCCAATGCAACAGTACTGGATGTAGAGATGCAACTGTAGAAGGCGCCACAACAATTCTAAGCGTCTTGAATCACTTAACCCAATGATATCACATACAATAATAACTGTATACACAGTCGGGCCTAGATTTATAGAATCAGATATATAGAGCAGGCGGACGACGATACATCCAGACACCTCCCTTAGCGGGCTCGATTTTGGATCAGCCCGCGTGTGTAGTAGATGCCACGCGAACACCCCTCGCACCCACGCGTGTTGGTCGTCCGTTGTCATGGAGATAACTCGTAGGCCAAACGCTATGAACGTAACTGAAGGAGGAATTGGCACTGCCGTCTTTAATTTGTGGCCGCCAGGAGGTACGTTAAGTTTCACCCCCGTTTTCATCCTGCTCCTGGTCCCAAACATGGCGGCCACTAGGATGTCTGCGAAAGCCCTCTGTCAGAAGTTCAGCGGTGGAGTGTGTGCGCTCGTTTTTTTTCTATTATCCTGTGACTTCCTTCCGCTTGTTCCTACAGTGTCAGCTAAAGTGTGCAGACCGGACTCACATTTTTTGGTCAATGACGCTCTTGAGAAACTGGAAGTCGGCGTAGTCGCCGCTGGCTGTGGCTGCAATCTGGTCGTTAACCTTGAGTATGCGGGTGCAGTTCCTGAACCTCGCAAGTGTCCCGTAAGAGCCGAGGGTATCAGCTGCAAGCATCACGCCGCCGTCGAACTTGGTCGCTAGGACGGACGTAGCTGTAACCATTGGACTCCTAAAATGAAAGCACCAGAACAAATTACATGCAAAATATGCTACAGAATCGTGCAGCATCTCGCGAACGTCCACAGTGTCTGAACTTACGCGGCTAGCTAAACCCGTAGCCCAATAGAAACTATACATTTGTGAATCAAACTAAAAGAGCTGCGTGCAGTAGTTTAAACAAGTTTTCTCCACATTTCTGTACACACACACACGGAGTAAACGTATGCAGCAATAAGAGCAATAGAACGGGGTACTTTTCGAACAGGCTGCACAATCACTCAATGAACCAGCGAATCGGCCAGAGCCACTGCACATCGAATTTGAACATGAACCTTCACACGTCTGGATCGTTGTTAGCTCGAACAACACATCTCGAAAAGCACGCTCTCCACCATTAATCTTTCAATGCGTGTCGATAGTACAGGAGCCGCTTAAGATAATGCCATTCGGTCTACTCTCATCACTACGGACGTTGCTTTAAGGGAAACAGCGGCCAAAAGCGTGATATGATGCAGTTTAATAGCGGAAAAATGCATGTTTCTAAACAAAAATGCTCAATATAATCCTGCACAAAAACGTCAACTCATCCACCAGAGCTACACGTACGATGGGCACTTTCCGAGCCGTCCGACCTAGGAAGAAAGAAAAACATGTGCATGTTTGTTATCCAGGGTCAACTTACTGAGTCCGCTGGCGTATTCCCGAATACATTGCTGCCGGGACTGAAGGCTGGAACTTCGAAAATCCAAAGGAGTTTCCTCCCGGCAACACAGATATGTCGAACGCCATCTTTGTTTTCAGCCAAACTGCGAAAGTCCGTCTGGACTTGACTCGAAATCAGAACGTGACTGCCTTTGCTGAGAACAAAAGCTGGACGCACAACCAACGCACTATGCACACATAAGATATTTTAACATAAAGTAGCAAATATTCTTTTAAAGAAAAGTAAAGATTGAATGCAAGAGGTTTGGCCTATTTTGTTGGTAATTCTCTCATTCGCGTCTTCGTGGCGCTCCGTAAAATTAGCGCCATTTTCAAAAGCAGACTCAACGGGCAGTCGGGCCGACTCTATTTCCTACTTTTGCTGTAAACAAAACTGGCTCATGAAGACAAAGGTTAATCAACTCGCAAGTCCAGCAAGAATAAACTCGCGAGCAAAGCCTCACCAACGAAGATGTGCCTATGCACGTTCACTGCGTTAACTATTGAGCATCACTCCGTGCTGATGGCGACCGAATGCTGATGATGGCACGCGTTCTAATTATTTTCTCTTCACCGCGCGAGACAAGCAACCTTGCTCATTTATGTCGGCACTAATATGTGCTTCGCGATCACTCGCGACCTACTGTTCAATGTTTGGAACGCGACAATCTACCAAGCGCGTTATATGAAATGCTATGACTCTGATGACAGCCAAGCATGCGTGTCGCTTTGGCAGACGCTCAGTTGCTGTCTTTTGAGGGCGAATATAAGCTCAGATTTAATCCTTTGTCTGTCTTCATGCCATTTTGTTTGTGGTGACCGCTACGTGACAATATGCTACGCTGATCTTTATTTGGTAACACAAAGATAAGACGCCAATGCTAGCCGTTATGTTGGGTTGGTCGGCGCATCCTGTCCCGTTATCTCCAGGGTATTATGTCGTTCTTTCACCTGCAAAGGAGCCTCAGAAACCACGGTTTCTCATTTGCGCGTTTTGTGGCTTGCTTGAAATCGACATCACAAACGTCTCTCTGTGGCAACACACAGCTCTGCAAGGCATGAAACCTCGGAAGAAGAAAAGGGCTTCACAGATGAACTCGAGCCCTAGCTTCGGAAGAAGAAAAGGGCTTCACAGATGAACTCGAGCCCTAGCTTGAGCCTTCAGTATCGCATCCCGGCCGCGGCGACCATGTTCCGATAGAGACTAAGTGCAGAAGACGGGCATGCACTGTGCAGTGCCAGCACATGTTATAGAACCCGAAGTTGTCATAATTAATACGCAGTTCTTCATTATACGGTGCATCTTTCTCTTTTCCCTCTTTCAATTTCTCCTCCATCCCTTCCATCATGCTGCCATTGAGGCGTCCACCGGGCCTGACAAAGCTACCACCCCATTCCTTTTCTTGTAGTCAATTTTTAATTCGGTACCAATAGCGAAATTCCATATAGTTTGTCCCTGGTTCCATTAGACATTGAATAAACGACGAGTAAGGATCACGTAGCGATGGCTCTGATGGAACCACGCGAAGGAACATTTTTGAAAGACAGGAAAGACGCTTCAGCCGATGTCTGATAACGTTGCGAATCGTACACGCCTTCATACCTTTTTATTTGAGCAGGGCTGGGCACGATACTTCAAAAAAGTATCTTCGATGCTGATACCCGATACCATAAAAAAAAAAATGAATTTCCGGTATCGACACAAGATACAAAACCGAAACTCATTTCTGATACACATACTTGATACTGTAGCGTCTATAGTTCGATACATCACTGAAATCGCACTGTTAATAAGGATAGTAATATGAGTAGCTAAATTTAGACATTTCTTCGTGATTTCTGGAATCTTTAATGTATTCTACACAGTGCATTATTTCTGAAAAGGGTTTAAACGAATCCGACAGCTCTAATTTCTTTAAGCTCTACTGTCGGTGCAGCTGGTTTCGTTAGAACTTTAGCATTGGACAGAAGTCATAGGGACATAGAATAGTATCACTTCCATAAGCAGCCTACTAAGATATTTACTTCAGCTAATGTTTTTCATGCGAACCGGTCAGTCAGCACTTGACTGCTTACGAATGCACTTGAAACTTTTTCTGAATACTTCATTTTGTTACTGCCGAATTTACCGGGTTGCCTCTGCCTTCGCCCTGCGCTAAATGGTGCAGGACTCTGTGCGCTTGGGAAAGCCGGACAGTTATTTCTCCAGCACTGTCTTTAAAGGGCAACTGCACGACTTTGTGAAAATTCCGCGCTATTCAAGGATTCAAATCTATATAGGCTGCAAGTCAAGTATGACAAGTGATTCTGCGCCAGCATTTAAAATAATGCTCTAATAGGCGATAAAATTTTAGGTTTCTCCTCACAGCACTAAAGGAGTGCGGAGAAGCTCGGTGTGACATCACGGAAGGTAATAATAATTGTTTTTTTTGGGGGGGGGGGGAAAGGAAATGGCGCAGTATCTGTCTCATATATCGTTGGACACCTGAACCGCGCCGTAAGGGAAGGGATAAGGGAGGGAGTGAAAGAAGAAAGGAAGAAAGGGGTGCCGTAGTGGAGGGCTCCGGAATAATTTCGACCACCTGGAGATCTTTAACGTGCACTGAAATCGCACAGCACACGGGCGCCTTAGCGTTTTTCCTCCATAAAAACGCAACCGCCGCGGTCGGGTTCGAACCCGGGAACTCCGGATCAGTAGTCGAGCGCCCTAACCACTGAGCCACCGCGGCGGGGCACTCCCTCCCTTCAGATTTCAAATTTCCGCTGCCGCCAACCACCTTGCCGTGTCTATTTGGATATTGCCAAACAACGCTTGGCTGCCTTTGCCTTCAGTGACGTTTTTTTTTTCTTGAAAACAAGTGTTTATGCGTTGTAAATGTGCTGGTACCTTCGACGATGTCATGATGCGCCTCCCACGGGGGGTTGTGCGCTGCTGAAAAGCTTGAAGGCCGTCATGATTTCAATCGCCGATTGCGTAACTATTTCAAATGCTGGTCCGAAAGGACTTCGAATTCTTTACCTGCAAGTTTTACACATTCGACCCCTTTAAGCTCACCGATTTCTAAAACATATGCAGTTTCCCTTTAACAGACACTTGAAATTGAACTTTCTGCGTTAAAGACTAGAAGAAAAAGAGAAAATTAAAGTGCCCAAACTTACATTAGGTGAAACAGATATTGCTATTATCAGTTATTTAGCTGTCACCTTTATTTAAATGTCTTATGTAACCCGCCGCGGTGGCTCAGTGGTTAGGGCGCTCGACTACTGATCCGGAGTTCCCGGGTTCGAACCCGACCGCGGCGGCTGCGTTTTTATGGAGGCAAAACGCTAAGGCGTCCGTGTGCTGTGCGATGTCAGTGCACGTTAAAGATCCCCAGGTGGTCGAAATTATTCCGGAGCCCTCCACTACGGCACCTATTCTTCCTTTCTTCTTTCACTCCCTCCTTTATCCGTTCCCTTACGGCGCGGTTCAGGTGTCCAAAGATATATGAGACAGATACTGCGCCATTTCCTTTCCCCAAAAAACCAATTATTAACCGAATTTGCTCAAACCGCCGGTCCAAATGAGCTCCCGATGCGGTCGTGCTATAAGCGAAGCAAACAAAAAAAAGCCTCTGTACGCAGGAGCAGACATGCACGTTTTCTTGTTCTATTTAATGAAGGCGCCCTAAGGGATAAAGTGAAGCATAAAGCCACGTGGACTCGAGGATCCTGGCGGTATAGTTAAGAAACTCAAGTTTCACCAGCACCTCTTCAGAACCACGACTTGTAGCATTTGCCCCTCCAAACGAAAACAATGCGTCAGCTGACGAATTTGACGCTGCCGGCGCTGATAACCCCATTGGACCGCGCGTGGAAGAGCGTGTGACTGTTGTCGGGCTGACAAAGTGAGAAACAGCTTGCTCTGTAAGCTCCGCGGGCTTGGCGGTGGAAGTCTTCTGTTCCTATTATACACCACCGCACTTTGAAATAAGGGAGAAGAACCGCGGAAGCCATTTCTTCATTTCCACTAGGCTTTATCTCCAAAAGACAGTCGATGCTGAGGGTAAATTGCAGTTGAGGATCATCATCATCATCAGCCTGACTACGCCCACTGCAGGGCAAAGGCCTCTATCATGCCTCTCCAATTACTACCTGTCCTTTGCCAGCTGCGTCAACCATGTCCCCGCAAACTTCTTAATCTCATCCGCTCACCTAACTACCTGCCGCCCCTGCTACGCTACATGCTCTGCCCGAATCCATTTCTTCCTCTTGATTTCGAATAGGATGTCGTTAACCCGCGTTGGTTCCCTCACCCATTCTACCCGCTTACGGTCTCTTAATGTTGCACCTATCATTTTTCTTTCCATAGCTCGCTGCGTTATCCTAACTTCAGATGAACCGTTTTCGTTAGCCTCCACGTTTCTGCCCCATAAGGTGAGTACCGGCAAGATACAGCTTTTGTATGCCAATATCCCTCAAGAGAAAAGTTTACAACAGCTGCAATTGAGAATGCAATTGCAGCTGTTGTATACTTTTCTCTTGAGGGATATTGGCATACAAATTGCAAAGTTGTAATTGCATCCAAAACTGTTACAAATCGGGCTCAGTATGAGAACTGGTTATAGCCCCGCGTGGGTGTCTGCGTGGACTCCGTCTTGGTGAGCAGCTTTTGTGGCTGATCGTATCTTGTACTATGTGCTTTTGCACGAATTGTGCTGCATTTGTATCGCCGTCAGATGTACAAACGAGTTCGTTGTTGTTTATAGCACAACGGTGACTCTGTATCTTCGTCCCATCTCTCACCGAGCGTGCAGAACCGCTATCTTCCATCTATCTTCCAGGCAAATAACTTAGCAAGAAAGACTGACCGTGCAAACGGCATTTGCATCGCCTTTTCCTAATACAGTTCTATCTCTATTTTCAGTATGGTAACGCTTGAGCGAGTCTCGAGGTCGGCGGCACAATTTTTTTTTGAGTATACAGTATCGTTAAAATACACGATACGCTAAAAATGTATTTTAGATACCGATTTTCCGATACTTTAATTTTTGGCAAGCTACACCTAATACCGACACTCAAAATGTATCGAAATATACATGCACCTCTGATACTGTTCATGCCTGAATATGAGCACGTCACGATTTCCCGATCGCATTGAACTCCTCAACGCTTGGTCTCTGATCTTCTTGTTTTCTCTAGCTTACACACCACGGCAGATGACCAGTGAGACGTCGGCAGCATTCAAAGAAAATAAATTTAGCTGAACTTGAACTTCCAATGTGAAAAAAAAAGAAAGCTGGCTGGCAAATGCATGCTACACCTGGAGGTTGCTGTACTGAAATTAAAAATGAAAGGTACTCCTCCATACATCACGTTTTAAGGAGGCGGACATGGCAACTGGACTGCAGGAAACACACTAAAGTAAAAATGTACAGGGTCGCTCAGTATGAAAGGGAACACGCGAACGTGAGACAGCCGCGCTTTGCGAAGCGCATGCGCGGAAAGAGCAGCCGGCCGTTCTTTCCGCGCATGCGCCTTGCCGACGATTGTCGCGTTCGCGCCTTCCCTATATAATGAGCGACCCTGCACCCGCACAATAAATTTCCTGCATTAAAACTGGAAAGGCGATACTCCGCAGCCCACTGAGTTCAGTCGGCCAGATAAGCATTGTGGCAAGGCCAACACAGCCGCTCAAGCATTGCTCCTCGCAGCAGGCGACATAACTTGCCTGCTGCCTGCTTGACCACCGGTAAATTACGACCCAAATGAAAATGTTCTGAAGGTTGTTTAATCAACTGTTATCACGTACAGCGCATCATCCTAACAAACAGGGTCAAGGTAACGTTTTGTTACTGGACGACAATGTGTGCGTGTGTTTGTGTGGAGAAACATTTTTTGTTGTTTTATTTGGGAATGTGCAAAACTGTCACGTGAACATTGTTGGAATTCACAGTGGCCGTGTCAACTCGTGTTTTTGGTTTATAGCATCAAATAAACCGCAAATAGGAAGAAACGATAACACCTCATTCCTGGGCATTCCAATGTCGCTTTCCGCACGTTTCCAAAGAGCTTTATTTGCGAGCGAAAACCGACGTTTCGGGTGTTGTAGCGAAATGAAATGGTTTTGCTGAGGGATGCATCAACACGCAGTGAAAATCGATCACAATGAACCAGGTGAGTCGGGAACGACAGCGCTCGAAAAAAAAGAGAGTGATTTAAACAACATACCGCGCTTAACATAGCGCACAACACCGGGGCGAGAGCATACCGTGAACACATAGCCCCAGCCGACGCGGCTTCGGCTGTCACCATCGTCAGCGCCGTCATACATCCCACGGCTTTTGAACACAACGTGAGCGAAGGCAGAAATCTCCGCCGAACACTAAGCTTATTTGTGCATCTCAATTTTCTTGGCTCATTCGGAGCTAATACTCACCGAAGATTCACCGACACCACGCTGACTGGCGCACAAAGGAAGGTGGCAACACGCGGTGCATGTACGACTGTATGTGAACATTTTTTTTTTATGTGGGGGATGATAATGTGTTGTGCAACACACGACGATGAGCGGAGTTGAGTCTTTAAACCGGGTAACGCCAAGCAATCCATACCACCTCTCGGAAATATTTCACTGAAACTGTGAACACGCGTGATCGAAGGAAGAAAAAAAAGCCCGGCAAGGTATCGAAGAAGAAAACTAACAATTCGCTGCCTCTCGCCGTAAAGTTGACGCAAAGCACAGACAGGACCGAGCGCATGTTGCGTTGTCCACACGTCGCGAGACTGCCGCCGTTCGGGGTCTAGGTGCGAACTGGCGCTTTCCGTTAGCTGCGGACGGATCGGCAGTGTGTCCATTGCAACACCGCGCTCGCACACATTTACCGCTTGCACAACGCAAACTGTCACTGCTCGTCCAGGAGGAGCCCTGCAGACTCCTTCCCGTTACGTGCACGATACTCACAAGGTTCCCCTACCTAGGCCCGCTATAATGCGTAGCAAGAGTGCACAAAATTCTGGATGTGCAAGGCCCCTTAACAGCATACTGTTCGCGAGAAAAGGACCTAAGACGACACAAACAAAACTTGTCTCTAAGAGTGGACAGAGAACAAAGAAGAAGAAACAAGGAGACAAGGAGGCTAAGAAGAGAACTTGGGGTATATCTGCGAGACAGTTCGCTCTGGAACCGGCTCGCTTCTCCGCGGTTCGCCGAGTGCTATTGGCCGCTTTGCAGTGTGACGTCATGACTTCACGCTGCGAAGCGGCCAATAACGCGCGGCGACGGAGAAGCGAGCCGATGCTAGAACGCTATACCGATTCCAAAGCGAACCGTCTCGTGCAGATACCCCCTGGCGACAACGAAGCACACTGTTCTCTCTACAAAGAACGTGAGGCGTAGTATACCACACTACGGTTATGTACAAACGATTATCTACGGGCTTTTGTGTATCAGAGAGGTGCTCTTTGCGTCGTCTGCGGCGACAAGACAAGAGAAGCTGGCGTACGCGTCCGCGACTTGTGGTCTGTTGCGGGCTTCGGGCCAAGTCAGTCACACTTGGAGAAGAACTGCCCGCGGCGAGGGCTTGTCCGATGATTCAGCACGCGCGCCACACCTCACACTTCCGGTGACGTCATCAGCACGGGTGAAGAGTTCGGCGCTCGACTCAGCCACTCGCTCTTGTCCCTTGGGAGAATCGGGGGTGAGCTCGCTTTCTCAGATGTATACAGGCAAAAGAAAACGGCCTCTTCTGGTGGGTTCTACGCGAAGCCCAGGCGTGAGCAATAAATGATTCAACGCACGCGCTGAAGGAACAGCGCACACATATCCACAGTCAAACTTAACACTGGCAGGTTCTCTGAGGATGCCTTATTATTGCGACACAAAACACTATGTAAACACACCACCGCGTATTAACGCCTGAAAGAAAGCCATAACAAGCGAGAGCGGTAACAGTGTTGCGAGAAAACAGAAAATACAGTTGTTCACAGTCTTTCGGCTTCTTCTAAATTGAGCTCCGTGGCTGGAAGGCCATGACGACCAGAGCCTTTTCGGTCATGCGATGTAAGGTGCCACTCTAAAAATGCATTCTGGCGCGGAACAATACCCCATATGTCTTGTGACTTGATGCCTTTCGTCGTCATCTACGTACCAGCTGCATGAGAGATAAACCAGTGTTAAATGAAAAAGGCGTTTACACAAAAAAGTTTTCATGGTTTATAAGTGTTCGTATTGCCATTCAGGCAGGCGTCACGTACTACGTTATCCCATCGTACTTTTGTGGCTTTTTTGAGCAAAACACCTGTTTGGCGGACAAAACCTCATAGCTGATGTGCAAACAATTTGAGGCCACTGGTCATATTTATTAAGTGGCGCCGAGACTGGCTTTATACAACATCTAGAGACGTCTGGAACCCTTCCCGTGTATTTTTTGCCGAAGGCTATGGATTTCATCCTCGGAATATCTGGGCAACATACACAGCGGCTCAAAGCTCTTCAGGCCACATGGCTTGCTTTTGCGCAGTACAGTGCAACAGTTACGCAGCCCAAAAGACCAGAAGTTTTTAAGGGCGAGGACGATGGTTCTTACAATGACCGATATGTAGGGCTTCAAAAGGGGGGGAGGGTTGAGGGGAGGGGGGCTAGTGTTGGAAATTCCCTCAGTCAGACCCAAAAATCCCTATTTCAGGCCCTTTCCTCCTGCAGTTTGGAAAAACTGAGAGAATTTAGGTTCTTAAAATTATCTGAAACTTCATAAAAATCCCATTTTCGCCAAACTGTACTAAAATTTCCCGCATGTAACATACCAGGAAGGGGGCGGGGGGGAGCTGAGGCGGCCACAAGTACTCCACTACACAGCTGAAATGCAAACCATGTGGCGTGAAGATTTTGGGCATTGGTTGTATGAAGGATTTTTTAAATGTTTCTAGTACGACAAAACTCTATCACCACATGTCCTTTGTAGCTTGTGTTTGTGAAAAGTGCGACGGGAAGTGCGCAGTGATAACAACGAGGACATACATACGGAGGCATCACTGAGTGCGTATGTGCACGTGCAGCTGAGTGAGGTGCCACCATATTTACAACGTGCAATTCCTCTCGGTTATTTCAGCTCGGTGACCGAAAAAGAACATTATGCTCCGAGCTCATTAGCAAACTCACTGGTGCATACATTTGAGAGTGCTGAAAAGAAAAGAAGGAAAGAAAGAAAGGGTACTGCAGCTACTTCGATTGATTCCCATTTTCCATGCTGCCTCGTTTCACATAGGAACTGCGACCACATCGGGCCAAGCCGCGGTGTCACAAAAACGCAACGTCGATTACTAACCCTACGGGGCACACCTAAGCTGTGAAATGAATGCACGAGGGAAAAACGCACGACACTCGACAACAAACACGGGGCGAAAGTAAAAAGGTCGACGTAATTCCGAGATTTAGCACGAAAACACAAGAACACCAACGGAACTTTTCTTTTTTTTTTTCAATGACTCGATGGACCCGTATGGGGAGCGCACACACATCTCGATTCACTCGTCGCTGAAGGCGGTTATCTCCAGGGGCGCACCAACACTGAGCACAACATACTTGTCCTCGAGCGCTTGCAAGAGCCACAAGTCGTCTGAGGCAGTGGTGAGCAAGTACGGTGTGAATAAAGACGCGCTTGTCGCGGGCAAAGCGCCTGTCACTGACGGGGATAAAGGAGCGACCGTCGACGAAGTGGTGCGGAGCCGACGGCTGCCAACAGTTGCAAAACTGAGGCTCGCGTGTCTTCCGCGGCAGCGTTTAGCCGAAGGACAGAAAAACGTGCCTGCACTTATGATAGTACACTCTAAACAGAAACCAGTAAAAAAGGGAGTAAACCGTTCAATACACTCTAATCACAAATACGCCTATATGGGAGTACACCAATGCATGTGCGCTGGAGGAGTTTACTCCCTTTTTACTCCTTTCTGTTTGGAGTGCAGAGCGCACTATTTTACAAAAGTGTGTGCGCTGCACAGCTTACTCCCCTATTACTCCCACATGGGCGTATTCATGTTTAGAGTGTATCAGCGTCACTCAGTCATATTTCTTTTGTTCAACCATGGATGAGCTATTTCTGCGACATACAACGGTGAGATGACAGAGGGAGGAGATCGGAGTGACGCAGCTCATTTGGGGCCTGTTGTCTAATGGCTGCTCTTTGTGAATATAATGAGATGCCCGACAGTTGCGCTCTTTCGGCGTCTGCGGGACTGACGACTGGTTCAGAGAGACAAGGGTGCGTTATAAAAAAGAGCAAAATGTACACGGGGAATAAATACCTTGTGTGCGTTCATTGACGCTACGTCAAGTGATGGCATCGACAGCCATGCATGGCTCGGGTTTGGGCACACATTCCGGGTTGACGAGAGGACCGGAGACAGAACAGTTGAGACCGTTTTTCAGAAACGTACGAACTTGCTCTTTGGAAACTTCAAGCAGGTACAAAAGCTGCTTTGTGTTGGCGCTGTATATATATAAAAAAGGAAAACCTACTGTGTATTATCGAAGAAGCACTTTGCGCCCGGGGGACGTCGAGCCTCGCTTAATAACGTCGGCTCCAGTTTTTCTTTTTCCTCGCAAGAAATAACGACCACCAGATCATCTAGCGCAGTGAGCTGCCGTATTGGTCTGCGATAATGAAATGCAGCCATAGGACGACTCGGATGCTGATGACTTCAGTCTGTGCACAGCCAGGGAAACGGAACATTTAGTGGATTTGGAAGCAGTACTTCCCTGGCAACCAGCGTCCAGAAGAGTAATCCTGTATCAGTCACATGACCACAAATGAACACAGCTGTTTGAAAATTTTCGCTGCATCTCTCGTTCAACCAAGAGTTATATCAGTCAGTTGTAAATCGCAAGGAATGACTGCATTCGCTGAGAGAAACTGGTCGGACTGCGCATGTGCAGAACGAAATTTCGATGCACATTTTCGATTCGCACTCTTCTTTCGGCACGCGCCAAGATTTCTGCTTCGTTATAACCTTACTGAAGTTTTCTATACCGACCCTGTCCGCTGAAGTAGGACTCCTGAGAGCGAAGTGTGGTCTCTAGAAGCAGAGCAATTTTCAGTTTAGTTTTCATTCATCACAGTTTTCTAAAGCCTCGACATTTGCCATTTGTTTCCATGCAGCCAAATTGCCAGAAACTTCCAAACACGTGAGCGAGCCTCAAGTACACGAACTTGCATTTGAGCAGTCGCATCCTCCGAAAAACCTGTATGTCTTTTAAATCGAAATGCATGAAAGGTGCAACGAGTGCCCCGGCCTTTCAGGTTTTTCATATTTTTGTGCCCTTCGATCACGAAGCAAGTTGCAAAAAAAAAAGAGCGCCTTCTAGCTTCTCTTGACAAAGACGTCATCGTTACAGCTAAGGGCAAATGAAATCGTCATCTATGCAGCCAGACCGAAACCACATTTTTTTTTTGTCAAAGATACCAAAGACGAATAATCCTGTCGTGCACAATCAAAACACTCTGTCTCACCAATTTGCGTGCAGTGGCGTTAAAGCCGAGAGTCGCGGCTCAGCCAATCAGAGGAGAAAACATGTTGAACCACCGTACGTGTTGTTCTACAGGCGCCTACGCCAAGTGGAAATTTTCTCCAGACTCCCTTAGTCTCAGAAAGACGCAGTGCAGAAATTTTCTCAAAATCTGTTTCTAAAGATCGTCGCTGGCACAAGAAACCAACTGCCTAACTTGGTGCAGGCGTAAATGCAACGAGTCCAATTCCGCGCAAACTATTTAGCTGCTCGTACTGCACGAAATGGGTGTGACGGAGTTTCAGTTCTCACTTAATTTCCACTCAACCGGTGCAACGAGCCCCGGTTTCTGAAGCTCGTTCCAGAATGGTTCTGCACACTGCGAGACTAGTACACAGTTTCTCGCAGTATAGCCGAAGGTAGAGCCTCTGCCCCGACTCCGCGGCTGTCCACGGCGCAGAAGAAGGCGGCGGATGGTGCGCACAGCAGTCGACACCGCAGCACGGCGCAGACGACACGTCGCAGTGCGACCACGGCGCAGCAGAGACGCTCTCGTGGCGCCGGCAGCGGTCAGGGGGGACTCGCAGAGGAGAACAGCACGATGCAGGTGGCCACGGCGATGGAGAGGATGAAGGCGGCCAGCAGGAAGCGGTCGCACACCACGGCCACCTGGTGCCACTCTCCGCGCACCGCGTCCCGCCGGTCGCGCTCGGCCACGCGAAGCTCGTTCTTCTCGATCGTCTGGTACACCTGCGCCACAAGAGCAGCACAGCACTGTGAACAAGGTGATGAAGCGCGAGCCTTGGAGCACATGCTTTACAGCGGTAGCCGTTGGTATATCGTTCTCAGGCACCGCGTTGGTCCCTGTCCGCAATGTGAGCTTCGCGGAGGGGCCGCTATGAGCGCGCTTCAGTAGTACCGGAAACCGGAAGTGTGTCACAC
The DNA here is from genome assembly GCA_030143305.2 of Amblyomma americanum. NCBI lineage: Eukaryota > Metazoa > Arthropoda > Arachnida > Ixodida > Ixodidae > Amblyomma > Amblyomma americanum. The sequence goes on from JARKHS020002545.1 coordinate 107,566, forward strand.
GGTAGTGGACTGGATCACGCCAACCCCTCACTGGCAGAGGCTGCTCCGTCAGGGAGGGACACTAATGCTAACGCATACTCCGCTGCATCGGTCACATCGGTCGTCTATAAATATTCTCTTTCCCTCTCTGTCTCTATCGCTACCTCTCTCTCTCTAACTCTATTTCTCTCTGTCTTCCTCTCTCTCTTTCTTTTACTGTAGTGTGGGTTCGCCCATACCCATGGTCCAGACATGGCAGTAATTAAATTACGGCAATAGATTTGTGCAATTCAATTACTTTTTGGTCAGATGTTTAAGGGAATCCCCCAAGGTAGAGTAGCCGTATGGCTGCGCTTGGGTGGATGCGAATCAATTACTTTTTCCAGTATTTCTTAACTTAATGAATTACTTAATGGCAGTAATTTCATTGCAAAATTTTCTAATAACTTCCGAAATTACTTTTTGTTAAAATGAAAAGCTATTTCTGTCAACAGAGCCTTCGTTTCTCTCTCCAGTAGGCCAGCTGGAAAGTAGAAGTGACGCGCGCCAAGCTTAGGCCCGTGTAAGCAAGTATAGAGAAATGACCTTGCATCCGACGCCACCGGTGTCCCTCGCTTTCCAGGTAGGCGGGAGTGTACGTGTCGCACAATAAGATTTACTGCTGTGCTTCGGTCGTCGGAGGGGCACGTGGCGTAATTTGGAGTTAAAAACGAGTCATGCACTCCTATGGTGACGTCGGCCGAGGATATTTCTATTGCCATCCTAACAGCGGTGCCCGGTTACGCTCGTCACCACGGGGCACGCAGGGAAAAAAGGAAACGTGCATGGCGCATTACATTCTCGTGTGGAAGCTGCCGCGGTCAGTTCCTATAGTACCCGATTCAGAGGTTTCAAACAGTGCAGGCATCTCCGGGTAGCAAGGCGCTGTGTCGCGGTTCGTTCGTGGCTTTAGCGTAGTGAAAGCGACGATTGTTTGGCCGCACACATGCCTTCTTTGTTTTGTTCGCATTTTTTATCTTTGCTATGGCCCCAGCCACAATAAAAGGCCGGGGGGGGGGGGGCGCAGTAGTTGGCTGGGACTCAGTGCCTTGATGCTAGAGCTGCCAGCGCCGCGCCGCCCTAGCTGGGACGGAGCTTAGCGGGAAGATCAAATAATGTGCGCGTCCCGCGCTTTGGGAGAGAGTTACTGAGACTCTCTAAGCTGGACGATATGACCCAGTGTTCAGCGGGTCAGTCATTTTGAGATTTTGCTATTATCGACTAGCTACATGCCAGCCCATCGCACCGACTGGCGTTGACTCTAGAGTCGCCGACGTGAACAAGAAACCGTTGCAGCACCCACGAGTGAAGCGGACGTGGAATCCTTTCAAATAAACAGGGTACTGTGCGACAGGTCCAGCGATTAACTTCCCCACTGTATGAAGAGAGAAGTCAGCTACTTTAGGATTTTTTAGTGGTACCCAACGCTGAGAAAGCTTTTCACGTTCAACACTGGGCTGCTCTCACGCTGCGTCAGCAGAGCTGATATTGAGCACGGGAAAGGCTCCTTCACTCAAAGAGCGCAAAATTTTTTGCGCCCGTTTTGAAGCCAACTTGCTCCTGCGGTGCAAAAAATAAAGAAATCTGGAATGCTTATAAGAGCTGTGACTTGAGTAGTTGTTTGTATGCTGGAAAAGTGAGAATGAATTCAAAAGTATACTGCATCATTTCAAGCATGCAATTGTAATGTAAAGACAAAATTTTGTGAGCAGAGATTGATAACGTATTTAGTTATTTTTGTGATATTTAAGGAAGTAATTACTAATGTAATTAGTTTACAAAAGTGATTTTTTCATGTACGCTATGGTCGAGATGCCGAAGAATGTTGCTCATTACCGCAGTGATAGCCTTGACTAAGTCGTCTTTAGTGTGCCATGCATGCATATACGCGAGAAAAAACGTAACTATTTTTCACGAGTCGAAACCGCGCGGTTGTAATAAGGCCTGGACATGAGTACATTCTACTGAGGAGTCACTACAGCCTCCACTCGTATTGATGTCGGTACTCTAGACAGGGGTGTTCTGGAAAAAAAAAAGAAAGGCAACGACACAGAATAAAAGGGGGCAGGCAGAACGAAAAAAATTGGCAGTGGCTTAACTTGGCTAACCCTGGAATTCAGCGAAAAGCAAGGACGCTTGCTAAGCATCTGGGGCTCGTCCATGGCAGCTGCGCTACACGCTCGCGACAGCCGTTGTATATATGATCACGCGACCACGCGGCTACGACGACGTGGTATGGTCTTAAGACACCCCCCATCGGATGTCATCACGTGGCTTCAGATCATCCCATCGGATGTTCTAAGGTGAAAGGTCAACTCAAGGTCAGAGGTCAACTAAAGGTAAAAGGTCAAGGTCAGGGGTCAAGAGTTCGACACCATAACTGTACCACATACAGTCATATATGGCTAACGTGGGTGGGCTGAAGGTCGTTCAAGGTCATTGTCCGGCCTACGCAACGACTGCTTTACCTAGCGTGATGAAGCTTTTCACTTCAAAACTCAGCGACTGCGCTCTCCATGTCCGCTACTGGCAACAGTTAAAGCTTCGCCAGTATACGAAAGCCGTGCATGTCGACGTGGTGTGTGCTCTTCAGTGCCGAATGGAATCGCGGGGGCAACAGTGCGCGCATTGTTGCGTTGCAAGACACTGCTGGCCTGTGGGCCTGCGAGTTCCGGAAACTGTTTGTCCCGCGAACGCTCCGGCCTACCCTCGGCGCCGCAGGGTGCCGGCCTCATCGGAGACGCGGGGCTCATGTTCGGCCGAAGACGCACCCCTCTCGGACTTGACATGTTTGTGAGGGTCGCGAAGCGCGGCTCTTCCCCACTCCTCTCGCGTCGGAACTCGGGTTGGTCTGGATTCGGCCACCAAGGACGCTTCCTTCCTGAAACCCGCAGCTTGGTCACGTGACCACGCCGTTCGAAAACGCGACCGTCAACGGACAAAGGGAGTCTTCCTCCGGCAGCGGAAGACAGCAGCTGCTCGGGGAGCCAGTCTGTACCTTCCAAGGGCCTGGGGCCCGGTTTTCTTCTTGTGGGCCAAGATCTCTAAATAAAAGACCCAATTTCTGACCTTCACCGAGTCGGCAGCCCGTACCTCGCAACAGCATATATACCTTGGCGAGCACCCGCAGGAACTGCTTCTCGAACTCGTCCGAGGAACCGTCGACCGCGGGGCCAGGGACCGGCGGCGGCGGCACCCCGCCGCCCAGCATGCCTCCGAGGCCGGCGCAGAACTCCTTGCGGTGGCGGAGCCGCGGCGAGAAGTTGTACCTCTCGATGTGGTCCAGCTCCAGCTTGTCCGAGTCCAGGGACGGACTCGGCGGCTGCAGCCGCGAAGACTTGCTCGAGTCGCGCGACGAATCGTGCCGCTGGTGGTGGTTCTGCGGTTAGGACAGCTTCCGTTTAATCAGTGCGCATGCGTGTCGTGTGCACAGGAGAGAGAGAAAGAGAGAGAGAGAGAGAGTGTGTGTGTGTTTGGCTGGGTTTATGGGGTTTAACGTCCCAAAGCGACTCAGGCTACGAGGGACGCCGTATTGTAGAGGGCTCCGGATAATTGAAACCACCTGGGGTTCTTTATTGTGCACTGACATCGCACAGTACATGGGCCTTTAGCATTTCGCCTCCATCGAAATTCGACCGCCGCGGCCGGGGTCGAATTCGCGTCTTTCGGGTCAGCAGCCGAACATACCATGGCAGCTGATATTAGTAACGTGTTTGACATGCCACTCCAAATGGGAATGATGGAGCATCACGCTCAAAAGTATTCGTAAAGCCGTAAGCCACGCAGTGCGCATCACTCAAAAGCACACCCTTGCTATGTCACTCTTGAAAAAGGGAAGAAAAATGAGCTTCATTAATACAGTCTGCATCATTATAGTTGTGCCGTTAGTGCGCACCCAAAGGCGTGTACAGCGTCTCCAGGTGTGCATCGTCGCTGAATCCGGAGCAGCTCAAGGGGAGCAGAATCTTTGTCTTGAAACAGCCATGAATTGGCTGGTGACGGTCATTTATATGTATACTGAAAGGAAGGAAACCTCAGGAGAGGCCCTCGCTACCAAAGCTGCACGCAAAAAAAATGTGCCGGAAGCTACGTGTTCTTGCAAGGTCTACTGGGAGTCTTTGGCCGACGGCGCAGCCAATGCAGTAACGTTGGTTGCAGCGGCGGCGTCTGCTGCATTGTCTGCTGCGAATGCGCGATCGCGGAGACGGCGGCCAACTATAGACGGGGTAGCCCTCCTGCCCGGTCTAAAAAAAAAAAATGTGACGTATCGACCTCTCTTGAATTCTTTCCTTCCTCCATGCTTAACTGTAATATGAAAGGATGCTTGGTCACTATAGCAAACGTACTGATGGTTGAATAGATGAATTAAAATAATTGATGAATGGAGGAACATCTGCGTTTTATTCTCGAGTAACACGGCGAACCAACTATGGCCCAGACCGGAGCGCTATTGTAAGGCACGCCGCAGATGAATGCTCCGGGTTTATTCTGACCACCTCGCGTTTTTGACAGGAATGGATAACAACTGGGTTGAATAACGAGGAGTAATTGAAGAACAGTGCAACCGGCTGCAGTAAGAAAGTGCGCGGATTTCTCTCGAGAGAGGCTGACAATGCATGCGCAATCACTTGTTAGGGATAATGCGGCCTATTAATTTCCTGAAACCGCAAATGCTGTTGATGGTCTATAAGGGTACAATCTCGAAGGAGTAAAGCTGCCACAGCCTTTTTATGAAGGGCTGCACCATACGGCTTGGCCGGCGCCTATGCATTCCTGTCGAGATTTGGTGCTGTGGCTAGTCTTTTCTACAGCTGCCTCGATTTAATTGTGTTTATGGAAACATGAAAATAGGCTGCGAGTGCTAGGGCTTCGTGTTCGATAATGCACAAGGAGCATGAAACAATGATGAAGAAGATTCCCTTGCGGCAGAGGAAAGCTCGTGGCCAGAAGTTAATGGACCTTGAAATCAGGCTTCTGCCCCCCCCCCCCCCCTTCTCCCGCCTCCTTCTCCATGTTTCTGCCCTCCTTATCCCCTCTCCCCCTGTGAACCAGCCTTTATGGTGACTGCTTTGTGATTCTGATGATATAACGTCTCGCTTTATTGCTAAAGCACTATTTCACGAGTAAAACTGAAACACCCAAGGTATGTGTGAAGCCTCAGCCAGCAGCGGAAGCCATGCGCAGCTTACTCTTCGCGCGCGGCTAACGATAAGGTCTTGCATGCGGTTGTCTTTGAGGCGGTGTTGCCTCAAGAGCTTGCGCATGTTCTACTCGGGTTAACTACAACCTTTGTCCGTAAAGTTTCGAGACTGATTTAATTTCTTCTCCGGAAATGATTGCGCAAAACAAATGTTGGTGCGCATGTGTAGCGCCATCTTTTCGGACTAACCTGATTTATTTATGTTAATTGCTGTGGCAGCCGCTATATGGCACTACACGTAGAAAAATACGTTGTCACTAGTCGCCTGCGCATTCTGCTGTGAGTGAATATGGAGAGATGGACGTCCAGCTCGAACCGCGTGTAAACATAAAACTCTCTGTGAAGCTTGGCAAGACAGCCACACATACGTATGAGCTCCTTCGTGACGCTTACGGCAAGGAGGCATTATCGCGGGCGCGAGTTTTCGAGTGGCACAAGAGGTTCGTTTCGGGGAGCACGTCGTTGGAAGACGACACAAGGCAGGGGCGCCATTAACCTCGCGGAATAAAAACAACGTGGCTCGGATCAGAGAAATCGTACAGCAAGACCGCACCATTACAATCCACACGCTATAAGATGCTCTCGACATTAGCAAGACAACATGCCGCCAGATTTTGCGTGAGAACTTGGGGAAACGAAAGCTGAATGCCAAACTTGTGCCGCACTCCGTTACACAGGACCAGAAGGACACGCGGGCATCAGTGAGCGCTGATTTGCTCTCTGAGGCAGAGAAGGATGCTTCATTCGTCGACAGCATCTTTGCTGAAGACGAAACAGCATCGCGTTTTCAATATGATCCTCAAACAAAGAGGCAGAGCGCCGAATGGCGCTCCACAAGCTCTCCGACGTCGAGAAAGGTGCGGTGACAGAAGACCAAAACAAAGACGATGCTGATAGTTTTTTTCGATGCCAAAGGTGTCATACACCACGAGTTCATCCCACAAGTGCTGACGGTGAATCAGGAGTTTTATATCCGCGTGCTCCAACACATTCGTGATGCAATGCGACGCCATCGCCCTGACTTATGGGCATCCGGACAATGGCGGCTTCTCCACAATAACGCAAGGCCGCACACTGCTCTCAGCGTGAAAAAATTTCTCGCAAAGCACAACATTACTGTACTTCCCCATCCGCCATAATCGCCTGACCTCTCCCCATGCGATTTTTTCCTGTTTCCTCGCGTGAAGAGAGCCCTAAAAGGTCGCTGGATGGGGTGCGTGGAGGCCATTCAAGACGCCACGAGAAAGGAGCTGACAGCCCTGCCAAAAGGAGCGTTTTCCAACTGTTTCCAAGACCTCAAGAAGCTTTGGAAGCTGTGTATAGACTGCAAGGGAGACTGTTTCGAAGGGGTGCTGCACAAATTATTTCAATGTCAAGTGCATTTTTTTAATGGACTCAGTCTCGGAACTTTACGGACAAAGGTTGCACTAAGAAGAAGAAATGGGCTTGGACAGGGCAGGTAATGCGAAGGCGAGATAACCGATGGTCGTTAAGTGTAACGGACCGGATTCCTGGAGGAGGCAAGCGTGGCAGGGGGAGGCAGAAAGTGAGGTGGGCAGATGAGATGAAGAAGTTTGTGGGGATAGGATATTCGCAGCTGGAACAGGACAGTGTTAATTGGAGAGATACAGGAGATGCCTCTGTCCTGCAGTGGGCGTAGTTATGCTAAATATTATATTGTGCACGCGTACCTTTCGCTCGTCCGAGCTGGGGGCGCAGCAGCCCAGCAGCAGCAGCCGGGCCAGGAAGCCCAGCACGAGCCGGCGCAGTCCCCTGGGCACCTCAGCGCCGCGGGCTCCCCGGTGGTGGAGGCTGAGCGTCACCACGCTCAGCGCCGTCGTGCACGCCACCACGCACGTGCTCAGGCCGTAGTACACGCCTGCGACGCGGTGCCGCCGTGAACCTTTGCAGCATTACTAAGTTTTCCTGTTTTTCACATATTACAAAGAAGTACTGATAAGTCATCTGAATACTTTGCCGACGTGGTTAGTAATGGATCCATTATAAAATTTTCTTCTTGGAAATAACTCTCTCGAGCTGCAGTACTTTCTAAGACACGTTGTTAAATGAGCTTTGTGTTATTCTCTTTAAAAAAAGTAATAAAAACTGCCGTTGGAGTGAGTACAGAATGTTCGATGCTTGTTTTAAGTAACATGAAATGATATAACGTGATATTCCAAGCTTTGACGAAAGATATAAAGTTGGTGCCCGTAAATGATATAGCGAAAGATTACCAATATTGTGTTGCTGTAGAAATGAGCAAAATAGTCAATGATGAGCCGCGCATGCACGCTCTACTCATGAAATTTACCGTGTTGAGTTGGCAGCATCAGCAGGGAGATTAAGAAGCAGACGGCATCATATAGTCAAAGCAGAAAGAACTTTTCACAAATCACGTACCAGTGAACAATTGCTCCGCAGACTGCAATCACGCTGGAGCAATGGGACCAGTGTTGTAGCTAAGAATTTATAAAACAGCAAATGTTTATCACTGCGCAATGCTATTTAACCTGGCATGAAGACGGGATTTGTCTCGTACGACGAAATAACGGTGGCGGCGAAGTCTGCCTATTTCTCAAGCTTCACCGCTCGCGTGGCGCCTTAATGCTCAGTGAGGGCTTCACTATAGTACTGTGCGAAATGATGGCTAGAGGAAGTGAACATCCCTATCTCAGCACGGAAGTTCAATGCGACGGCTTTCACACCCTAATGGGACGATAACGGCGAATTTTTGGATTTCGGCTGACATTATCGACTTTAAAATTGGTTTCTAATACTTGCTGCCCACAGTTTACAAGCCGCGCGAGCTCCCCAGTTCACAGGAAACGCGAAACAGGAGTTTCTCGTAGTCTCATCAGCGGCTGCAGTGCCGCAGAGACAGGGTGTGTCAGAGGCTTCGACCACTCACTGAGCAGTGGCACGGAGGCGGCCGGCGGCAGGCTATCTCGCACCACGACCAGGAAGACGGCCAGGCAGAGCAGAGTGTTGATGCCCAGCGTCACCTTCTCTCCCGACTCGCAGGGCACCAGGAAGCCCAGCAGCGCCAGCGCGTTCACCACCACGCACGGGAGCACCAGGTGCAGCAGCTGCGAGCCCGGCCGCCGCCGCAGCCGGAGGGTGTACGTGACGCCCCGGTAGGGAGGCGACGCCGCAGAGCCGCCGACGCCATCGCCGCTGTCCTCGCCTGCCGCCGTGGCGGTGGAGGGCGCCGCCGAAGAGGAGGCGGCGGCGAGCGGGACGCCGTCGGGCGCCGGGTGCGCCTGGGTCGAGACGGTCATCTCGAGCAGCTCGAACTCCCCGTGCCTGAGAAAGCGGCCCAGGCCGTCCGTGGTCTGCGCTGGCTCCAGTTCCACCTGCGGGACAGGAACACCCCGCCGGGAAACCTAGTTGCTGCCGGGTTACCTGATTACGAGGCGAAACTGGAGAACTACACGCATAGGAAGGTCTCGTTTCCCAGATTTCCCTACTTCCTTTCCCTTATGCCCTTCCCTTACCTCTTCACCTTCTCTCTATATATGTGATGCCATCTGACAAGAGGGAGAGGGTGCATAATAAACACATTTCTCCCTCTTCCAATTGCGACAGCACTCAGCGGTTGCTTCACCGGGCTACGAGCCTGTCTGTATTTGTTATAGATCTGGTCTGGACCGGTTCCAGGACTGCCACATGAGTGAGAGAAACCCCAATGGCCGTCATTCCGGCACCTACAAGCTCGGCAGCACTCGAGCAGTCATTTTTCAGGCCTTCGGGCCCGTACGCCAATATTGCACCATCATGATGATCATCATCTTAACCAACGTTATTAAAAATCGGCCCCTCTCGGACTAGAATACAAGAGACAGAGGTGATTACAGCATAAATTAAATGTCTCAGATGACAATGTCGGTGGTCTCCTAAAACAGGTTGTGAGGATAGGAAAGGCGCATCAACTGTCTCAGTCTCCTGACACCTCAGTCATGTCGTGAGGGACCCGATGAAGGGCAGAGCGGAAAAATGACGGGACTATCAGAAATCTGATGCGACAATTCTGTGAAAGGCGTTGGATGCACCCTCGATGGTTACTTCGATACTTGTACTCTACTGTGTGCTTTTATTCTAAGCCGAAAATTGGTTTTGAAGAAAGGAAAGATGCAGCTGTCTCACTTCTCGATGAGCACCTCAAGCGTGCAGTGAAGGAGGGGAGGAAGGTGGAGTGAAAGAGAGAAAGAGGCGCCGTAGTGAAGGGCTTCGCAATAACGTCAACCACCAGGGAATCTTTATCGTGCACTAACATTGCATAAGAACATTGCACAGCACAGGAGGACCTTTAGCATTTCGCCTCCATCGAAACGCGGCAGCCGCGGGGTGGTGGTGAAAACATTTATTATGTAATCATATAGAGAGAGGTGTTGGGGGTTGTGACCTGAAGGGTCATGCCCTTACAACCCCTAGGTGGGAGGCCTAGTCAGGCACCCCACTGGCGGATGCCGCAGCGCGCCCGGGCTGCGTCAAGGCCCTTTGGGCCTCGAGGGTGCAGCAGCCGGACAGGGTCGCCTCCCAGTCCTTTCGGGTGGGGTTTGGATAGGGGGCAGGGATGGGTTCTGTTGGCAGGCCAACACCATGCGGTAGGTGTCAGTCAGACACTTCCCCACAGTGCGAGCACCATTCGTGCCGGGTTTGAACCCGCTTACTCGTGCCCAGCAGGCGAGCTGCCTAACCACAGAGCCACCTCGGTGGGTCGCGGCCCATGTGGAGGGTGGTGGGTGGGGATTGATGAGAGAGTGAAGTGCGACGGAGCCCTGAAAGGTATAGTGTTTTAAGTTTACGTACGGGGGCTGGCATGAGTTATGTATGCACGAAAGCAACACCATTTGGCAACATTGCCTTTTCTCAGAGGGTGAACGCGGCTTGAGGTCACGAGCCCGTTGTTGAACAGAAAATAGCGGGGAGAGAGGTGTAAGTACGGGTAAAGAGTCCTCGTGAAAGATATACAGCCCACCGAGTGTGCTTCTGGGCCGTGCAGCACGGCTTGTTTCTTTTCCCATTTCTTTCTCAGGTCGGCGTGTTTGCTGGTCACCGTGGCGCCACTTTCGTGCTATGAATTATTTTGCACCAGCTTAGCCTGAATTCGGTTTTGTATTTCGCCTTCGTTCCACTGCCGCGAAAGGTCACAAGTATGGACTACCGACCGTACCAGCCTGATAAAGTATACGTCACGCCGACGCGCTGTGCATTTTGGAAGCGCGCACGGCGCCTTTGAGGGGTACTCGCCTGCTGCGCGTCGTACGTCCAGGAGACGAACTGCAGCTGGCAGAGGTGCACGTCGAAAGGGAAGTAGTGCAGGTCGAGGCGGCAGGCGCTGGACAGCACAGCCTGCACCGGGAACAGCACCTCGCCCGTCCACCGGACGATCACATTGCTGCCCAGCTGACCCGCGTGGTAGTCCCCCCGGGCGCTGCGATGCAAGCGTGAGCACAACAGTCGCTGGGAACTCCAGGTCGGAGGGTGCCACACGCTTAAAATCATCTCGGAACAAACCATTCCATGGAGAAAGAAGGCTGAAGGAAAGGCCGTGACACTGTCATCACCAGATGGCTGATTATTTGAAGGACACACCATTAGCACCTCCCACAATCATAATCATCATCCCGGTAACGTCAACTAGATGACAGAGGTCGCTCCCATCGCTATCCAATCAGTCTGGTCCTGCGCTAAAAGACGGCTACAACCATCGTTCCTTCTGACTTCCTCATCTGCATGCATGCCTTAATTGTCCCAAACTCTATGCTAATCTGGAACATTCCCTGTCTTGCTGCCCCGTTGCCGTTCAATCGTCCCATAACTCATACCCCTCTGCCCACACATCCAACGCTGTGCCGGACAGGAAGAGTCCGAGAAAGCTGCCTGACGCTGTGTTCGGTTAGGGCCCCTTCAAGTAAGGACAATGCACTGACAGCAGCTAATGACAAGTTCCGGCTGGACTTGCGCGGTTATTCCTCCTTGGGAAGTTGTGGATTCATTGCCTCTGATCAGGCCACAGCGATCAGTTGTATAGGCTCATGGAGACTATGAGTTTCTAGTGCTCGACCTTCGCTGCCAGCGTCCAAGTTCGGGATGCTTATGTTAACATTCTCTTCATTGCGTACGGAGATTCTTTTGAAGGAGACAGCCTCGTGTGGGATGCCCTGGAGGAGCACCTTGCGAGGGCGCAAATTTGTTTTTTTTTTGCGTGTATGATTAAATGATACGACGTTCAGACTCATGTTACTCGAAGAACAGATTGCGAGGGCCTAGGGGGCAAGTAATGACAAAGAAGAAAAAAAAGGCAACACCGTTTTCCAATGAACGCCGCTGTCTTTGAGCCGTTGGGTTCCGGACCTGGGTAAGCTGGCTATGTTTCGACGTGGCTGAAAAGTACTGAGAGTAGCGCTTCGTGATTTAGACGGGCGTCGAATCCATCCACCGCCGGTATTAACAGGGGCTTCCGTATTAACTAATCGTAGTGAGTCATGAAGTAGGAAGCTTGGAGCACAGCTGTTTGCCATAGCGTAATGTTTAGAACATTACTTTTTTTACTTCTAGAGATACCCATTCGACAAAAGACGACGTAATTTTAATTTGCACTTATTAGCAAAGTGTTTCAATATAGTCCTTGTTTTTTTCAGAGCTGGCTACTCTGCTTAGAGTCGAAGGGGAGGAAGGATCTCCGCGCATCGAACCAAGGCCCTAATCCAGGGCTTTCAAGGCGCATGAGTGCAGTTGCGATTGCCTGGCTGCACTCTCGTATAAAAATATAATTGTTGAAGGGGTGGGTGCGTAATTCTCTAAAGGCCCACCGTCCTCTGCTCTAACTAACTAACTAACTAACTAACTAACTAACTAACTAACTAACTAACTAACTAACTAACTAACTAACTAACTAACTAACTAACTAACTAACTAACTAACTAACTAACTAACTAACTAACTAACTAACTAACTAACTAACTAACTAACTAACTAACTAACTAACTAACTAACCGACTGAATAACTAACCAACCAGTTAAATATGCAACAAATTAATACTCGTACTGCTTCACTGATTCACGTAGTAGTAGAATAGAGAACAATGCGCTATTGCATTTGTATTGATACTTGAGACTAAGGTCCTTAGATCAGCTTTGCTTTTTTAGAAAAGCTCATGAAGGGACTTTACTTGAGACAGCAGCTAGTCTCTGGGTAATGTCAAGTGAAAGTCAAGTGAAAGGTAACTGACACGCTCACGCACACAGGCTCTTCAAAGCAACCGCGCGGGCGAAAAAAAACTCATTGAGTCGTCCTACTTGTTGTAAAGGACCAGGTCCGGCTTCCAGACTTGCGCGGATGGGATGCGCAGAACGCCTATGCCGCCGAAGTCCGATGCGTTCCACTTGAGGTGAGCGTCCGTCCAGCGCTGCGAGCAACGAGACCGCACGCGTGAGAAGCGCCCACTGCACTCTCGCAACGATGAAGGCAGCGAAGGCGGTTAACTTCACGCCATGAGCGCTCATTCGAGCCGCGAGGGACAAGCGTGCCGGTAACGGCAAGGTTGAAGAGAACGCCTCTTGAGCGTTCAACCAACGATCACTTCAATAAGCACGAGTGACAAGTGCACTTTTTTTCTTTTCCTTTCCAAATAATTTTCTCCTGGAAGAGTAATACCCATAACATATTTCCAACTAGCCCCGGCAGAAATAGCAAAAACTTATTCCTTCTGTGCAAGCCATTTCGCATTTCAACTATACCTGCACTGCTCATTTCAGCCAACGGTAGAAACTGTGCAGCGCCACACATATGTAAATTCGTGCGGTGAGAGCTGGCACAATAACAGATGCTTAACTAGCGATATTTGTGACTTGCATAATTAACACCAGTAACAATCAGCGGCTTTTATTACTATTCCACCTCTGCTTCGGTGTTAATTGGGGATGCAGTGCAATCTCGTAGCACTGATACAAGCACTCCTTTAAACTTTTCGGCTCATGGTAACAATGCAAAGAAAACACCGAGTAGACGTGAGTGAGGTCGTAGACAAATCGACGTCAATATGAACGACATTGCCTTTCGCGTGCAAATGCGTGGATTTGAGGAAGGGCTGACGATTAAGATCGACCTCACGCAACCACATTTACTACATTGTAATTCGTTCCATTAGATTACACTTTACTTCACTATACTGCCTTGTGTAATGTTTTTCGGTAAGCACTGCACTGTACTTCGCTACACTACATTACAATCTATTTTATTGTTGTTTAACATCGCCATAAAAAAAATTGGAATGCTGAAGTATATTTTACAGTTCTTCGCTGCTACTGACCATTGTTATACATTCGGCCACAGTAGATTATAATGTATTTCACTTTAGTCTAGTACTTCCGTAACACTATTTTCTGTATTAAACAATATGTTTTGCCCTAGTTCGCTACTACCGCCCGATGTAAAATACTGCGCTACGGTACAATGCACTTGGCTACACTGCGTCATTATGCATTCTGTCGTGTTTAAATATTGTCGCAACACAATTAGCAAATTTATACTAAAATTTTGCCTTCTTCCACTACACAGCCTGCCTGCGCCGAATTACACTGAACATCGTACTGCATTATAATGCATTTTACGGTACTTCACTGTTCCAGTAACACAATTTGCCGCGCAGCGGAGAGCCGCGCGAATACCGCTCTGGGATAGGGAGCTTAATTTTTCCCCTTGTATATTATAAGTACGTCGCACAAACTTGTCAGGTGCGCTGCATTCAAGCTCTAAACACTTTGCGCATTAGTCCTCGGCTCCACATTTTGTCCCATTCCCCCCCCCATTCTCTTCCCTTCGCCTGCGTCCACGGTACGCGTTTTTCTAATCGTATACGCTGTGAGGCTTAAAAATGAGTCATAAATTACCTCCCGCGGCGCGTCACTTAACTTCCACTGCGAACGAGAACCGGTAAACACATTTTTTACATCCTATACAACGCTCTAATAACGCGGGCTTGCGCTCGAATTTAAGTATAAAAAAAAAAGGAGGCAGGAAGATTGGGAAACGAAGTACCCCTCGACTCGCAAGAAAAGGATCCGCGGAGCCCGAACGGACGGAGTCTCTAAAACGCACCCGCGCACGCGAAGTTTCCATCTGCGAACTCGCTTTGCCATTTAGCAGCATTCGTGTGGTATACTGCGGCGCGCGCGCGATGAGCAGGGCGGACAAGAAGAGCTAGAAAGATAGAGAGTGAGAGAAAGACAGAGACAAACGTAGGCGTATAAACCAACCTGCATCAGCCTGCAGTTCGTCGAGATTGTCTGGCTTTTCTCGTCCTGAAAGAGAGAAGCAAGAATGAGAGAGAGAGAGAGAGATAGAAAGCGTGCGAAACGGGGTGGGGGGGGGGGGGTGAGAAACGACTGGTGGAGCCATTCTAAACGTACAGTTAACAATCGAAGCGCTTCGTCACGAAAATTACGCCCGATAACCAGCTCCCCTTTTCGAGCTTCATTCCAGCCCATTCACTGCCGTCTCTAATTTACCGCACCGCGCGATTCCCCTTCCAGAAGAGGCTGTACGAAAGGACGATAACGGGAAAAAAAAAATGTGGAAACGAAGGCACAGGATATAGAAGAGCACGAGCTGGAGGGGGCATGCATTCCCGCACGGGCGGAGAATCGCGTTCCGTTTAATTACACATTCGGGCGCACGCGCGCTCCCACGCGGACGAACGGGAGCACCTCAGACAGATGAAGCACGTGCGGGGCGACGCTCTCTTCGATGCGCACCCATAAAGAGCTGCGGTGTCAGGAAAGCGCGCGCGCCTATAATTAGCCGCATATCGATGGCGGCGGTCAAAATAACGGGGAATACGCGAAACAGACACTCCCCTCTCGGGAGTCGAGGAGAGAAGTGTGGAGAGAGGGAGAGAAGCCAAGAGCGCCTGTTCGCGTGATCAAGTGGCATGCATCCATGCCGCGGGAGAGAGAGAGAAAAAAGAAGGAAAAAGAGGATAACGAAACGAAGAGAAAAAAAAGCGCGGACCGCCGACGCTTTTCGTGCGAAGCGCAGCAAAGAGCCTCCGACGCACTCGAAAAGCGCGCAGTATGTTACGCCCCCGCAGAATACCCTTACACATACACCTGGAATTGCGGGCGCGCTTGCCTCACAGTTTTCTCGTTAGTCCGCCTGTGTCGCCACTGCTGCGCGCTCAGCAGGGAGCAAGCTCTCTCGCTATACCCTTCGAGTTCCTTCGGCGCACGCCGCTTATTTATTATTATTATTACTATTACTTTTTTGCGGGTCCACTTCTTTTTACACTTTCTTTTCAACCGTTTCCTTCTGCCGCGCAGAAGCCGGCCGGCATCGAGGAGCGTTCATTAGGCGCGCGACGCGCACGCGCGTTTTTCCCTCTCAGAGCAGCCGCGCTAGCATCAGCAGTGGGAGCGAGCAAAGGAAATAGGGAGGAATGGGGAAAAGATGGCGTCCCCTCTCCCTCCTCGTCCCCGACATTCAGCAAGAAAAACGACGCCCGGTTGCGGCACTGAGCGCGCGCGCGATCCCGTTCTCCGTACATACACGCCTGAGCTCCTTGCTCTTGGCGCTGTGGCATATATATATATATATATATATATATATATATATATATATATATATATATATATATATATATATATATATATATATATATGCACACGTAAAGTACATACCCGGATAAGGGCGTTTGCGGCCAGGTATGTAACTCGTGGCGGCGCATGCCCGCCTGCCGGGAAACGATGAATTATTGAGGAAGCGCTTCTTGTTTCGCGCTCCCCTTCTGTGTTCCACTGTCCCCTTTCTCGTGAGATCTCTCCTTTATATGGTTTTCTTTACTTCACTGGCATATGCTGTTCCGTCCCGAATCGCCTCCGTGACTGCACGAGGTAAACCCATGCGCTTGTCTGCGAGTTCACCTCTATTTTATTCCCTCGCCTTCCCCCATTCCCCCACGCTCTCTATGACTCCAACTCTGCCGCCCGCCACTGAATTTAAGCCTTTATTCTCAGAAGCGACGTAGCGCCAGCCGCTGACACTGCGAAGAACGAAAGCGTGGTTGCATTTATCTATACTACTCTCTGTATATATCTTCGCCGTCCGGATGTTCCTTTCGCATCGCTCATTGCCTTTATTGTTTTTTTTTTCAATTTTCTCGCCTGCCCGTGCAAAGCGGACGAGGTCCCGCTCTTTATAACGATAACCCTCGATATTCAGTTTGTTCGGGAAGAACATTTGTGGACAATCAATTTTTCACAAGAACGTAGTCTTGGGGGAGCACGCGTATAAATACGACCCTCCGCACTCTGACGTTCAGCACGTGCCGACCCTCCTCTCTGCAAAGGTCTCGCATTCTTTTTTTTTTTTTTGACACGAAACCGACCTGAAGGAGCGCTTTAGGAAGATTAAACTTTTGCAGGAGGCAGCGTTCACTGTTAAGAAAAAACGGTTATAGAGGCGGCCAAATTTGATCATTGAGATCCACATTCCTGCGTTTCCGGTTTCTTTAGCATGCGCTGGAACCACCTGGCATGCAGGCGTCGGCTTCGACTGTATGCAGTTATCATCGCCCGGCCCACCTGATGGGTCTAACGTGCCAGCAGCAACGACGTGGTAGCGCTTAGAGCAATAAAAATGGTAGAAATAGGTTATGACAGATACTGCGCCATTTCCTTTCCCCAAAAAGCATTTTTTGTTTTTTTTTTCTATGGGGATTAACGTCCCAAAGCGACTCAGGCCATGAAGGACGCCGCGGTGGAGGGGTACGGATAATTTCGACCATCTGGGGTTCTTTAACGTGCACTGACATCGAGCAGCACACGGGCCTCCAGCATTTCACCTCCATCGAAATGCGACCGCCGCGGCCGGGATCGAACTCGCGTCTTTCGAGTCAGCAGCCGAGCACCATCACGAACGAGCCACTGCGGCGACACAATGGTAGAAATAATTGCTGGGTGCAGCGTTTTCAAGGATGCTGACCCAACTTCACATAAATGCAGCGTGCCCAAAGCGATAGAGAGGCAGCCACTTTTTAATGCACCGAACTGGGACGGAGCTGAAGTTTATCACGTAAAAAAAAAAAAATTGTTGGCTTGGTTCTCTCTTAAGGCACCACGCGTACCCCCCAAGCGCTGGCAAGCATGTCAAGCACTTCGTGCGACTGTCGCCATCGACGAAATTTGTTGACCAATGCGAAACGTGGGAAAGCCTACTTGATGAATTTCCAGGAGGGCTCTCTGGTCTATCCCGGCTGCTCTGGTGGTATTCGCATATAGAGGCATGCAAAGTATAACCCTGAAGAGTGAGGCGAATGGTTTGGTCGCACAGAGGCTGCATGCAGGACACTTTAATAGCGTTTCAAGAAGTAGTACAGCGCATTTTCAAAACAAACATTAACGCTGTTTGCTTTTCTTTTTAGTGTTTGTCTTGCAAATGCGCCATACTATTTCTTGAACTGCGAACCAGCCAGGCCGTCTTCAGGTGCTGTTGAACTTTAAAAACGGCATGCTGAAGCGTGAAGGTGCAATGTGGTAAAGAGCCTGACCGCAGCGTAGTTAAGTTTAAACGGCGCCAAACTCTGGCCTCAGACGACCAGGGGAAGGCGAAGGCGCCTCTGCATAGCACACCTTGTATTACGGCGAACATCATTCGGCACTCCCAGCGCGGGAGAGCTTGGCTCGGGGAAAGCCAAGGGTGGTACAGATACGGCGCGTAAAAGACGAAAGTTTGCTACAGGAGACCGCAGCGACGGCTTATTGATTCAAGCGTCGACTTCCTATGAAGGAGGCGCGCAGTTCGATCCTCAGTGGCACAGGGTACCCACCGGGTTCCCCGTGGGTACAGGCTTTTCCCTGGCGTAGTGCTCGGATAATTTGGGGTGAAATGTTTTGGAAAAAATGTGCCTTTGAGCCCAACTCCAGCAGACCAAAACACATTAGCCGTTGCACTTTATGAACAAGCTGCTCTCGCGCCTTCAAATTCAAATCATCATCATCTTGCTTCCGGAACCACGCAAACGCAGCGTAGGCAGAAACGGAAATGCAGAACCGGCTGAAACAAAGTAGCGGAAATATGTTCCGAACGCTGTCTTGTCCAACTGGTTCTAGGCAGTATCCGTCTTTACCTTAATGTCCAAGGATAAGGTACCTTTGGCTGTGGCGAAAGGTACCCAAGGCGCAAATTTAAGAGAAAGTTATGGTAACTAAAGTATGAAGTAGACCAAACATACAAATGGAACGTATACAGCAAATTTAATTTGAGTTTCACGGGTGCTAATGAAGTCACTATTACGATAACTGTTCTCGGTGTGTTAGAGGGTGGCGTAATTTGATGAAAACTGAACGATGTGGCAACACGAGGGATCAGCGACAAGTAAGCGACCTTACGAAGCGTGTTTATTCTTATGAGTCTCGGGGGGTCTCCTTGGCAGCAACAGCCCATTTTTTTTTTTCAGTTGGAAAACGGTACACCCCAGGCTGTGATTAAAGCGTCTTTCCATGTAAAAATGGGTGCCCTGTTTTCTTTTTTTTAAGTAGAAGATAAATAAAAAGAAAGTAGCCGAAAGGCAAACTGGGTGAGGCCAGAGAGCGAACGAGATGGGAACGGAGACACGGATGTACGGGCCGAACGCACCGGATGCCTTTAGGCCCGCCACCAGTTCGATACAGGGGATGTATGCAGAGCGCGGTTGGTGGGGCGCTTCCCGAGGTGGAGAGGGACGGCGGCCACTGCGGGGGATGCGATTTCGATCTCCACTGCCGAGTATTGAACACCCGCCGGGCCTGCCCTTCTCTCCTCCTCACGGAAACGTGGGCGACGCGCCGACGACGCCAGGAGGTGGAGGAGAAGGAAAAGGGAAGGGGCGTCTCACGCAGTAGGGAGAGCATCGAGGTTGCATCGACCCACGTCTGGGGGCTCGGCCCCGGCAGCTCCTTTCACACCCCTTCAGTCATGTGCGGTTTCGGTTCGGTTTTTTAAGTTGGCCTGCTATGCAACACACGGCCAGCTAGGACTACTCGCGAAAAGGGGAATGGGGAATAAAAAAGATTCAGTAAGAAAAAGAAAGGCGAGAAGAGGGTGGACAAGGAGTCGCCTCGAGGCGACGGGTTTCAGTATTGATCTAGCTGTGAACTTTATACTGTTTCATCCATAGACTTATTACTAAGCCATTACGCGAGACGTAAGCACACGTACAGAAAAAAAAGGAGGGCAGTCTGAGGAAGTGAAGAAAAGGAAAAGAGAGCGCCGGGGCATACTCTGCTGGTCGATCGTGAGTGCTAAGCACGTGCTCCGCTTTTTGGACAAGTACGCAGGTTCCGTCTTGCATTCTTTCTCAAGATTTTACTAACAAAGGGACCCCGAGAAATAATTAAAAGAAAAGGCTGTTCAGCTCAGTAACTAAGATACGAATGAACGGAAGGTACCTGTGCGTCGTGGGGTGAAAATTTTCCTCAGGTAACGCGCACAAGTTTCAGAAAAGTGACAAAAAAAACGAACAAAAATCGCGAAGCGCGCGATCAAAAAGTGCAAACATTCCTCGAAATTAAATCACCGCTCAATACGGCGAAGGAGCAGCCCCAGGTGTTCCCTTATCTTGCACGTCTTTGTCTCCCTAGAAAGGCGGTCGTCGAGAGCGGCCACGCTCAGCTGTGGTTCGCCTTTCTTACAGCGCAGCCGGTGGTGTTCTGCGCGCCCACGCCCCATTCGCTGCAGTGGTCATCGATAAACGCTCAGTAAGGGTTCGGACTCACCGCCCTCCACACTTTGTTTTTTTTTTCCAGCTCAAAGATTTGTCTGCCAAATAGAAGAAGTTCGGCACGTTTTAACGCGATAGCGTTAAGGAGCTCGCGTCGCGGAAAATTCGGCGTCGTCTCCGTCGACGTCGTTGCCCGTGAGAGAAAAATCCAGGGAAAATTCCCAGAGAAGCAACGTAGGAGACAGGTAGGTCGCCTAGGTCGCGTAACTTTGTGGCGTCATTACAACCTGCCCAACGGGTTGTAATCGAATTGCGCACCGTGGCAGGTGGCAGTTAAATTAATGATTTGCAGCTAGAGGCTGCTCGGCAAGAGCAACTTGGTTCGCACAAACACCACCGGTGGCAGCACGTACCATCGCAGTGCAGTGGCGCATCGCTTAACCGCTCCACCACTGCGCCAGGAGTGGTATGATTATATCCAGGGATGTATGATTGCAGAGACTGACCGATTCAGCGTATCTGGGAATTAACCCATTACTCTATCGCGTCATACCCTTAAGGCGGAGATCTCCTCTAATTTTTCTCTGGAGAATTAAACGCACACTGGTCGGCGCAATTATGTTTGCGTTGATATTGGGGCTACACCAGAAATTTGCGTCTGAATTCACTTATGCTAGCGGTTTTGCCTCCTTTTTTCCTCTGAATTGTCTTCGCTCAGTTGTTGCAATTGCGCATGCAGAGGTACTGCTTTAAGCATGCGCTTATTCCTTATACGTGCCTGTGTATGGCGGCGAGTAACAGCGCCAGGCCGTTCCCCCTCTTCAGTTCAAGAGGAATTCAGCAGACAGTCATCGCTTGCGAATCTGTTTTCTCAATTTCTTTTTTTCGATGAAAGGCTTGCTTACGATAAAAGGGTAATGCAAACCGAGATATCGCTGCTCATGACGACAGCGCTAAAATGAAAGGCCCCGCCGACCAACGCGCGAGAAAAAAATTGGCGACGGCTGTAGGAAGCGTCGGGAGGTGAACAAGCGACAGGAGGACTGTGGAGAGGAGGAAAGTGGCAGCATGAGCACAGCGCGTGCTGCCGCCTCGTCAGCTGCGTCTAGACATGCCGCTAGCGTTGCTGTCACCCGAGCCGTTCCGACCGCGTCTGCACGTTGGAGGACAACGCGTCTCGTTAAGGGACAGTGCCGGCGCTGTCTGCGCTGTGGGTGATAGCGTTACTTGGTCCGTAGTGGTTGTGGCATCGGGTGCGGGGGTTGAGGCTATGCTTTCGTAGGCAATCAAGTCGTCAAAAAGAACAGGCGCGTGTGCAGGGACATAGACAGGAAACTACGAGGCCGATGCTATACAGCTACCCGTCTTTGTCCTTACACCCAAATTAAGACAAAAAAAAATGGCCAGGCTTAGCTTGGTTAAGCCAAGAATGCGTTGCATATTGCGCGGTCTTTTTTTCGAAATGCCCGTGTGACAGGGGTATAAGACTGTCCCGGCGAAGGAGCGCAGCTCTTTTATACATATGCCGTGACGTCAATCATAGCGCAGCGCCCCTAGCGGGAGGAGCGGGAGTCAGGTGGTGGCTGCGGCCGCGCGCGACCGCGCCAGTTGGGGCCCAGGTTTTCCTCCGTGACGTCACGCGCCGGCGCAGCTCCCTTAGCGGGAGGAGCGGGAGTCAAGTGGTGGCTGCGGCCGCGCGCGACCGCGCCAGTTGGGGCCCAGCTTTTCCTCCGTGACGTCACGCGCCGGCGCAGCGCCCCTAGCGGGAGGAGCGGGAGTCAGGTGGTGGCTGCGGCCGCGCGCGACCGCGCGAGTTGGGGCCCAGCTTTTCCTCCGGCTGTCGTGACGTCACGTCACGTGGTTGCGCTAAAGGTCAATGGTGGCTGCCCGGCCGCGCCCAAGGGCTGAACTGAGTGATTGCAATATGCAACGCATAAAAAAAACTGACAGCCTGGTTGCCACTGCGCCACGCTAATTTCAGCGCCAGTTTTAATGGCTGCAAACATTGTGGAGACGGAACTGACAGTCATCGCTTAAGTTGGCGCTGCAAAGTGGTAAGCGGGCTATCGTTTCTTTTTTCCCTATTTTTTTTCTCATCTCACGTGGGGCTGCGGTACGTGAAAATAAAGTAAGTAAAATGAATACAACAGCGCCAATCACGCATTTTACGCGAAGCGGAAGGACAAGGTAGGGACACAAAACAGTGCTCCTTTAACTCTACGCAGGCGCGATTTTGTTCTGTTCCACGCTAAAGTCTTAATCGCAAGCGTCATGTTGTCTGTCGTAAGCTGAGCTGACCGAACCATTGGACGCTCGACAGCGCAACTGATTGCCTAAGTCCTTTTTATGCCCTCCACTTCAGAGCCTTGCCTGCATAGCCGCTTCCCCTATTTTTCTGGTCCTTAAAGATTTTCGTATCTCCTGCAGCGCATTCAGAAACCTCGACAGGAAACCCATCTGCTCACTGCCTTAAGGCCTGGCTAATGGCGTGAAGCGTGCGAGCCAGATTGAGGTGCCTCCTACGAAGCAAGAAAACAGAACAAGAGGGTAAATCGGAAAGATCGATTATAGCGCTGTAGTCGACATGAAACAAAGTATGCGCGAGATAGAACTGTGCGCCTCCCAGCGTCGCAAAAATGAAGGTAGCAGCAACAGAGTAAAAAGAAAAAAATAGAAGGGGAGGCGGGGGGGAGGTAAGAACAGCTGCTCTACTCGCTTCCTCGTTGAAGCGAAGACGAATCGATTCGTCGATGTCAACACACGTCCTTATCCTCGGTTCGTCTCGCCTTGGCTCCAATTACCGCCGGGGTCAGTATTGACCTTTCATTAGGAAGCTCTAACGCAGCCCAGGTCTTCATTCCAGCGTGCGCTTTCATTTTTAAGAAGAGAACTTCGCGAACGAACAGCTGCTGCTCAGCGCCACGTGTAGAATGATCTCAGCGCTGGAATTTTGTAAGAATTACTTTTTGCCAAGTCTTGATGGAAATGAAGCGAAACTGGAACACGATACATGAGGTGAAGACCTATACGTGTGGCGAAACTCGACGGTTCTGAAGCAGCGGCCTCGCTCCAAGGTGGAGTAGAGAGCGCGTGGCAAGGCCGCGCTTTATTGGAGGCAAGGCACAGAGACGTGTGCTTCACGGACATTGCATAGAAAAGTGCAGCACGGGAGTTGTGATTATGCAACACGGCGCACATAAAGACACAGAAAAGAGAAGCCTGGATGAACACGAGCGTGCGCTGTGTTACATAATGACCTACCGACCATAGAGTTTCCAAATATTACCTATAGGGATAGGCGCCATTTAAGCAAGTTTCTTAAAGAGCACTTCATCCACCGTGGTAATGCCGGCAAGACGGTATTTCGTATTTCGCAAGGCCGAAAGCGCCGAAAAATGTGTTCGGCCGAAAATGTGGGTTCTGCCTCCTAATCGGTATATCTGCGCCGCGGTGATCTCCTCTGTGCGGGGATTAAATTATTTCAATAGGGTGTTTTCCACTTCTTCAATAAATCTGACACCAGTGTTAGGCTGATACAGAAACTTTGATGTCTTCCGCGATGTCTTCTTTGATGTCTTCCGCGAGAAGAGTCGTATTTTTAGCGCTGAATCCACATTTTAAGCCACACAATCGCCAAGCCAAGCACGAAGCCTCATCTCCTCGGCGTTTCTGCGCCTCTGCATGGTGGACGAAGTGCAGCGCCGCCAACTTTCCCTTTAGGCAATGCAGTCGAGCCTCGTTATAACGATATAATGGATATAACGAAGGAATGACGATTCCCCTTGGGAGCCCAGTCAACACGGGCTATAACGATACCTTCGGCTATAACGAAGAATTGGCCGGATCCCTTAAACTTCGTTTTAACGAGGTTCTACTGATTGAGAAACTCTACGTTACCAACTAGCCCTGCGTTCTACGCTACTGAATGTGAGTTGTGTGCTACTTCGTAAGCTCTTGCATGCTATTTCCTAAGTCGTTGGTACCGTGTCCAACCTTCAAACGCTAGACGGTGTTGCTCATGCTGCTTGCTTCCGTGGTTACGGTGCTGATCAAATGAAAACAACGAAAAGGAATAGGTAGAAGAAGCGCGCGCTTGATCATCTAAAGAAAGCCAAACGGTCGGCCGAACAGTTAACCAGTTACGCACTTAAGCAGTTTGCCGGCTCATGACTTTCGTATAGAAAAGTTTGCGCAGAAAGGCGGTAAAAATAAAAGAACTAACAAAAATAAAGAACACAAAAATTTGGAGCCTTCTTGCATTTCGAAGTTGGACCACCGACAGATATTCTAAAGAACTCCCAAGATCTGGAAGTAGGCCCACCCAAGAAAATGGATAGCGGTGGATCAGTTGGAGGTAAGGAGGATTAGTGGTGATTCCTGAGTAGAATAATGAGGATTAGTGGCCGGATTAAGGTGGAAGAGTGGGTCGGGTTAGTATAATCCCATATGATAATCCACAAGAAGGAACTCGAGCATTCTACTCCTCAGATTTTCAAATTTGACGGTGCTGATGACGTTAAGACCCTCTCGACCAATCATAATATTTCGTTACGGAGAAACTGGGTGGTTTTTTTTAGACGGCCTAAAGGCTATCTTATTAGCAAGGAAGAGAAAGAAAACTGGTCACAAAGTCGCGAACGGACAGCAAGAAACCCGATACAACAGCATACTCTAGGAAAATGATGTCGGCAGCTTGCAGTGACAAAAAAGAAGAAAAAAAAAGCAGAAAACGAACACAAGGCTGCTGAAACGTTAAGACAACTTCG
This sequence comes from Amblyomma americanum, assembly GCA_030143305.2. Lineage (NCBI taxonomy): Eukaryota > Metazoa > Arthropoda > Arachnida > Ixodida > Ixodidae > Amblyomma > Amblyomma americanum. The sequence continues at coordinate 132,249 of JARKHS020002545.1, forward strand.
CGCAGTTAGCATTTACCGAGGAAAAGATATCCCCAAGAAGACGAGAAAGAAAGAAAAAGGAGACAGGCAGGGTATTTGCCGAGATCATCATCATCATCATCACCACCACCGCCACCACCCCCACCACCACCACCACCACCACCACCACCACCACCACCACCACCACCACCACCACCATCATCATCATCATCATCATCATCATCATCATCATCATCATCATCATCACAACAACAACAACAACAACAACAACAACAACAACAACAACAACAACAACAACAACAACAAGCCAAAGTGCACTGACCACGTCTAGCAGCTGCAGTAGGGAGAGGTCCAGGTCAACGCGCAGCGACAGAGACGAGTTGAAGGAGGGCCTCACCGCCGGGTCGTAGTTGGACATGAGGTAGCGCGTCAGCCGGTACTCCTGCTCGTCCGCCCGGCCACAGGACGCTGGGAACCAACGAGTTGTGCCACTTGTGAGCGAACATCCAAGAAAGGAAGCGAACGGCAAAGTACTTGGTGCAAGAGCCGCCATAAACGGAGGCAGAGAAGCGACTTTAATGACAAGCGTATGTCTGCTGTAGTCGGATGCAACTCAAGCGATGCCTCGCCTCGATATAACCAGTATCTGCCAGTCGGCTGAACGGTCTATAGAATCCTCATACTGTGCCGTTCTGCCGGGACAGTTATCCACCACCATGTCTTACAGCCGAGGCAGAAAGAGCGCGACTGCAAAGTGTATGCATCAATAGAGCGAATTCCCGTTTTCGGAGGTGAAGTTGCGCAGGAAGTGACAGACAAAACACGGTGCAAAGCTCGAACCGTAACTCGCCGCGGTGGCTCAGTGGTTAGAGCGCTCGGCTGCTGATCCGGAATTCCCGGGCTCGAACCCCACCGGGGTGGCTGCGTTCTTACGGAGGAAAAACGCTAAGGCGCCCGTGTGGTGTGCGATGTCAGTGCACGTTAAAGATCCTCAGGTGGTCGAAATTATTCCGGAGCCCTCCACTACGGCACCTCTTTCTTCTTTCACTCCCTCCTTTATCCCTTCTCTTACGGCGCGGTTCAGGTGTCCGCCGATATATGAGACAGATACTGCGCCATTTCCTTTCCCCAAAACCAATTATTATTATTAATACTGCGCCATTTTCTTTCCCCAAAAAACAATTATTATTATTATTAAGGTCGAACCCGTTCTTGTTCCTTCTTGTTCCTTCGGTACTTCTGGTTTTTCTCATCCGGTCTAACCAAACTAGCCCAAACTCGCCCGTTCGCTCTCGCGCTTTAATAGGTCCACAGCTGCTGGAACCCACGTACCGGCATGGGTATGAAGAACCTGCGAGTTCTTGCAAAGCGCCCAGTGCTAAAAGATTTGAAATAAGCGCCTCGTGGTGCTGGTTAAGCGGGTTATAGAGCCGCGCGTATTTATCCAGGTGTCGTTCTCAGTACACGACTAGAGCGGCGAGAGAGCGATTTAGCACGTCTCTAAAAAGCGCTCGTATAAGACTGAGCGGTCCTGAAACTAAATCGGGGTAACACCCAGAAAACAACAACGAGCAGTAAAACACGCAAAGAAATCTAACGAGACAAAGAGAGGTACAGTAAAAACGATGAATGGAAATGTTTTTTGGGTTGACGACCGGGACGCGTGCAACGAAAACGAAGTGAGAGCCCGCATCGCATATCTGCGCAGAGCGCGCGCTTTTTTACATATGCGCAGAGCGCGCGCTTTTTTACCGCGGCAGCACTATATAGTGACGAAGAAAATGTCTAACCGTATACAGATTTATGCGCTGCGTATTTTATATGCACAGTTGCGAAAAATTTGTACCCCTAGAAGCTCTTCTGTCTAGTAAAAATAGCGCAGAAAGTAGGCTACAGGAATACCTATAAGAATAAAACTTTACGTCAAAACTGAGCAGTATCGTCATCCATATTCTGGTAAGCTCAGCCACATATTTTGTAGGCCAAGCGTATATTCGCATGAAATTCACATCTCTGAGGCGTCTGAGGCATGAACTCTGGGTCTGGAAACCGTGCCTCCGGCGGCGCATATATAAGTATGGCCACCCGCGATGCGCGCCAAATTTGGTGCTCGCGGAAGACCGTAGCATCTCCTCGGCAGGTTCGCGCGATTTGTCCAGCGTGTGCAAGAAACGACGATAATCAAGATAGCATCTCTAGAAAACGTTGCTAATAGAGGATTGCTAATCTCAAGACGGTAAAAAGAAAATCAATACAGATTACGCAATTCGTAAACTAAGAAACAAAATATAACGACTACGCATTCACGTTGTTGCTTAAGCTGTTGGACAGCCGCAGCCGTGCTTAGATACACCATAGTTTTTGTTTTGAAAGTGGAACAATTTCCTCATCGTGGTCGGCGTGGTACACATCAATGCGTTCGCACTGAAACGTTTGCGATGCTCTCTCCAGCAAAACGAGGTCGCGCACGTGTCATCTGGTCCCTCCTTCCGCTTCGCGATGACACTTTGCATCTGGAAGTACACCCCCTCACGCCGCCGTCGCAATGACTGCGATTGCGCTGCGGTCATTGCAGTTCACGCTCTGCGGGAACATTATGACCATGCGGCCTCTGTGATCCGTGGCCTGTAGCTTGAGCTGAATCTGTTAGAGCGGAACAAGGGCGTGAGCGAGGGCGCGGCGCTATCACGTGATGTGAGCTAATGACGTCATTGGAGTCTACTGTCACCTCGGATAGAGTATACATTTCGGATGAGATGCTGTACGCAACAGTCGCTGTAAAGTATTCCTCAGTGAAACCAAGCGACTGAGTATGCCCTTAGTATACATTGTACACTGGGTGTTTTACCGAAGAATTTGCACAATTCTTAAAAATAGGCTTTCTGAGTTACATGAACGCTTTTTTCGGCATAGCATTGTCTGTGGTGTAATGCAGCGGAATACAGCCAAGACGTGCTGACTAGAAGACTAGTTAAATAATTTTGAATAGTACACTTCTTAACTATTACTGTTAGGCTCCTTAATTATTCAGAGGAGCGTAGGCCACCGAAATAATTTCTATATCAGTTTTTAGAATTTCAATTTAGAAAACGCGATTAGCCTTGGCGCTGTGGCCCAACAAATTCTGGCTACATCGCGCCAACGGTAATAGTTAAAAAGTTAACTATTCAATATTAGTTAATCAGCCTGCTAGTCAGAACGTATTGGCTGTATTCTGAAGTACTACACAGCTGAAAATGCTATGCTGAAAAAAGCGCTCTTCTAACTCAAAAAATTCATTTTTAAAAATTGTGCAAAATCTTAGGTGAAACACATTCTACGCTGTAGAAATCTGGGAGAAGCATTATTCAACGCGCGAGCATTCGCAGACACGAAGCCGCACTGTGGCAAACTAGATTAAAGCCTCTGGGAATAAAGCAACGTGTTGACGCAGCTGGTGCCAAGTCTGTTCCACTTCAACCCTGTTCCCCAACACAATGTTTTATGCCTTCGAGAGCCGGCAACCAAGTTTCGCGCAGCTCATATACTGCGTCCTTTTCCCAGTTGCTTCCAGCTCTTTTGCCACTGCAACAGTCCCCGCAGAATCGCGGCATTCTTTTTTTTTTTTGCCCGAAACAAGCTTTCGTGCCTCAAAAACTCTCCTGCCCGCAGCGGCGCTATACCGACGCAAGCGAAGCTTTCTTCTCGCCTAGTGCGCTTCTGGGTTCGCTTCCATCTTGACGAGGCTTTCTTCTCCCCCGATGTTTACACAGACAAGCATCTGGGCCTCGCGGCACCGTTTTCCACTCTGCCGATCCACAGCCGCCGCCAGAAAGCGTTAACTCTGCAGAAATCAGCGGCGCGCGAAAGCGGAGCCTGCACTAGGGGCTCACTCCCAATTCGAGGTGCGCGCACAGCCCTGCGTGTCGGCGGAGAAAACACGTGCGTAAGCCTAAAACGAACCAACGGGTTCACTCTCGGTCGGGCGGGCACAAAACAAAGACAAAAACCGCCGCACCTCCAACCTTCTCCGACACTGCAGGGGCGAATAAGGGCAAGAAGGCCAAAAACTAATAAACGACAAAAAAGAGAATAAGATACAAGAAAAAAAGAAGCCAAAGCGAAGATGTCTTCCCACGGAGAGAGCGAAATCAGCAAAAATCTTCGCTTTATGAACTTTGGCCCCCATCCTTCCTGAGGTTCGAGCGGAAAGGTTTCAGCTTAACGCAGAGAAGAGGCGCGGGTTCAAATTTTGCTGAGTCATCTTCCTCAAGTCAGCTGCGCGTTTCATTTTTACTTTTTTCTTGAATAGCGTTTTTTCGATCAGCTGGGGACGGCTCAGGGGTGAGTGTTGAGGCCCGGCGGCGGAGAGCGCTCACCTCTGTCATATACGGTGTTTCTATATCTTAAGCCTTTTGGGCACCTTTTATCATAATTCCCCTTCACCCCCTGCCTTCCACGGTTTCTGCGCACCGTGGTCGTTTTTAATTTTTCTCTTCCTAGCAGTAAGTCTTCTTCCAGATGAACGGCCACCAGGAAGATATTTCCGGGCCATGTTGCTGAGACCTTCGCGTTGAACAATATTACATTTACGAGAAAAAGAATAAGCCAAGCAAAGCAAACACTCAGGACTAAACCTCGTTTGGCCTTTATCTAGAATATTTTTTCTTTGGAAACGGCGGTGATTTAAAAATATATTAAGGAAGGTGCTTAAATAATGGCGTGATGTTGAAAAGAAACGCAGAAGAGTGGATAAAGCCAAATACAAAAAAATGTATATATATGAAATGAAAATAACACTTGAGGTGGAAGCCGCAGATCTTGCATGTACACTTTTGTTATCAGCTCCCAGCTCACTCGAGCTTGAACAGATGGGAATCCGGTCGGACTGACGAAGTGAATGCGGCTGACGAGGTGTTATAATGAGATTTTAAGCAGCCACTTTAGGTGATGGATCTTTAAGAGATCTCCCTCCTTCTTCCTTCTCCCAGCTTTTGCAGCCTATTGTTCCACGAGCGCACTCAAGGCAAATATGCTGCGACATAGATATCTGCAAACTACCCTTCGTTTTTCCGGCGAGTATGACGTACACGAGCTTTCAAGGTTAGCCCTTCCAGTATATCCTATTTCTATTGCTTCAAACTTCCTGAGAGGTCAATGCTGCTTTCATACTCTCAACGTCAGTTTATTTTTTTCAGTTCACGTCTGATTCACCTTCGAGTTGAAAGCGTGAGCGATAGGAAGCGAGCGCGAATGACATCAAAGACAAGAGTGCAGCAGGTTCTGCAGGAAATAAAGTTTTACGGAGAGAGCCGTTAATGGGATCCCACCCTGAATCTTCGTGTTACTGAAGCCTGTTGTATCTGATAGCTTGGCTTTGCTTGACGCCCAAACGGTTTGGCGCCAAGCCAATACAAGCCAAATCTAGGGCCAAACCAAGAGAGAGAGAGAGAGAGAGGAAGCGAGAAGAAGAGAAAGACGAAGGCGAGATAAAGAAGAGAAGAAGGGGAAGAGAATTATTAGCGATTTTTTCGAAAATAAAATACAAAAGGAAGGAAAAGACTTTTCTTGCCGCGACATTTGCTATCTCAACTAGAAGCACCTGAGTTGATGCCAGCAGAATGAGAGGGAGAGTGAGTGGACAGGGAGGAAAAAATAAGAGAGCCAATGACACAGTGAGAAAGGACAGGGGATGGAGGGGTGATATAAAACACTACGGTAAATAATGCCGAACTCGCAGCGATTGTCTTGTCCTGAAACGGGCTGTAACACGTACGGCCGGCGAGCGGACTTTCGCACTGTGCCTGCATGCGTCTGCCCACAAGGAATAGTTCACAGCGCGCGGGAACACCAGCACAGAAGTATGTACAGACGCGAGCGAAAAAGATTAGCACTAGTGACGTGCCACCGGGGCGACCGGTAGCAACGCTCGGCGCTGCGGTTACGAACGCGCCAATAACAAACATGCCAGGTGCATTCGTAAAGTACGGCGCCGCGACAGCCGCACGGTGCGATTTTCGCCGCTCCGGTGACGTCATTGTGTTAATATTTCTTATTTGAGACTGTACACGCATAGTGTTTGTGGAGGGATGCCATCGGGGAGAGAGAAATTGACATGATTCTCGCCGAATGTTTTAGTTAAGACATAGCCTGGTTTATCTAGCCATTTTTTATTTTTTATTTTTCATGTATTCGCGCTTACCTACCTCGTCTTCCGGCTTGCTTTTTGTGTTTTGTTTCGCGGCGAAATAATTTTTTTATTTTACTTTTCTCGTATAGCCACGATTATCGTGTTCCTGTTCCAAGACACCTCCAGGCAAAGATAGCATTCTTTTCGATTCTCGAAACCGCTATGTCTGAAAAATGCACGAGAAGTGCCACGTGACCGAGAACTCTCTCAGTCGTACTTGTAAGTTTGACCGCTTCTTGAATCCACCTTGAAGAAACACTGCAGTCGAGCGAAGGCGTAGACGGCAAGCAGCGATACTTCTGCTCGTGTATACAGGGTGTTTCCCTCAAGATGTTAAGCTATATTTAAAAAAAACTTTTTTTGAGTTAGAAGAGCGCTTTTTTTCAGCATAGCGTTGTCAGCGGTGTGGTGCGTCAGAATATAGCTAAGACGGGCTATCTAGTAGGCTGGTTAATTAATATTGAGTAGGTAACTTTTTAGCTACTACCGCCGGTCTCGTTATCTATTGAGAGCCGTGTAGTCCACCGTAAGTAAAATCCATATCAGTTTTTAGAATTTCAAAAACGCGATTACCCTCGCTGCTGTGGCCCAACAAATTTTGCTTACATCGCTCCAAAATACATGCGCTTTCAAAAAGCTTGCAAGCAAAGCAATTCCTCAAATGCCCGTAACTTGTCGAAATAGCCAAAATTTGTTGGGCCACAGTGCCGAGGGTAACTGCGTTTTATAAATTATAGAAACTGATATCTATATTACTTACGGCGGGCTACAAGCATCTCAGTAAATAAGGAGACTAACAGTAACAGTTAAAAAGTAAACTGCTCAATACTAGTTAACCAGCCTGCTAGTTAGCACGTCTTAGCTGTATTCAGGTGTGCTACGACACTGGCGACGCTGCGCCGAAAAAAGCGCTCTTCTAACTCAAAAAGCCTATGTTTAAAAATTGAAGAGCATATTGTGTAGAACAGTGCTACCGGGCGAAAGTTAAGAAGGAAACAACACAGACGAGCGCCGCGTTGCAAAAACTGCAGTTATTTTGTACGTGCACCGAACAGCTCACAGCCTGAAACAAGTGGCAGGACGTTTTGACCTGAACGCGGTGTTTTCTGCGCCACACAAGTTGGAGGGGGGGGGGGGCAGTTAGGAATGATAAGCAACCACCTTGAGAACGTAAGAAAAAACCTCCCGCTTTCCTGTCCTGTACCGCATTGAACCAGATGTGTAGAATGTGCGTGTTCAGTGGTGTATGAGCTCTCTCAGCGCTTGTCTGTGTTTTGTAGCAAGAGCTACACTGGGCTACCAGTCGAGCATTTCGCGGTGGCCGGGATAGGACAGTTGTGCGCATGCGCCGTTACCATGCTAACCGGAGAGACCCCACAGGTGCGCCGCGCGCTTCGTCGACGCCTCGCCGCACGCCGATCTATCACCCGAACTGCACGTCGCATGCGCAGCATTGCGTATGAAGGGCGGACATGTAATGGGCGGCTGTATCACAACGTTTGACATGGATGCAGAGAAGGAGAGTCCAGCCGCTGCTAAACGGCGGTATAGACAAGAGAAGATTAACTCAACCAATCCTGAGGTTGTCGCCTGGCACTTGGCTACTCAACAAAGAATGAGCGTAAGAAGGCGAAGAGAGTAGCAGAGACGTCCGAACCGAGACAGGAATGACTTGCCAAACGGAGATGTCAGACTGCCGACCATAATAGACGGCGCATAGCCGCCGAGATGGAGCCCAATGTCTCTCATAGCTAAACATACATTGACCACAACAAGCTCAGCCAGGGAAACGTACCTCTCGCTACGTATATCCTGGCATAGCAGAGCTATGCCAGTGCCAATTTTTTCCCTTCCGTCTGTCTTTCGTCAGGCTGCGCTGTGCCATTGAAAATGCATCTGTATCAACTAGCCCAAATTTCCAACCTATTGCAAAACATCTTGCGTGAAACACCCGGTCTATGCTGCGCTTTTAATGCGTTAGCATTAGAACCACCCACGCTGGAGAAGTGTTCGCACGTCAGCCCGTGCAAAGCCTCGGTTTGGAAGGGGAAAATTGGAGAGAAGGAAATCCCGTCTCCACTCTCAGGGGAAAGGAGAGAGAGAGAAGACGCTAAGAGGATGGGCGGTGACGGGTGGTGAAGAGTGGAGAGGGTGTAAGGCGTGTCGCAAGGTGGTTGGCGGACTGGATCAAGCCACCGGCTTGCCCGGTCTGAAATGGTTAGGGCGCGGTTGCTCCATCCGGGGGGAGCACTAATGCTAACGCATACCCTGCTGCACGAATCGCATATTGATCGGATCACTTTTGAAGCGAGAGCTTCACTACCCTAGGTAAAGTCGATTTTGCCCTGCGTTGCCGGTTGACCTCTAGTGAGCCAGAGGACAAATATGGCTATAGGCCTTACCATATGTGGTCCACCATCGTGTCGCACCACCTGACCTTTGACCTTCGATCCATCGGTAGAGGGCGGTAGAATAGGCCGCAGCGTTCATTGGGTGACAACCTCTCGCGATCAACCATTAATTTAAAGGGACTATGCAATAAATTAATTGAGATTACGTAAAGCAGGCGAGAGACAGGCATTTCATCACTCGTCACCTCAACGCAAGAATTTTTAAGCTAGCATCAGTAACAACGAAGATATAGACGATTAAAAATTACGCTTCCCCTCTCCCCCCTCAGCTCGTACATGCGGGGCACCAGAAAAAAATAAAGAAAACAACTCTGGGACTGGGCCCCGCCCATGAATGCATCATCCGCTGACGTTCCTATTGCAACTTCCGGTTGTCGCTCCTAGCACCCCGGTAGCAGCGTCGGCGGCGTGATTGCGGCGCGCGTCGAGTTTCTTTGCTTGTCGTCTGTTGTAGTTAGCAGTAATGTACCCGGACCTCGAGGCGCGACTGCTCGCTCTTACGGCCGCGATCGGCATCGAGCCCTATACATTCACGTCGTACCGGCTGAATGCCAGCGACGACAGTAGTGACTCGGCGAGCCACTGCGAGTGGCTCCGGAACTCCCGACAGAAGGAGGCGGCAGAGGAAAATTGAAACCATATGCGCGAAGGCAATGCCCTGGCTCGCGCTTGCCCGAGAGGGTCGCGCGGCGGCACGAGCAGACGATTTTCACGGCTACCGGAAGTGTCCCCGTGACGTCGTGGCTGCCGTGGCTCCAGCGAATGAGAGCGTGTGGTGGCCTGCTGACGTTATGGGTATAGTGACGTCTTTTTTCACGATATTAGTTTCAAAATCGGTCACTACGAGCACACCAATGGGTCCGCTAATTTTGAAAACACGGTTTTTAAAAATTCATAGTAAATTGCCGGCTCAGTTTCGAAGACTCATACTTGGTGTGAATGCTTCTTAGCATCATTTCTAAGGATTGAAAACATTAACAAGCGACATTTTATTCATTGCATAGTCCCTTTAACTGCCACCTTGCGAGGGTGGCAAGGTGGGCGCGCTGCCTATCCAGTGTGCGGAACGCACTCAACGTTACAGCCCCGTCTACTTGCCCGATACACCACAGTTTTCGCGGTCTAACCAGGTTCAGCAGTAGTTAAATCGCAGATAATTTTTTTTTCGTTGCTGTGATGACCACCATAATGCGCAGGTCCACACGGGACGGAGAGGCAAAGAGACACCGTATGGCTCAGTTTAAACAAACAGGTATATTCAATAATTACACATGATTAAGATTATACATCAGAGGCTGGGGCGTCCGAGCTTACGTGCCGACGACTTCATGGGGGCGATGGAGTGGCTCCGGAGTTGGGCTCGAGCGGTTGCTGGCAGAAGCTGCACGCCGTCGGGCTTCGGCGCTGAAGGCCCTCTTGGCGAACGATGTCGTCCGTTTCTTCGAGGATGGTTCACAAACCCTTCCTCTAGTGTCGTTCGGCTTGGAAGATGAACAGGAGGCGAGCTTGTAGATGATGACAGCAGAGCATAATTTTACAACATACATATACAGAGAGTTAAACTGGAAAAAGCAGAACTGAATTTACAAAAGAACAAACTTTGCACTACTTTACTCATCGACCGGGCAGGTTAGTGCCTAAGTAGCATCACATTACATGCTAAGCATGGAGCCCCAGCTCAGACTGGACTGCATCCGTTTACATGCGCTTTTAAGCACTTGATTAACAAAGGACTAAGGGCGGTCATTTCCAGTGGCCCGCCCAAAGCATCAATTCTCCAATCCAAAATAACATGCGAGATGGGGACCACCCCTTGGGTTGGGCTTAGCCTCGAACCCAGAGTCTGTTAACAATACAAACTAAATAAACAACAAAAACGCCACCACTCTCTCTCAAGTGAGAGTATACACAGGCTCTCTCTTCGGAGCTAATTCACTAGCGCCTGTCTTTCCACATTCTTGGCGAGTACTGCCTGTCCGCCATGACAGGTGTCCGTCACGGCCCTTCTGGGAATGCGCTTTTGTTCACGAGGCACGGCGGGAAGCTGTGGGTGCCTTCCCGGCGATAGCCCACGTCGAAAGGGGAAGGAGGGAAAGAATGTTGTCTTCGCGGTAGCGCATAGCGTCGGCTGTGGTACGGCGCGCTCTGGCCCGCTGACAGCTCCCTTGTCCTGGAATGTGCCCGGAAATTGGGGAGGATAAAGCCTGTTTCCCCGCGGCGGCGGCGGCGGCGGGTCCGGTTGTTCTGGTCGTCACTCAAAGAGCATGGCTGGGTAATTGATGATGCCGCTGTCACGGCGGCGGGTCCCTTCGTCTACGCCGCGCCGTCGAACGTGGATCCTCGTAGCACACACAAAGAAATACCTGGGTTTCCGTCTACGCCGCGCCGTCGAACAATGTACCTCGTAGCACACAAGGAATGTCACACTCGCTCACCCTCCAGAAGAATGTTCTCCGAACATTTGAGTCCCTGCAGCTCCCCTTGTCTTTCTGAATCGCCTCGCACAGTGCGTCCGACAAAACACTTTTCGCTGCACTCAACACCACTGCACAACACCATATGCCTCCGCTGTCATAACTGGCGTCTCCAGGGGCAGCATTGATCTTCTTTTACAGATAAACATGAAACTCAGCACCCAAGCCTCTCCTTTCTAGTCCAAACTGGACGAAATAAATTTACCACAGTTACAAAGGAGCTCCCACTTCTAGCACGATCACGGCACAGACAAAAATATAGATAACGAAAGGAAGTAGGGCAGGTTCTGCATGTGCTCCGCATGCTCTCCTGTGAAGGTGTTACTTAATGACAGAAAGGTTTAACTACCAACTCCGATAACTTAACACATAAGCACATAGCAATGTTATGAGCTGCGGCATTACACAATTCTAACCAGTTCACAACTCCGCTCTGTTTACGCCATTAGTCCGACTTAGCTTTCCGATTTCGCAGCGGATATCGGCCTTCATGAGTCATACTAAGTAAGTCTGTGCCCCTTTGTCTGCTTTGGGACTCGCGAGGGATCGTGGCAGGAGCCTCTCCTGGCGTTATCTGCGCGGCAACCTCGCGCGCTTCTTCTTCTAGCAATGCATGAAGTAAATCCGGTGGCATTCCGGCCGTCACCTCGGGCGCCTGCCGAACAAATGCAGGAGAGGGCGTTTCTTGCGAACTATCTGCGCGCTCCGCTTCACTTCTGTCCCCATCAAAATCCGCGCTTTCCCTTTCCTCATTTCGTGAATACTGAATCGGTGCCGACTTGAGGCGATTTGCGTGTATCCTTATCAAACGCCGGATCACGTCTCGGACTCTGAAGTTTACCGGAGAAAGCTTCTCGAAAACCTCGCACGGTCCTCTCCACTTCGTCTGGAACTTACGAGCTAGCCCAATCTGCCTTTGGCAGTTTTCAATGTACACGCTGTCCCCCACATCAAACGGCGCGTCTCTAGCACTGCGATCGTGCACCTCCTTCCTGCGCTTCGCCGCTTTCTTTAAGGACTCCTTTGCGACGTCCCTCGCCACTTGCAAGCGCGATTCTAGCTCAACCTTATAGTCGTCCAGTGAAGCGTATGGGACACGACGGGGGCCCTCTGGCACTTCACTAGGCTGGTCCGGGTCTCGGCCGTAGAGAAGAAAGAATGGCGATTCGCCCGTGCTCTCGTGTGCTGCGGAATTGTAGGCAAACATTGCATACGGGAGCCACAAGTCCCAGTCCCGCTGGTCGCGCGAAACAAAATGCGACAGGAACCCGGCCACGGTTTGGTTCAGTCGCTCCACCGCGCCGTTGCAAGCCGGATGGTACGGTGTTGTCTGCTTCTTAGCGATCTTAAGCAGCTCGCAAACTCTCCTCATTAGCTGCGACACGAAGTTCGTTCCCCGATCTGTCAAGAGTTGCCTCGGGGGTCCATGTCGGAGCACGATCTGTTCGACAAATGCTCTTGCAACCGTGTCTGCCTTCTGATCTGGGAGTGCTACCGCTTCCGCGCATTTTGAAAGGTGATCGACAAATACTAAAATGTACTTGTTTCCGGAAGTGGTCGTGGGCAATGGGCCCATTATGTCCATACCTGTCCGCTCGAAGGGAGCCGAAACCTCAGGGAACGGCTGAATTGGAGCTGGTCTTCGTCCCTTGGGTGTTTTTCTTTCGAGACAGGAATGACACTTCGCACAGTAGTCTCTAACATCCTGTCGCATGCCACTCCAAAAGTACAAACGCTCCACACGCCTGCGTGTCTTCGCTACGCCAAAATGACCGGCGCATGGCGCATCGTGAAACGCGCGAAGAACCCTTTCTGTCCACGACCGAGGTATGACGACTCTCTCCCAAGCGGTTTTCTCTGGTCTCCCTTTCCTGGTTGGCCTCGTGCGCCGACACAGGGTGCCGTCTGTGCCAATGAAATAGCCTAGCTGTTCGGGGTGAGACGGTGCGTCCTCTAAGCTTTCGATTATTCGCTTCAGGTCCGGATCTTTGCACTGCTCTGTGCGTAATTCGGCGGGGTCGACTACGGGGACAAACTCATCTATAGCTGCCACGGCAGCTGTGCGGCTGAGTGCATCAGCATTCAGATGCGTCTTTCCTGACTTGTGCTCAACTTCAAAGCAGTATTCCTGCAGGCGTAGATTCCATCTAGCGAGTCGCGAGCTAGGGTCCCTGACACTCATCACCCATTTCAGAGGATGGCAGTCTGTGACTAGCTTGAATTTGCGGCCGTAAAGGTAGCATCTGAAGTGCTTTACTGCCCAGACAACGGTGAGGCACTCCCTTTCCGTAGCTCCGTAATTTTGCTCTCTGGGGCTCAGCTGTCGGCTAGCAAAAGCAACGGGATGTTCTTTGCCCTCGATAACCTGAGATAGCACGGCACCCACTGCGAACTTTGACGCATCTGTGGCCATAACGAAGGGCAAATTAAAATCCGGGTGGCGCAACAGCGGTGCACTCATTAGCTTCCTTTTCAGGGCCCCAAAAGCATTCTCCGCGTTTTCGTCCCAGCGAAAGGCGACATTTTTGGCTGTTAAGGCGGTGAGCGGCTTAGCGAGCTTGGCGAACTCCTCTATGTGCCTTCGGTAGTAACCGATCAGGCCGAGAAACTGCCGGACCTGGCGGACGCTAGTCGGGGATGGAAAATCCGAGACACACCTTAGTTTCTCAGGGTCCGGTCGCACGCCGTCAGCTGAAACAACGTGCCCGAGGTATTTCACCTCGTTTTTGAGGAATTGGCACTTAGAGGGCTTCAGCTTGAGACCCGCTCCTCTTAGTCGCACCAAAACCTGCTCAATATCGCGCAAATGGTTCTCAAAACTGTCACTGTATATGATAATGTCATCCATATACACGAAGCACAGCCTCCCCAGAAGACCTGCCAGGATAACATCAGCGGGTCTCTGCCAGACAGCAGGGCTGTTGGCCAGACCCATCGGCATTCTTTTCCATTCATAGTGCCCTGAGGGCGTGTTGAATGCCGTTTTCTCGGCATCTGCCGGATCCATTGCTATCTGCCAGAATCCCGCCGCCATGTCCACTACCGTGAAGTACCTGGCAGAGCCCAGCTGAGAAAGCGTCTCCTGTATATTGGGGATGGGGTATGGATCGATGCGAGTTATGGCATTTAGTTTGCGGTAGTCCACTACCAATCGATACGAGCCATCTGGCTTTTCCACCAATAGTGCTGGTGCTCCCCAGGGTGACTTTGAGTGTTCGACAATGCCGCGATCAATCAGGTCCTGCACCTGCCGCTCCATCTCCTCACGTTGGGAGTAAGGAATCCTGTACGCACGCTGGTAAACGGGCGATGAAGTGCCGGTTTCTATCCTGTGCTTTATAACGCCACAGCAGCCCAAATCCAGGTTGGACGCGGCGAATACCTCCGAGTAGTCGTTCAGCAAACCAGCCAGAGCCTCCCTCTCCCTGGATTTTACGTGAGAAAGATCGAACGACACCTTTGGAGCAGCCGAAGGACTAGCATGCTCTACAGTTGCGAGTACCGTATCGGTGGGCTCACGTTGCTCTATCGCAGAGGTGAAGAAAGCCAATGTTTTGTTCCTGGGAAGGCTCAGTGGCTGCTGGCTACAGTTAACCACCCGTAGGGGCACTCTGTGGGCGTCATTAACTGTCACGAGGCACGCGGCTGCCTTCAGGCCATTGCTGAGAGAGTCGACCGGCTCAAGCACTCCCACGGCGCCGCTCTCTACATCTGAAGGCACAAACGCGTACAAAATGTGCTCCGACCAAGGAAGGACGACCGCCTCCTCGACCAGCCGGACGGCAACCCGCGAATATACCTTCTCCAATGATCCCACTGTTTGACGGGTGTCAATATCGGTAATGCGAATCTCAGCCCCTCTCCTGTTCAAAAACGGAACTTTTGAGCCGCCCGCATTAACCTCTTCCTCAGAGAATGAGACTACTACCTTCCCTTTTCTCAAAAAATCCTGCCCTAATATACCTGACACTCCGTTTGGCAGAGACACCGTGTCCGGGCATACGTAGCAGGGGTGCTCCAATGCAATTCCGCCGAGAGAGAAAAGTAACCGGTAGAGTCCACTTATGCCAAGAGGATCCCCCGTTATGCCTACAAATTTGGTTGCCATACCACCAGACGCTTCCAACACCTCGCGGTCCCCCTTCCTTCGAAGCGTGTTAAAACTGCTCTCCTTAAGCAATGTCACCTTTGACCCCGTATCTATCAACAATTCCATACAACAACCATTTAACTTGCAACGCACAACAGGGCATGCCTCGTCGGCCACACAAACTACCACCACCTCATCATCTACTGCTCCCTCCCCACGCTCCTCAGGCTGGGGAGGACTAACTAGTTTTTTGACTCGGTATCTGGAGCCCCGCTGTAGGCTTGCTTAGGGCGTGTCTCGCCTGCTTCTCTTTGTGGCTCCCCACGGCGCACGTTTTGGCAGAACCTGGCGATGTGTCCGCGACCCTGGCAAGCGAAGCATACGATTTCTTCAAAATCTCGCATACCGCGCCTGTAGCTTTGTGGCGGTCTCCGGTTTCCAGCGAATGGGCGCTGTTGAGCGCGCGCTTCAACCTGGCGTTCTACCTGCTGAGTTAGCAGCTGTTCCAAGCGATCTAACCGCTCTGTCAAGAGAGCAACCTCAGGGTTGAGCACCGCTCTCTCTATGACGCGTACTCTCGCTGCGGCTGTCGTTAACGCCTCATTTCGTTCCTCATCCAATGCGGCCTCCACGGCTTGGTCGAAATTGCTCGGCTTGCGCGAGAGCACGAACCGGCGCACGGGGTCTTGCAGACCAGCCACGAACAAAGCGGTCATTTCCTCTTTAAGTATATCCTCCGCGTATTTCTTCCTTAGCTGGTCTCCTTCCTCCTCCCTGCTTAACGTATCGCGTGCTAGGCGCTGAAGCCGCGACGCAAATGTTCGCACGTCCTCCCCTACCATCTGTCCGGCGTCACGGAACCTCTGTACCCGCACGTGACGTGGTTCAGTGTCGAAATGCTCAAACGCGAGCTTCTTAAATTCCGCAAATGATTTTGTGGATTTTACTTTTTCGTCTCGCCAGGCAAAATCATGAGCAGCTCCTGCCATCTTACACCTCGCCATTCCCAGCATTTGAGCATCGGACCATCCCCCCATTTTCCCAATCTCTTCTAGCATGGAAAAGAAATCGCAGATTGGAACCCCTGTCTTATCTCCCGTAAACGTCGGAATGACGCTTCCTAATGCCAGCATGCTTGCTCCGAGCGACGGCTGTGGAGTGGGAGCTCCCTCAGATACAGTCATCATTTTTTTTTTTCAAGCCCTCCAGTGCCTCAAGCCTCTCAAATGGGGGTAAAAGTCCCACAATCAGTCCCGTGATTCCCTTTTGATTACAATTTTGAAGTCATGAATGTCACCGCATTCAGAGGACATTTGCTTTTGAGACCCCACTCCTGGCACCAGTGTGATGACCCCCATAATGCGCAGGTCCACACGGGACGGAGAGGCAAAGAGACACCGTATGGCTCAGTTTAAACAAACAGGTATATTCAATAATTACACATGATTAAGATTATACATCAGAGGCTGGGGCGTCCGAGCTTACGTGCCGACGACTTCATGGGGGCGATGGAGTGGCTCCGGAGTTGGGCTCGAGCGGTTGCTGGCAGAAGCTGCACGCCGTCGGGCTTCGGCGCTGAAGGCCCTCTTGGCGAACGATGTCGTCCGTTTCTTCGAGGATGGTTCACAAACCCTTCCTCTAGTGTCGTTCGGCTTGGAAGATGAACAGGAGGCGAGCTTGTAGATGATGACAGCAGAGCATAATTTTACAACATACATATACAGAGAGTTAAACTGGAAAAAGCAGAACTGAATTTACAAAAGAACAAACTTTGCACTACTTTACTCATCGACCGGGCAGGTTAGTGCCTAAGTAGCATCACATTACATGCTAAGCATGGAGCCCCAGCTCAGACTGGACTGCATCCGTTTACATGCGCTTTTAAGCACTTGATTAACAAAGGACTAAGGGCGGTCATTTCCAGTGGCCCGCCCAAAGCATCAATTCTCCAATCCAAAATAACATGCGAGATGGGGACCACCCCTTGGGTTGGGCTTAGCCTCGAACCCAGAGTCTGTTAACAATACAAACTAAATAAACAACAAAAACGCCACCACTCTCTCTCAAGTGAGAGTATACACAGGCTCTCTCTTCGGAGCTAATTCACTAGCGCCTGTCTTTCCACATTCTTGGCGAGTACTGCCTGTCCGCCATGACAGGTGTCCGTCACGGCCCTTCTGGGAATGCGCTTTTGTTCACGAGGCACGGCGGGAAGCTGTGGGTGCCTTCCCGGCGATAGCCCACGTCGAAAGGGGAAGGAGGGAAAGAATGTTGTCTTCGCGGTAGCGCATAGCGTCGGCTGTGGTACGGCGCGCTCTGGCCCGCTGACAGCTCCCTTGTCCTGGAATGTGCCCGGAAATTGGGGAGGATAAAGCCTGTTTCCCCGCGGCGGCGGCGGCGGCGGGTCCGGTTGTTCTGGTCGTCACTCAAAGAGCATGGCTGGGTAATTGATGATGCCGCTGTCACGGCGGCGGGTCCCTTCGTCTACGCCGCGCCGTCGAACGTGGATCCTCGTAGCACACACAAAGAAATACCTGGGTTTCCGTCTACGCCGCGCCGTCGAACAATGTACCTCGTAGCACACAAGGAATGTCACATTGCTGTCGCCCTCTACCTGATACTACGCGGTCAACATGTCGTCTAGGAGCGTACACGTTAAGAGCTTTTCCGGTAACGCTTTCTCATGATTAATGAGTCACTTTGCTTGTATTGCATTAACAATTTCGCGGTGTTAGTGTAAGCCGCTGCTCCGCTGGTGTTTCGAATTGAGCCGATACCGAGTCGTGCGTGGATTTTTTCTGATAGTAAAGAAGGAGGGAGCTCTAATGAAGGATGTCAGCTTAAAAATTAAAGCTCAAGAAAAAGAAATAAAAGCGTGCATTGCTGCTTGCGACAACTTACAGTTGCGGGAAGGTTGCCGCGTTTAATTCCGTGACATGTCGGTTTACTATCTTTTCACTGAAAGCTCTGTATTTTTATTGCGTCGGGGTCGGCCAAGATTTCGGAGGCGTATAAAGGATGATCAACAGGGCTCGATTTTCTCGCGCAAAAAATAAATGGTAAATGGGAAGAGACGCGGGCTGAGCACCGCCAAGTGAGCATAGCGAAGTGGTCGAAACTGTCTTTAGTGTCGCATTTCTCCCATCAGCTGCTTCACTGTCGTGCTGTTCTCTTTCGTTGCTGTAGGTGGGCCTTGCAGTGCCCGACGGTGCTTATTGCAGTGGTATGATGGGACCAACAAAAAGTTTTCCAATCGTTCCACCCATGGTCTCTAAACTTCTTTCTTTTCCAGCTTTCTTTTCTCGTACAGCTTTGCTTGAACCGCTTGCCTCGGTCACAGTTTAACTAATCCCTACTTGAACTACAACCTTGGTCGAAAATCCACAGGCCACGCAGTTTACCATTGAGCCGCATAGTCGCACACCTACGTGTCACCTGGAGCTCGAAATGTTTTGAGAGTGAGGACAAGTATTTTTTTTTACGGAGACTAGGAAATCCGGGTGTGTCATAAATGCACAACAACTGGCATAAAAAAAGCAAGAACTGTCGCCGAAAGACTTCTGAACAAGGGTGACCATTCTATAACTTTTGTCGGCGCCAAGCGCCTTGGTTGACATGCGTAAAAACACGAACAGCATGGAAAGGAACATTCAGTACTAGCTCAATAAACGTATTTTATTTACTTGCGCACCGAACTTGAGAAGACATTAAGGGTCCAGAGGAACGCTACTTTAGAAAAATAAAAAAACAACAGAAAACATGCTTCCCGGTCTTTTCTAGCGAGCAGTTGTTGCCGGCATTAATGTCATCATGTCTACTTGAACACATCTTAAGAGGGAAAGAATCGCAAGGCAAGGACGGGTACGTCTGTGAAGCCGGCGCGTACTGTTTTGTTTGCAACGCCCATCACCATTGTCATCTTCCTGCGCGTGGCCACCGCCCCGCTCGCGATCCGCAGCTGAGAAGAAGACTGATCTCGATGGAGTCGGGCTGTGCGGCCGGAGCCGCTGAGCAGGCGTCGCGAGCTAACCTGCGACCGCTGACGACCGAAGGGTCTTCAGGCGGTGTCGTCCAGGAGCTCACCCAGTTGGAGGGCAGGCGTGATCGCACGTACGTCTGCGCCGCGGTACTCATCGGCCTCACCGTTCTGGGATGGGCGGTGTTCATCCTCACGGTCGATCGACGCGGCCTCGTCCCTCACAGGGAACGGGAATTCTGCTGTACGCGCCTCATCACCACCCTCACAGAGGTACGCCGCTCAAAGCGGCCTAGACGACTGCAGGTCGGCTAAATTTACTACAGCTCTGCCAACTAGCCTACCCGTTAGGGTTACTGCATGATATGCTAGAGCAGGAAGAGCGTCGCTTCGAAAAAGCGCTCGCTTTTTTTTCAGTGTTTTACTAGAGGTACCTTCAATAATAAATGGTGTGTAGTTTCTATGAACGCAATCAGGGGTGATGACAATGCTTGCAATAGTCAGCTCTGATGGCTTGAAAACACAGCAAGAAGCCATGGTTTTCTAGTACATACGCTTTATGGTTTAGCATACGGTCGAGAAAGAGGGCTGTCACTACAATTATAACCGACGTATTCGATGTAAACTGCAGCTCACTTGTCACCTTAGTCGAGTATTGTACCTCAGCGAGTTTAACTTCTTTTTTTGAATGTCATGTACTCAGTGTGGTTGCAGAAATGTTTCAGAGTTAATGTTCGCGCACCGTTTTCCGCGACTGGTGCGACAGCGCTGCCATATTTAACTGTCAGGTGGTACCTATTTATTTTTGGTTTTGAGGAAAGGAAATGGCGTAGTAACTGTCTCACATATCTCGGTGGACCCCCGAACCACGCCGTAAGGGAAAGGATAGAGGAGAGAGTGAAAGAGGAAAGGAAGAAAGAGGTGCCGCAGTGGAGGGCTGCGGAATAATTTCGACCACCTGAGGATCTTTAACGTGCACTGACATTGCAAAGCACACGGGCGCCTTTTGCGTTTCGCCTCCATCGAAACCAGGCCAACACGGTCGGGTTAGAACCTGGGTACTCCGGCTCAGTAGCCGAGCGCTCTAACCACTTAGCCTCCGCGGCGGGCTGGTACCTAATCCTTTCTTGTTTTAAACGTGCAGGTTTGGCCAAAAGTTCCCAGGCCACATTAATGTTTGTTTTGAACCTTGTAGTGGGACACATACGACATCCCCGAAGCTCTAAATCTCTGGAAGGTGAGCAGGGGTGTCATCCTCATCTCTGAAGACATTGGTAGCTTCAGTTGCACCGTAAGTGTCCGACCACTCTGTTGCTCAACAAGAGACCCCGTGGCCTGGGGACTTCATTATGTGTGTTCTTTTCTGCGTCCCGTTCTTTTGATTCTGCTGCATCCAAACCTGAAGTATGCACCAACTAGCTCGGTTATCCACCCTTTTAACAATGTAGTATAACAGTCAAAGCCCCCGCCCCCTCTCGCCCTTTCCGCAGCGCATTTACCAGTGCACCTTAACTATTTCATCTACGTGGCTTCATCTACGCAGGTGTCCAACATGAGCATCGCTCCTTGCAGTTCGTTCCACGACTTCGCCTGTTTTCGACGCGCCAGCATCGAACAGCTGGACATCACGCTCAAGAACCTGCTGAGCGACGTCGTCTCGCCCGCCCTTCACGGAACCGCCAGGGACCCATCCTCAGAGGTGCTGTACCTCTTCCACAGCTCCTGCACTCGGACGGCCGCCGACACCGGGTTCACGCTTCTCGAAGCCGTCGGAAACTTCGTGCGAACTCTACGAGTGTACTTACCCATGCCCCATGCCGACATGCTCACCCTTCTGGGAACTCTTCAGCTCCGGTATGGCTTAATGGTTGCCGTAAATACCTCTTTCACTCCAGGAGTGGACGGTTCGCCGGCGATGTTGGTCTTGACGGCGCTCGACGCAGCCAGCGTGAACGAATACAACATCCAGCTACTCTTGCGAACGTTTAACGCTTTGCTCAACTCCACGACGACGCTGAAAGACATAATCGAACTGCACAGAGACCTCGCGAAGAGCGCCAGCCGAGCGCTTCCTGCCAGTACAGACTGGGACCGGGATGCGCTCCGTCGATCTTCGAGCGACAAGGAAGTGGACAGCACCTCTATCGTAAAGTACTGGAAGCCCCTCTTGGTGTTCGCCGGTGTGCTGGAGACGGCGTACCCGTTCACAGTCAATGCGAGCGACGTCGCCGCACGGGTCTTGCGAGCCCTGACTGCACCCGAACGCCGTCCCGTGGCCGTCGCGTACGTTGTGCTGAAGTCGATCGAAGTCCTGTACGAGATGGAGTTCTTCACTGCAGACCACCCGCCAGAGTCGCCAGCCAACGCACAATACTGCGATGACAAAACCGAATCTCTCGGAGCACTCTGGGCAATGGCCATCTACGAACGTCTGAAGTCGTCGCGTCGAAACGTCTACCTATCTCAGGTGAATCGCCTGTGGGATTTAGAAAATTCTGGCTCAGTAGGGATACAGTGCTGATTAAAGGGCAATGCATGTTCATTTTAACACTCAACTGCAAGATCAGTGCCTTGAGTTCTCTCTGAAATTTATAACTAGTTTTATGTTTTCCCTTAGCCAACAACACGGTTTCTCCAAAAACGTTTTAAGTGTAAGAGCAGCGGTTTTTTCCCACTCGGTTACAAAGAGGGAGCCTGGAAAAAAAGTTATCTGCCATGAACTAACAACCGGTTTTGTAAATTTTTTCGTCCGCTGTATTTTTGTTTTAATTACTGATTCCTTTATGAAATCTGATCTATATATGTGATTATATACTAAGAAGATAAATCTATGATAAAGTGCCTCAAGATATTTTTTTTCTGCTCAGCTCTAAACTAAGCAGCCATTCTTCGCTTGGAACGAAGATTTGCTAGACAAAGGCTCACGGCATAATTTTAGGCAGACATAGTGTCAGTGGGCTGGATGTAAATATCAAGGCTCCGAATAGCCTACGGTCAGCTTTGATCTTAGTTACACTGTAAATTAGCCGGGATACGATCACAATTTATAGCGAGTGCCCCTTTAGTGAATGTCGTCGTACTACCCGTTCACGTATCGCTGCTGTACTGCAACCGCCGGGAAAAACTCATCTCCCTTCTTTCCAGGTCTTCAGCCTCGTGAGATCGGTCATCATCGACCAGGTCAAAAGGATAGTGGCCTTCAACAAAGACGTCACAAAAGTGAGGCATGTGCTAGAAGACCTGCAGCAGTTGTCCTTCACCGAGGCGATGGAGCAGGCGGCCGCGGAGAGGCCTCCAGACGTGACGTCCGTGTACTGGTCCAACGTCCTGGCCGTCAGGGCCCACACGCAGAGGCTCGCGCTGAAGTACGCGCCAGTGGACTCGGGCAAGTGGTGGACACTGCACAGCAACGGCCTGTACGACGTTCGGGCCTCTGTGCACGAGACGACCCTGTACGTGTCCGGCGCGCTGTACTCCATGCTTCCGAAGGGAAACGATACGGACGTCGTCGTCAACGTCGCCCTGGTTGGCGCTCACATCGCCAACGCCATCTGGCGAAAGGTCTTCACTCTGGAAGCCCTCAGCAAAGACGCTCGCGCTCGACTGCAGCGTTTAAAGACCTGCGCTATTAATCAGCTGGGCCAGAAAGCGACCGGTCTAGAGTACGCGCTGCTTTCCATTTCGTCCGCCGCCGACGCGGCCAAAGGTTCCGACTGGTACGACCAGATGCTTTCCTGGGGCAACACCAAGCTCTCGACCAGCCAGATTTTTTACATGGTCTATTTCATAAGCAACATATGTGCTTCCCGACGCAACACGATGACGTACAACGAAACCCTCACCTTGGGACGTTGGTACATGCGACGCCTACCGGATTTTATGGCGGCCTTCGAGTGCAGGCCGCTGCCGCCACTGTTGGACGACAAGTGCTTTCCGACGGACGCGTCCTTTTAACGAAGGACGCAGTGGTTTGCCCACAAAGCACGTATATGATCTGCTGGCAAAGGAACAGCCTAGTTTATTTCTTGTTAGAAATTATCGAGTTCAAGCAAACTGTCTTGTTTCCTTGTAACATATATTTAGTCTCTTAAAGACGCGATGAGAAAACGCCGGCAGATGGGACTGTTTTTTTATAATGTTGCTATCAGCGAACTCCTTAGGTAGTCGGCAGTGAAGCTGGAACTGATTGCTGAGCTTTCAACCCCGGGACTGAAATCGGTACCATATGAATTCTCAGAAGTTTCCGGAGGTTATAAACAGTAGAATGACACGTAATCAACAGAACACCACATCGCTGTTATACGAATTATGAAAAGATGAAGACTTTTCGCATAAACCACATTACTAAACGACTATTTCGTAAGGCGAAGCCAAGGGGTGTCGTACACTGCAATTTTCGTGACTTGCCCTAAGGTCATAATGGCTGATTTTTCTTGTTCGGTGTTAAAAAAAATGTGACCGCTGCGTAATCGTGTGATGCGGGTACAAAGCATTCACACTTGGACCCATAGGATGCATTACAACTTCCCACACAAACCCTGCACATTAAGTAGTCCATATCGTTAGACTGACTATGCTCCCTCGCAAATCGAAAAGGACCATCTCTCTCAGCCGCCCCACTTCTGTGGGGTATGGCTGCGCACGGATGCCCGCGAAGTATATCATACTAATTTTCTGAGCGGCACAACGCGTCAACCGTGGACACTTCCTGTCGGCCTGATATACAGGCTGTAATAATCACAAACTGAACAAGGGAGGGGAGAGCCTCAGGGTTCTTGCCAACGTTTCGCACAAGAGGACTTGTCTTCGTCTGGACGTACAGGCTGTAAAGGAATGCAAAGCTTTCGCAAGGGTGGCTGGCTAGTCGAGCAGACAGTGAAGTCATGGCAGAAAACAACCGCGCGCACTCGTTAAACCAGAAGTAACACAAAGCTTAATAAATGTTATCAGCGCTGTGTCTGTTTCTTCTGCTTCGTTTTGGTCTCTGGGCGCTTCAAAGAGCTTTATAGCTTTTAACGTCTAAATTTTGTGCTCGCTTTCCGCTCACTGCTACTACTTCCTAAACAGCAACTGGGAATATCTTTTTTTGAGTCAGCATTGCCGTAGAACTCTCAACAGGTGTTCTGCATGACCTGGAGACCAAGAGGGCGAAGAATGGGAAGTTATTGAATGTACCAAGACGGCAACGCTTGCGTTTGTAAGTTTTTTTTTAATACTGGGCATAAACGAGGTAGCGTATTTTTGTGAGAATTCATAGAAGCCGATTAGATGCTCATGCTTTTGAATTTTCGCCAATGAATGAATATGTAGCAATCGTTTCGGTTGTTAGTTCAGCAAAAGATGCTGTCTGGCGAGTTGGTTCCTAATTTGAACAGCCACGAAGAATTGTTCCCACGAAGAACTGCTGCTCAATCCTTCGTGGATTTTCTAGTTAGCCCTTGACTGCCTAGTGTCGCGAATTCGCATCATACCGTTTGCATACCGTGAACTCATTACTACGCGCAGATTGGCTATAAAGTTTGATTGTACCATGTTGTCAGCAGCCAGAGTTTTACGGTCAAAATATTTGCTACGACTGTGACGAAGCCGTGCGAAGAAAAAGGAGGCTCGAACGTGCAACTTAAAGCCAGCGTCCCTCTCCTCGTCACTCGTTTTCTGGAAAATGTTGTGGAGAAAATAGAACATCTGTTGGATAAAAATAAAATGTTAACTGCCTTTGGACCTTCGAGCTGGTTCAATACCTTCATTACAAAACACGCTACAGCTGCACAAAATTCCCGCCCCCGCTCCTCTTCACGTGTCCTAATCCTGAAGGAGCTGGTCGGCTTCTCCTGCTGCACTTTGCCACGTCACTCAAGTCGGTTGAGTGACCACCACAGCAAGCCGAGCCCACCCGCCTCTTTTGAACAGCGAGCCGAACCTGGAGAGTATAATAAAATGATCTCTCTCTCTCGCTTCCGAGATGCGCCGCAAGACCTGCTCACCCTGCTACCTCCTCGCGGACCACGAGGGCCTCGCAGAGCTCGGCGTTGGAGCGCTGGCCTGAGAATAGCGAAGATGCAAGTTGAAGTAGTCGTCGTACGCCACTTTCAAACAGCTCAAGGGCGAGGCATTGTCGAAACCTGTTTGATGTTCGCTCCTGGGCTGCATCTCGTACATAAATTATATGAGAAAAAGCAAGGAATGCTCGCGTTGATACCCTTGCCTGTTTGAAAGTAGCAGCGGATGCAGTTGTCATTACGGGAGAGATGCACCAGAAGCTTTGCTTGGGCTAGCACACAGCTATGCGCTGTCACAACCAGAGCTAGAATAGTGAAACTAAAGCGAATGGTGCTTGCGAGTCACGAAACTCTCTTATCACCTTTTTTATTTTGATGTAATTGCTACTCTTAAAACGAACTTAGACAGTAATTAAAGCCCGCGTCTTGTGAAGATTTTTCTCTCCCGCTGTAAAGTCACATTCACATTTTACCGACTTCGCATACTGAATTATTTCTACTGTCACTCCCTTTTCTTCTTCATTTGTACGTCATTCCTCCCCCCCCCCCCCCCCCCAGTACAGAGTAGCAAATCGTGTCCCTCTTCTGGTTAACCTCCTTGCCTTTCTTCCTCCTCCTCCTCCTCCTCCTCCTCCTCCTCCTCCTCCTCCTCCTCCTCATCCTCCTCCTCCTCCTCCTCCTCCTCCTCCTCGTCCGCTCACTCTTTTTCTGCCTTGCCACGGGTCACTACCATCTGTGACGTCAGCACCGATAAGTAGCAACCAATGGACAATGTACGTAACCGACTCTGTTATCAAGGCGCAGCTGGCCAAGGCAGCGGAGGCAAAATAATGGACACGAAGAAAGAAAAATCATTGCAGAATACGCCTCAAGCCTCCGAGACAAAAGGTCGAAAGGAGAGCGGCGGACGTGGGTTTCCCAACTCGCACTTGAAACATTCGTCGAGCACGAACTTGGAGCTGCAGCGAGCTTCAAGAATGTCCAAAACGAGGTAATCGAAGAGAGCGTACTTTTTTTTTGTGCACCGCGTCAAGAGGAGAGGTGAATTTTCCGAAAAAAAAAACAACAACGAAGTGCTCGAAAGGCAGCCGGAGGCGAGACGAGTGAGACGTCCGAAGTACAACGGGAGACACTGAAAGATACGAGACACTCTCGACGAAGACAAGACCGCGGGCGGTTTTGGCAAGAAAAACAGAATCGGCAAGAGATCGGCGGACGTAGGCTCCACTTCGTCTTCTCGCCACTTCTCCTAGTTTTCGTCCTCCTCGAGCACATTTCGGAAAAAACGCGATAGCGGAAGGCAGCAACAGCGAAACAGGAGCGCGCAATAGTATTCGCACTATTCTAGCTCCGTGCAGCAGTACCAATGCCTCGCCAGACAACACCTACGAAACAAGACATAGATCTTCACTCATGAATCCTCATGACCACACTTACTTCGGTGCATGACACCTTCTTGAATTCCAATCTAAAACGCAGCGTTAGAGACACTCTTTTTTCCTGGAAAACAAAACAAACCAAGAAGTCTGGAATGACTGAGCACGACACGCCGAAGTGCGTTAGAGGGAGGATATGGTGTCCCGAAAAGAAGTGATCTCTCTCTCCCTTTTTATGCTGAGAGGTCTTCGTTCACTGCACGGAACTTGCAGCAGTGAGTGCATACACATGACCGCGTCTTTTGTTTTCAACGCTTTTTGTTTCTTTATCTTTTAAGTGTGACGCCGGAGGTAGGGAAGGGGAAAAAGGCGTCTCCTATGAAAAAGCGATCTGCCGAGGCACGCGTCTCCCCGGGGCGATCCATCTTGGACCAAAGCGAAACAAAAGCCGACCAAGCACCGACGTCCCTATCGTCCACTGCAAACAAGGAAAAAAAAAGAATGAAGATGGCGAAGCCACAACAGCATCGTTGCTTGTCCAGTACGAGCGAAGAGGACGGGGGCAGCAGGAGCAGCAGCAGCATGGTCGGTGTGGTTTATCCATTTCTCTGTGAATTCGCTGTGCACACCACACCAACGTGCGGCCGCTCCAGTACTTTAATGCGCGCTTGAAAGAAAACACCGTGGAGAAGCTACTCGAGCAGTTGCTCCTAACTCTGTCGAGAAGAAAGAGGGAAAGAAGCATAACAGAAGAGGGGGCGAGAAGTTTGAATGAAGTGCGAATGTAATAAGGAACGGTCGCACCGAAGACGAAACTGAGTGCTCGCTCGCTGTGCGCTACCATGAGATGTACCGACATCGCCCGGGGCAGTCGATTTCGCTCGCATTAAAATGGTTGGAGGGCAGACTGGGCGCGCAGTTTGTGGACTTCTTTCTTTCTTTCTTTCTTTCTTTCTTTCTTTCTTTCTTTCTTTCTTTCTTTCTTTCTTTCTTTCTTTCTTTCTTTCTTTCTTTCTTTCTTTCTTTCTCTCTCTCTCTCTCTCTTTCTTTCTTTCTTTCTTGCCTTCTTTCTTTCGTTCTTTCCTTCTTTCTTTCTTTCCTTCTTTCTTTCCTTCTTTCTTTCTTTCTTTCTTTCTTTCGTTCCTCCCTCCCTCCCTCCCTCCCTCCCTCCCTCCCTCCCTCCTTCCTTCCTTCCTTCCTTCCTTCCTTCCTTCCTTCCTTCCTTCCTTCCTTCCTTCCTTCCTTCCTTCCGTCCGTCCGTCCGTCCGTCCGTCCGTCCGTCCGTCCGTCCGTCCGTCCGTCCATTCCTTGATGGCACCAATTCATGAAGTGCCTGTCCGCAGTGAGAGACGCGACTGACGACAAGAGGTTAGTCACCTTTCCATTGGATTCGCCAATCCAAATTGACAGGCACCCTGTTCGACGTGCAGCAGCCAGATCTTCGCTTCAGCCTTTGCTTGATTGCACTTTTCTTTTGCGCCTTGAGTGAAACAAGCCGAACGTGACGGAACATACTCTCATCACAATGGGCGTTCTTTAACCTCCTCCCGCAAATGGGGGAAATGAAAGCAGGGAGATTCTATAATTTTATTCCAGGGAAAAGAAAGTTACAGACGTGAGTTGAAGTTTGTTACGAGGAAAGGTTTTTTTTTTTCTACTGCAAAATAGACAGCACACTGCTTGCTTTTGCGTGTATCTGAGACAGAATTTTTCTGTTTACTTCTTTTTTTATTGCTGTTTGTAATGTTAATATTAATGTAATAACCAAGCAAGGACGCTTAATCAGGCTGTCTTGTAACACTTTCCAGCTCATTAATAAATTTACTCGTAAGCTCTAAACTGTTTATGAGATTATTGCTCTTTAATGTCGCCTGACACAACGTGTTGAATGAAATCATCAGAAAAATAAATCCTTAATTGGGTTCATGAACCCACAGATATGAAAAAAAATTGGTGGAACGTTCTGAACAGCAAATATCAAAGTTTCCCTTTTTTCATTCGAGAAGTAAGGCATAGGTTGAGGAAGGGGGAAAGGAATGAAAGAGTAAGTTTGAAGAAAGAGTGAAGACCTGTTTTGCTCATATAGTCGCAAAGGTTGCCGGTGCTGCGATTGTCCATGCTCCACTTTTGATCAAAAATTAATCAGGTTGCAGGCAATTTTAGGTATGAAAAAATGGAAAGCACTTTCCTTCCCTGGTCAAAGCTAAGCGGATGTCAAAGATCTCCCAGCGTGCACTGATCTTTAAACCGTATCCGAGAAGTCTTCGAGTATGCGCCCTTCGAGTATGCGATGAAGTGGTCAGTCCCACACTCGGTCGACAAGTTTCCCAAACTCCCAGAAACGAGTGGGCAGTGCTGGAAAGGGTAGGATGTTATTGCTTAAATTATATTACATTACCTTAGCATATCCAACTTTCTAGCGTACTAAGCATATTTTTATCCTTTTATTTTTTGTGTAAAATAAATGCGGGAAAAATATTCTGATGCATTAGGACGCGCGTATCTTTGAAAATCATAACACGCGAATTGCGTTTTGCTGAGAAATCTGCGTCTGACTTTCCTGTTTCACGGTGGTCCGGGTAGCGCCTCTTTGTAGGAGAAAGCCTTCATCGGAAGCCGAAGCAACATTTTGCCAAGGCACTGAAGGGGAAGCGCACACAAGTAGTTCTCGACTGTCTCCATATGCACTACAGTGAAATAATATACGCTTATGGGACCTTGCTTTGGTTTGGTTTATGGGGGTTTAACGTCACAAAGCGACTCAGGCTATGAGGGACGCCGTAGTGAAGGGCTGCGGATAATTTCGATCACCTGGGGTTCTTTAACGTGCTCTGACATAGCACAGTACACGGGCCGCTAGAATTTCACCTCCATAGAAGTTCGACAGCCGCGGCCGGGATTGAACCCGCGTCTTTCGGGTCAGCAGCCGAGCGCCGTAATCACTGAGGCAGCGACCGACTGCTGGTCGAGGTGAGCGGGCAATGTGAACTGTTCGCGGAGTCTGCGCGGGTGGCCTCACGTTTGGAGACGTCTGGGCTCTGGAAATAAATTTCGTATTAGAAATGAATTGGAGAACAATACGTATGGTAGCTTTAGGCGCAAATGGTAGCACGTCTAAATCGAATCAATGTGGTATGGGTGGTCGACAAATGAAGTCATGGTTGAAGGAAACCGAAGAAAGTACATGGGTTGCGAGGGTTTTAAGCAGTTAGTCTATACTATAGTAGATATGTTGAGGAAGAGAACTAGGGGTCGTATAAGCAAATTCAGCACACAAGAAGAAGGGTACAGTGTTACGGTGACCTTAAAACCTATATTAGAGACTCAGTAATGATTTATTGGAGAAAGAAAGTACGGATAAACGGATGTTATAGTTTCAGATATGGCTACCGGTGAAATTTAAATAGAAAATATTTTGACAAGTCAAACGGATGCGCTAAATTGTTGGGGCTAGGGTGGAATTCTTGGGACCAAATTTCTAGAGAGAAATAAATAAAAGAGAGCAAGTTTCAACAGCGTACCTCAAGATATAAGTACAAGAAGCAATAGAGCAGATCTGAGACGGCGGCACATAGAGATAGATCAAAGTCGCAGATAATCCACCGAATATAGAAGTACGAGAGAGGAGAATGGGTGGTTAGTGGAGGAGAACGAAATGGTGTTATATCCAGGGAGAGCAGGATATTAGCGCCGCATCTTCAGAAAAATAAATGTGAGGAGTTACACAAAGCAAACACACACACAAAAAACTGCCATTTTATGGATAAGGAGTGAAAGCTGCTAATTAGAATAGAAAAATAACCTTATTGCGGCGCAGAATTAAACGTCGAAGATATTTTTCACCGGAGTCACCAAAGGAAATTAGCAAATATCTATCCTAGGCTACATGTATCAAGTTATAACTAAGGGCAAGATTGCAAGAAGTTAATAATACAGGAGTTATAAATGAAATTCTCTTCACAACTATGCATCATTCGTGCATTCATTGTTGTTGAGAGAGCGATAAATACCCCTGACCAAACTCTCGCTCATGTTGACGGCCTCATACCATTGCCAAAGCTTGCTCATGTCCCTGTCAACCACGTGTATCAGGGCACCACAGTAAATGTGAGCCAATAATGTTACGAAATAGTATCTGGAAAGTTAAGCTTATTTGGGCGGAAGGCTATGCACATCACAAGCGTTGCAACTGAAGATTGCCAGAGTGAACCCTTTTTACCTAAAATACCGACGCATGCCGCTTTTCCACAGCCAACTCTCAACGTCGTGTTGCGCCCCAGCACAAACGCGGCACCTGTCGCATCTACGTTGGTACGGAGGTAGGCGTCGCGTTTCGACTCGTTAATGTTCATTTAAACAGACAGCGCCAAACTCTGAGGATTATAACGCTCCGAAACAAAGGACTCGCGCGAGCGAAAGAAGAAAAACAAACAATAAAAATGCACTAACACTACAAGCTTCGACGCCTGCACTGTGGCAGCTCCCTCTCTCGCTAGTTTCCATCCGTGCCTGGCAGACCAACCGCACCGCGCGGCTAATTCCGTCGCGTTAAAGCTTCATCACGTTCAGCAGAAGCAACTAGGAGGGCCGGGTGGGTGCCGTCGAGCACGGCGACGCGGGCGCGGGTCTAAACGAGCTCCCGCCGCTAACAAAGCCCCGTCGGCTGTGATGGGTGCAGCAATTATTTAGCCTCAGAGAGTTGGGGCTGGGGGTAAAAATATAAAGAATGGAAGGCTGCCTGTAGCCTTCGGAGCACAGCATACTTCTCTAGCTCTTGCTATTAAAGGAGCAAGCGGGAGCAGC
This sequence comes from Amblyomma americanum, assembly GCA_030143305.2. Classification (NCBI taxonomy): domain Eukaryota; kingdom Metazoa; phylum Arthropoda; class Arachnida; order Ixodida; family Ixodidae; genus Amblyomma; species Amblyomma americanum. The sequence goes on from JARKHS020002545.1 coordinate 163,526, forward strand.
GCACTTTTTAAATAGTTAACGTGGACTGAAGGTATACGACCAGGTGTTGGCGAGCACCTATGAACTATAATGCGCGCGGTGCGCCTAAAATAAAGCGTCCGAGGCGCAGAATGGCCGTAGAATAGCTAATGGCTCGCCCGAGGACCGTGATCAACGAAGATTATGCAAAGGTCGTTAGCGGCACGGAGGCCCGGCACGCAAACCCAAAGCGATAAAACGGAGGCCCGGAACAAGCAAACAAATTTGATCTCGCAGACTCCGCAGCTGGAGCAGTCAGGTTCACGTTGCACCTCTTCGCTTGTCGGGAGGGAGCGGATAGTGTTAGGCTGCCATCAAGTGCCTTCGAGGATAGAAGCTGGATCAGGGGCGCCCGCGGAAATTATTTCAGCGCCGATGCACCGGCTTTGAAAGACTAGGGAGACTCCGACTGCAGCTCACGCGCTGGGCTTGCAGCAAACTGGATCGCTGCTGTACAAGTTAGAGCCGTTTTCAAGGAAGTCGCAGTGCTAGCGAAGTGTTGTAGTGTACTGTTGTAGTAACGTTAATCAAAGCGGCCAGGAAAAGGAAGGCTGAAAATGTGAACTAAACAGGGAGGAGAAGGAAAAGAAAATATAAATGGTGTTCACACGCAAGCACCTACCCACACGCGCACGTACACACTCTTGCACTACGTAAACACACACATGCATACGCACATACAAGCGCACGCACATAATATACCGTTTAACAGTCATTATACAATTTTCCAACTTAGCATGGCTCTCCAGCAAAAGTAGTAAGAAAAAACAGCCCATCATACAATTCCGGTGAGTAGTACAATACGTCCGACTTGGGATCATCGGGTGAGGTTAAGAATCGTGATATGGACGGAGTAATTCCTGCGCAGCGGTTTCGGATATAAGTAACAAGTTTTCCTGTTTACAGCCTCAAACGGGTGGCCGCGTAACTTGGCCTTGGAGTGTCTCTACGACTGCAAGACCAACCGCAGCGCAGCCTCCTTGAACAGAACTTCGTCGCTCTCCCATTACGCCAACAAAGCTCGACACAAATTTGCGACTGCCACGCCTGATAGCAAGACACGCGATGCTCTGTTCGCTGATGAGTTCCCCGCCTCGGCTACCACCAGATGCGTGACCGATGTTCACGGTTGTTCTCTGCAGTAAACGTTTTTTCAAAAGCTGAACATGGGGGGACTTTTGTCCAGTCGCTTTTGCCCTCTGCTGTCGGCGGTGGTCTACTCGCATCACATTTCACAGACCGACCGACCGACCGACCGACCGACCGACCGACCGACCGACCGACCGACCGACCGACCGACCGACCGACCGACCGACCGACCGACCGACCGACCGACCGACCGACCGACCGACCGACCGACCGACCGACCGACCGACCGACCGACCGACCGACCGACCGACCGACCGACCGACCGACCGACCGACCGACCGACCGACCGACCGACCGACCGACCGACCGACCGACCGACCGACCGACCGACCGACCGACCGACCGACCGACCGACCGACCGACCGACCGACCGACCGACCGACCGACCGACCGACCGACCGACCGACCGACCGACCGACCGACCGACCGACCGACCGACCGACCGACCGACCGACCGACCGACCGACCGACCGACCGACCGACCGACCGACCGACCGACCGACCGACCGACCGACCGACCGACCGACCGACCGACCGACCGACCGACCGACCGACCGACCGACCGACCGACCGACCGACCGACCGACCGACCGACCGACCGACCGACCGACCGACCGACCGACCGACCGACCGACCGACCGACCGACCGACCGACCGACCGACCGACCGACCGACCGACCGACCGACCGACCGACCGACCGACCGACCGACCGACCGACCGACCGACCGACCGACCGACCGACCGACCGACCGACCGACCGACCGACCGACCGACCGACCGACTGACCGACCGACTGACCGACCGACCAATGCAAGCATGCGCGCGCAAAACTTGCATATTGTGCACCTGAAATCATAAAAAATAGCTTGTTTAGCTTTTTTATAGAAATCATACTTGTAGCCCGGTGTCGCGACTGAACAATGACGGGATAAATGGCATGAAAGGAATCCTGAGATCATGCCACCCACAGGAATTTTTATTCTTGATTCCCTGTAAAGAGTACTTCTCCTTTTAAAGACTATGCTTGCACAAAAGCCCCTCACCTAAACACAGTGTAAGCAGCGGTTGATGATCAAATGTATCTGCTTTCTCAGTGTTTGCAGTCTAATGCAGGCCTGTTCGCAGAACCGTACTTCATACTAATGAGTAATAAAATGCGTTACGGCGCTGATTACACGTAGCCTTTCATGTATTCGAAACTAAGGTTCTCGGATCATACAATGCACAGGCGCCACACGATAAGTGGAACCAGAGTTGAAGCCTGAATAGAAACGGATAGTTTTTTTATGGTTTTATGGAGGTTTACCGTGCCAAAGCGACTCAAGCTATGATGGACACTGTAGGGATAGGCTCCAGAAATTTCGACCACCTGGGGTTCTTTAACGTGCACTGACATCGCACAGCACACGGGGCTTTAGAAACGGACAGGGACAAAGAAGAGCTGTGATTTTATTCAGTGAAAAGAGAAATAACTAATATAAATATGAATACAATTTGCTAGTGCATCTTATCTAAAGCATGAAAGCCTTCGAGTCGCTCCGTACTTCCATGCTTTGTGAAATGATCTAAGCGTGTTAGCGAAAACGTTAAAGGGAGACAAATAAGCTTTTCATATATACTATAAAAAGTCCCTGCCGTGTGACATGCATTTCCTCTCACCGATACAAAGGCAGTCAACACCGAATGAGAGATTGGCATAGGGGGTCTTCCAGAGTGTCTTATTAAGGAGCGCTGCTAGAACAGGGGCTAGTTGGTTTTGCATCTTGGTCATAGCACGCTACTCCACAACACAAATGATAGACAAAGAAACACACGCAGCAAACGAAGCGCGAAGTCGAAGAAGTATCTAGCTTGAAACGCAGTGCCTCATCTCCAAGATTCGTAGTGCAGATCACTTTTATATGTTGTTAAAAGAAACGAATCTGACGCCAGCTTTCGGATCGCGCTTTGTTCGTTGCGTGCGTTTTTTCGTCTGTCATTTGTGTTGTGGAGTAGCGCACTATAACCGAGAGCCTTGTTTAATGTCTTGCAGATTTTTTAGACTCTTCTTTTGTGTGTGCGCGCACGAACACACACACACGCGCGCACACACACACACACACACACACACACACACACACACACACACACACACACACACACACACACACACACACACACACACACACACACACACACACACACACACACACACACACACACACACACACACACACACACACACACACACACACACACGCACGCACGCACGCGCGCGCACACACACACACACACACACACACACACACACACACACACACACACACACACACACACACACACACACACACACACACACACACACACACACACACACACACACACACACACACACACACACACACACACACACACACACACGCACGCACGCACGCACGCACGCACGCACACACAGAAAAAAAGAAAAACACGTAGAACAGCAATCTGCGCGACTTGGACAGGGGCATAGGCTAGCGCGCAAATATTTCTTTGCCATTTAGAACACGCGGCATATATGTTCATATCCGATATTGGGGAGAAGTGCCTGGAGCAAAGAAAAATTAGTTATTGAGAAAACAAGAAATGAAGACAGCTGTTATTAACCACACATAGCAACAAACTAGGTATGCCAGATGCTTTTTTTTTTTCAGACTCAAGCTCACAGTTTGGAATATAGATTGCTTGCAAGAAAAAATAAATTCGTCGTTCTCTACATACGTAAGTCACGGGTCTGTTTTTCGACCTCAGCACGCTCATTCTTCGCGAGCTTGTAGGAATCTCGACTTGAACGTGCACTCGCATCCTCACGCACCTCGGAAGAAAGGTACAAAAGGCCTTCTTCGCACGAGCCACTGCTAACCGCCACGACTTGTTGCCTTCATCCCTTCCTTCCCCGGCTACTAAGTGCTATCACTGCGGCGGTAAACGCTGGGGAAGTTTATTACAACTCTCCGCCATTAGTGTGACAAACGCGCGCATTCTATACGGCTACATCGAGCAGGAGATGGCGGCGGCCACGAGGCAAGCGCGAAACGCTAAAACGAGCTTCGCGAAAGAGCCACGGGAGGGTGCGCGGGCGCACTCCGTTAGGCGCGGGTGCTTCGGCGGGTAGATAATGGCATCTTCGCGTCTCGATCGACGCAGCGTCCCAAAAAGAAATTACGCGCCAAAGAGGTTGCCGAGGAAATAGCGGGCGACAGCGAAGGCCAGAAGGAAGAAACAAGGAAGCAAACAACAGCGATGCGCGGAAGAAGAGGAGAAGGGAGCTCGAGAGCCGGATGAGGTTGATAACCGCGATTAATGCAGCTCGGGTGCGAGCGAGAGGCGGAGAAGGAGGTTGTGGAGGGGATTCAGTAGAGATTTATAGAACGCCGAACGGATTCTCCGCGTGCATATCTCGCGCTCGCCGTGCGCGGCCGCGCTGCGCCCTCGCGTTCTTCCAGTGCCGTGCAGTATGAGTGTACGTGCCGGGTGCCGAAGAAGGCGCACCCCAACGCTTTTGGCGCAGATGCCGGGTGGAGAAAACGCATGTTGCCGCGTCCAGCCTGGTTTCGCAATAAAGCGTCGCGAGAAACAGCGTCGCAGTGTGAAGGAGAGAAGAAGGAACACTTGCACCAAACACCAATTCTGCCGCATACGTAACCCCCTTTCCGTCCCATCGCATCAAGGGTGTGCTGAGCTTCGCAATACATGCTTACAGAATTACTTGCTACGTGATATTAATCATAACAACGCTGAGTCAATCCTAAGACTACTCTTGGCTCAGCGTTGCAATGATTAAGTGTACGGAGCAGGTAATTTTATTTCTGTGCCGGATATAATTTTAGACTCTTAGCCATAGTACCAACTGAGCTTTTCTTGTAGGAAAGAAAAAAAAATGAACATAGCTTTAGGTGCTGGGCTGCGTTGTATCTCTCAAGATTTACACATCCCTGTAAAGGAAAGCTCGCTGCAGTTTTTTGCGCAGAGAGCCGTTGTAGCACACAGCACAAAAAGGCAAAGCTGCAGTCTGTGCTTTGGTTGGGCGTGCACAGAGTCGATTTCGAGGAGGGAAACAGGGAGAAAGCGCAAAAAAGGATAATCGTTTGGGTGCGCTTCCGTTATTTAAGCTGTTTTCATACATGGTATGGCAGTGGCCTGCTTATAATATTACAATGGCCTGGACATCTTTTGAAGGTACGTCTGGAGGCAGAAGACGGAAGTAATTATGCATCGCCCTGAACACTTGTCTGATGAATCGTGACCATGTTGTCGAGTCATTCTAGCGCACCGAATTTTCAGTGCAGCGATGCTTCTTCATTTTAACTGGGAAGCACGCATTGGGACTTCCGAGCTCGAATATATCACAGCAAGCTTCATGAGTTCATGGTTGCTTTCTCATGCGCGAAACAACGTTAATGAATTATGTCCTTTACGCATTTCGAATCACTTTCTTAATCAGTCGTTACTTCATAAGGAGACGCAGTGTCAAGAGTATCCCTGTGTCGTTCAGGAAGTGCGCTCGAAAATTCCTGGTACACGACTACGTAAAATCTGTGCAATAGCCCCTGCTGTATTCATTTTTTTTTGCTATTTTAAAGCAGCTGGACTGCATGCCTTGTTCTATTCCAGCCTGGAATACGCACGCTGAAGCTTGATACCGCTCGTCGCGCACAATCACTGCATGGGTTCTTTAACTAATTACTATTTACGAGTATTTATAGCCCGTAATTATTATCAGCATGCTGATGCTTTCGCAAAGCCTCTGCTTTAATAACAGCTTTCTACTTTCGGTTTCTAACGAACACGTGTCCCTTGACCCCTATTTAAGTGCTTTCTTCATAAATTACCGTTACTTTAGGAATATTTGTGGCGCTAACCCGCGCCTTACCACACTCCCAACACTCGAACAACTGCACAGGACTATCTCAACGGCTCACGTAGGCTGCTGCGCGGCGGTACGCCGGCGATTCCGCTGCGGCGTCGCCGCCCCGTACCCTCGGATGGCGTAGCCGCCCCTCTTCGCGCGGCGAGCCGGTCGTTATCGGCGCCCGATAAACCCCCGACGCGCTCCCCCGCACTCCTCCCTCCACGCTGAATGGATTCGCTGACGCTGTAGACGAACCAAGGCAAAGAAACAAGAAGAGAGAGAGAGAGAGAGGGAAAGAGAGAGCGCGCACAAAACAACGGATGGCGAAATAACGGAGCCGGATAATTGCCGACGCCAGAGATTGCGCTAGAAGAGAGATGCACCAAGAAAAGAGAGAGGGGGAGAGTGTGGGGAAAGCCGAGAGTGCGGCATTCGAAGAGCAGGGACCGGCCCCCTCGGCTCCCCCTCCCCGTGCTCCTCTCCTTTCGATGGGAGAAGACGATGCGGCGCAGCGTGCGACGCCGACGAGAGTAGCGCAGCCGAGAAAAGGTATTAGAGCTGCGATAACTTGATTGGGCGACTCGCCGCCTTGAGCCTGAACAGACGGACCTGGAAGCCTGCAGCGGGTCCTCCTTCGGCGTTCGATATAGAAACAGACGGCCGGCGGCGGCGGTCTTGGATCGGTTTTAGCGCAAGGCGCCCCTGCTTCCTTTCGGTCTGGCGTTCCTCGTCGCCGAGCTAACGGGCGCTTCACTTACTCTCGAGAGAAGCGAGCACATAATGAACGGTCAGCTGAGAGCAGCACGAAGCCGGGAGCCGAGGCAAGCGCTTTAATCGACTGATTAACATCGAACCCTGCGAGTCTTCAGGCATTTCTTCCTTTTCTGTTTTTCTTTCACGAGGAAGTAATTGTGCTCTCTACACAGAGGAAAAAGCAATCCTGCAATATTTGGGGAGGGAGTTTCCGTATTGTTGCCTCGAGAGCTGCGGTGATTGCGCAACGCGTATCGGCGTTAATTTTCAACGTTCGTTCAAAATACGCGCGTTTGATCCAAGTTGAGAATGTTAAAGCTGCATTAGGTGTTGTACACTTTTGAACGAGCTCCGAACGAGGACAATGCGCAGAGATAAGCGCACACAGACGCCTCATCACAGTATATGTGTGCATGCTTATTATTTGTCCTCTTGCCGACTTGTGCATTTATTTCGTTTAGAAGTGCGGCCTGAAACGTCAGATCTCTCTGTTTCCAAGAGTATGCGAACGCTTCACAATTATTGTCAGTAACGAGGAAGCTGAGAAGCATTTCGCTCGTTGAAACAGAATAAACTGAGACTCGAAGCGTAAAGGCAGTGAAATAGTTACTGTGGTGCACCAGGGAGACACAGAACTTTTCGACTCCTGAACAAGAAGACCTAGTGTGAACGTAGCCACGCAGTATCTCTCTAATGTAAAAAAAAAAAGCTGGTTTGTAGTGTAGCCGCCATTGACACAAAGCGTGAGTTGTCTGGACAGACAAGAGAAGTTTCTTAAGTGCAATAGAGTAAGGCTAAAAATAAGTGGTACATATATATTACCAGGTCTGTTGAAAAGTGTTCGGCCTTATTTGTTTTTTTTTGTTGTTTTTTTGCGAAAACCTGATGAATACGAATTCAGCGCGCCAGCTTCAGCTGACCTTGAATCTTCGTGCGCATGCGCAAATTTTTTCCCGCCTGCTGATAGCGTCAGTCGCTGGGACGCAGCGTTTGAGTGAGGCAGTGCGCAGTACTCTCGTCGGTTTTTTATTAAAAAGAATGGCGGAGCGTCTGAAGCAGCGCTACTGCATCAAATTTTGCCAGAAACTGGGCGACAGCAAAGTGGAAACCATTCTGAAGATTCAGACGGCTTTCGGTGACAATGCTATGAGCAGCTCACAGGTTAAGCAGTGGTACAACCGGTTTAAAGACGGCCGCACATCGGTGGAGAGCGAGCCACGCTCCGGTCGGCCATCAACATGCCGAAATGACCAGGTCACTGCCGAAGTGAACGCTGTGGTGATGCGGGACCGTCGAGTGACTATCCGAGAAATTGCGGAAGAGATGGGCATCAGCACTTTTTATGCACATTCCATTATCACCTAAGATTTGGCCATAAAGAGAGTTGCGGCGAAATTCGGGCTGAAGCTGCTCACGGTGGAGCAAAAGCAACTTCGTGTTGAAGTCTCAGAGGACATGCTGGATTCCACAAACAGTGACCCCGACTTCATACAGACCATAATAACTGGTGACGAGTCTTGGGTGTATTGGTACGACCCGAAAACCAAATCCCAGTCGTCACAGTGGAAGCATTCCACGTCACCAAGACCAAAGAAAGCCCGCCAAGCGCAGCGACGACAAAGTGATGCTGACTGCTTTCCTTGACTCCCGCGGTGTGGCACACCACGAGTGCGCACCACAGGGTCGAACAATCACCGAAGAGTACTAAAGGGATGTCCTCCGTCGCCTACTTGATGGTGTGTGGCGCAAGAGGCCGGAGTTGTGGGCAACAGGGAATTGGCGCATCCATCACGACAATGCTCCTGCACATTCTTCGCACTTGATTCAGACTTTTTTAGCGAAAAACCAGATTCCTGTAGTTCAACAGGCTCTTTATTCTCCTGACAGAGCCCCCTGCGACTTCTGGCTGTTTCCCAAAATCAAGAGGCCATTGAAAGGAGCGCGATTTTAGGCAAGAGAGGACATTATGGCTGCAACGACAGCTGAGCTAAACTCCGTACCGAAAGAGGCCTTCTCGGAATGCTTCCAACAATAGCAGCACCGCTGGGAGAAGTGTGTGCAGTCCCAAGGAGACTACTTTGAGGGTGATTAGGTTTCCAACGCTCCAGTTATGTCAGTTTTTTTTCTTCGGCCAAAGGTCGGATACTTTTCTAACAGATCTCGTATGTTACACTTAAGGGTTGAAGTTAAGCTAAGGGCAGCGCAGCGAGCTATTGAAAGAAAACTGATAGGCGCAACGTTAAGAGGCAGCAAGAGGGCAGAGTGGGCGAGGGAACAAACGCGTGTTAATGACATCCTAGTTCAAATCAAGAGGAGGAAATGGGCGTGGACAGAGTCTGCAATGCGAAGGAAAGATAATTGCTGGCCTTAAAGAGTAACGGACCGGATTGCAAGCGATGGCAAGCGTATCAGAGAGTGGCAGTAAGTTAGGTTGGCGGATGAGATAAAGAAATTTGCGGGAATAAGGTGGCCACCGCTGGTACAGGACAGGGTTGATTGGAGAGATATGGGGGAGGCCTTTGTCGTGCAGTGGGCGTAGTCATGCTGATGATGACCTAGTATGTTAAACGGAGATTTACTGCTGTCATTCACTGCGTGGCCGCCGGTTTTGCCGCTGTCTGTCTCACAGCGACGCTTCAGAATATTTGAGGGGAAAAAACTGGGATTGCAAAACAAAAAGACACGAAAACTACAAACACAGAGCGAATATTCGAAGATGCTGGACAGTGCTGGCAGAAAGTATTGTTAAAATTTTTATATCTTCTATTATGGGCTTTGTTATTTTGTTTCATATCCAAAGAAGAACTGCACTCTGACTGTGCTTTTCGGGTCTTTTCTGTCGTTGTTTTTACTCAAATATTCTAAGACGCAGCAGCTAGCAACCCGGGAAGTATTTCTAGGCGCCCAAGAATTGTTTTCTCCCTAGAGGAGTATCATGCGCTGTGTTTGCTGTTTTGTTCCATCACCTTTGAGGAAGAACACCAGAGAAGATGGATTAAAATGCGATTCTGCCTGACGGAGGGAAGTCTTGAAACTTGAAAGAGGTCGACTGTTCGCTTCCGGCCCACCAAGCACCGCATGACTTCTTTTTCTTTCTCCGCGTTTCACTTTCCTCCTGTTTTTTTATTCATTACAAGTTGAGTGACAAAAAAAAATGACGGATGATTTAGCGTTATTAGGCCGAATGAGAATTAGGGGCTCTAAAACTTCGATTTCCATTTCGTTTTCGGTTTCGCTTCGAGGCTCAGTTTTCAAGGTCAAGCAGGCTTCAGGCAAAGATCGGCGAAATCGGTGAATGGGGGCCTTAATCCTAGCGCACTAAAATAAAAGGCGACACTTAAGCTCAGCCCTAAAGGCATGACGCGATAGCGTTGATCGGATAATGCCCATATATCCGGAATTGGTCATTATAGACTTGGCATGCATAGATCGCTAGAAGTCCTCATACTCCTCCCGGCGTAGTGGTGCAGTGGCTGTGCGTTGCGCCACTGCCATATGCGTTGGCAGGTGCTGCCACCGGTGGGGCTTGTGTGACCCAGGTTGCTCTTCCAGAGCAAAAATCTTGCGACCAATCATCAATTTAACTGGCACCTGCCACTCTGGGCAGTTTGCTCACAGTCCGGTTGACAGGTTGCGATGACGTCACAGGGTCAGGGGACCTACGGAAGGATGCCCACAACTGGGTGGGCACACAGAACGACCTCACAGCAACGGCTAAGGGGCTGAATGGAAACTGTAGTGCTAACGCGCTAAAATATCGATGAATTAGTTGAACCCATAACCACAAGCTAGCGGTGTCAGGTCCTATTCACGATGCAGTAGACCATCGCGGCAGGGAGAGTTTAACCACCTCCTTTTGAACGCCTAATTCACGTTCATGCCGATCGTTGCGAGAATTCGCGAGAACTACGCAGAAACTTGCTTGAAGCGTTTGTTGTTATTATAGAAGGACGGCAGGCTGGCCGAGTTGGTGCTCCATAACAAGAACTATTTACAACAGCGCTAAACAACAGGACCAGATAAAGCAAAAGACAAACATGGCGCTGTGTTTCAGCACCAAGTTTGTCTTTTGCATTGCCTGGTCCTGTTGTCTAGCGCTATTTTAAATAATTCTTCTTATTATTAATCTGGCGTGTGCGCCGTCCTAAATGTATTGATTGTCACGTATATCGAGTGTTTTAAATTGCTCGATACAGACTTCTTTTTAAGGGCTGTGAAAGATATTACGATGCGGTCTGTGCACGTGGAATGTGCGGCAAGGTGCACATCCTTTACTGCAATTAAAAGACGAATAATAACTAAAACTATGCTCAACTTCTCACTTCTATGTTTTAGGGCACATGATTATAGTGCTAAATTTAAGCCTGGTCAGAATCGAAGGCAATCTAAGTCTGAAATTTCTGTACCGGCTTCGCGGTCAGAGGTATCGAACGTATAAAAAGCAAGACTTTCAAAATTGGTGAGGGTTTTCTTCCCCACGTTACACACCGACCAATTTGTGTCACTCGAATATCTAATACAGGGAATACTTATGCAGCTCATGTGTTTTACGACGTCGAAGACGCTGATGTTATTTTCTTTACAACACCACGTACGCCGATGCCGTTTGACAAATGTGCAACGTGGAAAAGACATCGTAAAGAGATTTCAAAAGCGTAACTTTAACGTTCGATATTTTGAACCACACTGCCAAACTGGAAATTTTAAGAAGTGGTGTCAGTCTCACTGCTGACGGACTTTAATTTAAAATTAATTTTTTTTTCGCCCGAAAGCAAAAATGAGAAATTTGAGTGATTTAAACAATTAATCGCCTTTTATTTGCTCTCCGTCACGTGATTACTATTTGATTTGCTGTATATTCCGCCTGAATAGACTGCGCCCGCTTATCTATCGCAGCTTTAAGAAGATAAATCGCTATCGAATAATTTTAAACGCCCAGTATACATTCCGTCAGCTCCCGGCGCAATACGGCATCCATACAGGAAGAAAAAATAAACAAACATAAGGAGAACTAGAAAGGAGGTTGGATTTCTTCATTTCTTTATCCAAATTATTTCATCCACTGCAAAATAGACAAGATCGCTGGCGCAGCATAAAGACACGTTCAAGAGTCTGTCTACAAAACCGCCTAGCTTGAGCTCCTTCCAGTTGTTCTAAATCAGATCCATTTCAATATATTCGTTTTTACGTCTTGGTGGAACGAACTTTGCAGAAACAAACGAAAGCACATCCCTCCTAATAAGTGGCTCAAAAGCACGCCGGCTACGATCACTTCATTTTTTCGACAGCGGCCAAAAAACTTCGACGGCAGGCGCCGCGGGGATATAGAATGAATCCTATTATCGGCTTCTACAGGAATGCACTTTAATGCGACATTGACGGATTAGTGCCGTCTGATCCTCCGCGAAGAGGCCGCGAGATGGCGTGGCAGGAATTTAACGCACCTCGGGCTTCTCCGTTGAGCTCCCACTTAATCGACGCTCTTCGCTTCTCGCCTTGCGACCCGGCCAAGAGCTGCGTCTGCTCTCAGAGATCGCGCGGGGAATTCTTTCGCTTGTTTTGGAAGCCTACGTGAAGGCGCGGTACACCAGCGGTATGTTATGATAGCTTCAAAACGGCAGTAAATAATTTAGCCAACGAATGCATAAAATGTCCCGAAATCATAATAGCGACAGGGAAAACAAAAACGCTTCTTTTATTTTGTTTCTCGAAGGAAGTATTCTGCGAGTATTCCTTTCTGTCTCAGGCGGAGAGAATAAAACGGGCTTTTCCAACTGCCTTACGCCAACAATGGCTCCGAGTGGTGGATTCTATTGTGTAGCTCGGTAGTCTATTTAGCGTGTTTCAAGGAAGACTTCGCAGGGCTCTTTATTGTTTTATTTTTTTGCGATTCTATACGTGCAGGTTGGACGAGTCTTTTGGAAGCGATGAATTATGTAAGAACGAAAAACGGAAAGAAAAAGTATAGCAAGTAGTGTGAATGAATCGAAAGGGAACTGTCTGAAAACCATTGACAGTGCTGCCCAAAAATCTAAAAAAAAAGAAAAGGAAGAAGTTCAAGCGATAAGGAAAGACGAGAAGACAAGAAAATCAAAAGATAGCACAATGCAAGCAGTCGATCCGCAGGAATTGCTCACAAAGCGAAGAGATAGGGCAGACAAATGAAAAGCTTCCCAGGGAGGTCACCCGAGTTCCATATCGATAAATTCTCATCCATAGCTTAGTGAATTTATTGTTGAGTCGTTTCTTAAGTGCATTTCGATGCTCGCGAGAAAAGATTTTTTTTTTTAACAAATGCCGACAACAACAAACCCAGGGGTAATGCTTCCTTCAGGGCCTTGTGTGTCTGGAAGATAGCAGCAGAAGATGTTTGTGTATGAGAGCAGTTCTATTCTATCGCATGCCTATTAGCGGTGACCAACTGTTCCAAAACTTAATGTACGGGTGAGGCTGTGGCATTGGTACTGATGCATGAAAACTGACACCCTGCTAGCACCTTCCTATCGTCGCAAGCCGGATGGCATCTGAACCTGCTTAGCTCGACGAAAGCATACTTTCATGCAAACCAAATAATTATAGCCAAGCAGTGAAAGGGTGAAGGGAAGGGGGAGGAGATAAACCTTCTAGGTTGAGGGCAGGCCCTATAGAATTCTTTTTAGCGCAGCATGACGTCTGGGAAGGGGGTACTCGCAGTACACTATGACATGAAAGAGCGCTGGCGCTTCAGAAAAAATCCCATGAAAATTTAAGCTGAACAATAAAACCGACTGAAGCTGAGCTAGTTGGTTCATTATAGGAGTATATTTTTCCAGAGTTCAGTGCAGAAAGCAGACTAAAACAGCGGTTAAGGATCGCCAGAGCTGACGATAGATGTAACTTGTGTAGAGCGCTACAGGTCAGTGAATTGATACGACGATTTAAAGGAGAAAGTGAATGTTCACTGCAACTTAATTTGGTCCCTTTCGAGTCTTCGTCGTACCACAGTGTTCGCAGACAGTAGACAGCTACAGAATATACGAATGCTACATGCAGTGTTCGATGTTTTCAGAGATTGAGAAGAAAATTCTTTCCTTCACTCCTGCTAGCTAGCCAATGAAGAGAAGACTTGAGTGATAACATTTTTTTTTTGTTGCAACAAGATGATATTCCTAGCACCATCCTGCATGCGCAGGTTCACGGGTCTTCTGTGCAAGTCGCTTAAGAGCAGCGAATCTTTAGGAAATTCATAAAATTACATCAGATGGCGATGATATTTAGAATATGTTTGTCATTACGGGGGATGGATTCACTCACCTTAAGTAGTAGTGGTATGCGGAGTTTTCAGAAGCTGCGCGCGGGTTATTATGTACGCCGCAGTGGAGGGCTCTAGATTAATTTCAGCCGCCTGGGGTCTTAAACGACCACTGCCACAGTACTACACTTAGGCGTTTTTTTTTCTTCATTTTTCCTCTATCGAAACGCGGCCGCCGCAGCCAGGATTCAACCCCGCGACCTCGGGCTCGGTAGGCGAGAAATAAAGCCACCGAGGCAGCGCGGTAGTTCCGTTCAGCAACGTTTATTGAGAAAAACGTCTCAGTGCGGACCGCCGCTCATGATGGTCTGAAAAAAAAAAAACAAGCACAAGAACTAAACAATGTAAAAACGCAACTTCGCAACGTTCTAAATTCGTACTTCGGGGATATGTAAGCGTTAGTACGCTTGCATTGATGCACATTGGTGGATAAGCCGATTCTGGAACGCCTACGCCCACTACGATGATCTTAAACATTTTGTAAGAATTCGCTACGATGCCATGGATTACACTCGAGCACGTGGTTTCGGTAGCTGTTGTCCCCGGGCACATGCGCTTCTATTCACCCTTCGAAGCGCGATAATTCGGTCCGAAGTGGCCACGGTATTCAGCGTTCGTAACCGAAAACACTTAATCCAAAGTTCTCCGAGCTTGATCGTTTCATGCTACCCTCCCGAAATTTTCACGAAACCAAGCTTCAACTTAAGAGGTGGCGCATCTATTCCTACGTGTAGAAGGTTCAGTTATAATCTGGCTCAAACGATGGCCTCCAGCCTTAAGCGGGCACGAGACCGATGTTCGCATGGAGTGCATACCAGGTCACGCCGCAGCGGCGGTTCAAAGGGACAACCGATCAGTTTGCAGTGGTAAGTGCACTTCTAAACCACATCCGTCAATGACACTGCCCAACCTCGGGCATCGCCTGTCTTTGACACACCGCACTAAATACGAAACTAGATCGAGAACAAAGGTCACCGTCGTGTCCGCTGCTTTTTCTTATTGCTATTCGATCTGGTACCTCCGCTTCCAGCTGCCTCTAATAACAAATGGTACTTCAACGAATAGCGAAGAAAAAAAAATAAATGAGCTGAGAGAAGCATCGTCCCAAAATACCGCTCTACTCATACTCTCGAACTTCCGCTACTATTGTGCTGTAAGAAATATTCACCATAGTGACCTCTGGCACAACAGTGAAATGTGTAAGGGGTACACACACCAGATTTCTGTTGTTCTATTTTTGTAATCGCGCACATGGCACTAGTAAGATAAACTGCCAAGTGAAATTCGCCAGCGCCCTGTAAATAATCTGCATTTGAATTTCCTCCCTCATGTGGTTTTGGTCTCAGTTTCAACGGTCTACCGGTGGCTGCGACATAACAATTGTCCTTCGGTGACGTAATGTACAAAAATCAAATAAACTGCGAAATTAAAACAGTTTGGTAAATCGTTGTAATTCCGGATTTTGGAACAAGGTGGCTCAACAATTTGAGTGAATTAAAACGACGAAGCAGCGATTGCATCGACGTTTTTTTATTTGCTTTACGTGACATGAAGTCAACTTTCATGTCATAGATACTATTCGGCTGTTGAAATCGAAACGAAAATGTTACGAGAGAAGAAATTCGGTACTAAATTATTTACCAGCCGTATGCGAATTTTGCGTGATGATCACTGTGTGCGGATGTCTTACGCGCCATTCTAAAGAAGAGCACACGGAACCAGAAGCTTGGTTGGCTGTTCTCCTTTCTAAAGCGCACGCTTAAGCAGTTTACTACACAACCTGAAGGGCATTCAGGCAGTGTGGTATTGAAAAAGTATTAAGGCAATGTGATTGCTCAAGCGCATTTTCTCAATGCTGTAACGATCTGTCACCTCTCAGACCATTTGAGTCTCATTAATTATCAAAGATTTAGGAGGGTGCGACACGCCGCAAGAACGATTTCGTGCTGAATTCAACGAAAACCAAATTATGTCTTACATCGTCAGCAGCCATTCTGAGCAAACAAAAAAGTGCCTTTTTTTCCATCACTGGCTCGACATTATTGAAAACAGGATCCTTCCCATGCATAAACGGAAGCTTTTACGCGTGTTTGAAAAACACCAGTTTTTATGCGCTTCACGTTTTCTATATTTTGTGTTGACTTATGCAAAAAAAAAAAAGACGAAACAAGCTTGTTCTGAAGCCCGCTTCCCCAGAACATCCATATAGCCGAACGTTGTACGCGGCATTAAAAGCACCCTTCGGCAAAAAAACAAAAAACAAACCTTAATCAGAAATGAAGTACATCGGGACGAAGTGAGTACATAAATGCTTCTATGGATGTCGCCGTTTCTTTATTTTTTTTTGCTCTTAATGATAAGTCTGCGGCACGTGGTGAAGATTAGCGGTTGCTGGTGAAAGACATCAACCTGAAAAATCTCGTGGGGCCTCATTAGAACACGTTCGATAGCAGGGCATAATGTCGAGTGCTGAAAAAAAAGAGAAAAAGCTGACACTCTTCGGAGGCCCTGAAAATGTGCGGCACTCAGGTTGTATCACCCTGGTTTAGGTCTGCTCGGAACAGGTTTGAATTCCCTTTGGGGGAAACACATTTTTCTCATTTTTGGGATCGTTTTGACGGGAGTAAAAGTGAAAAAAAAAATGGCTCACTCTTCCTCTCGTCTAGGCTAGAGCTTGCTGGTTTTTATATTTAGTATTACATTATCGTTTCGCACGGTAAACGAAACGAGAAGCAAGAAATTACAGGCAATCCTCACTTTTGAAAAAAAAAAATGGGTAAGATGATGATGGCGATGACGACGACGGTGACACTGATGATGATTTCATTTTAATGGTGCTAGTTTAGCTTGGCCACAGAGCGCCATGGCTATAATGGTCGAGGTCAACATGGGGGAGGGCGAAAGACCAATTTTCCAAGAATTTCGCCCCAGGGAAGCCGAGAATCGGACCACGGGTAAGGTTTTCCACACTGGAAGCCCGATGGGCGCCGACTGGCACTGGGGATCAAGCCCCGCACCTCTCAAATGCGAGACAGATGCTCAGAATTGGTAAAATCACCGAATATAAATGCGGACAGAGGGAATGCCGGCCGTGTTACTAGTGTTTGGAAAGGTGATGTGCATTGCGCTTGGGATCCAGATTTTCATAGATTATATTTCGATGTACTAGATGGACATAAGTTGGCCGCATCTGGCACAGAGTAGGGTTAGTGAATTAGAGATATGCGGGAGAGGTCTTTTTCCTGCATCAGGCGCAGCTAGATTACAATGATGGTGGTAGGGGTTTTTGGGGAAAGGAAATGGCGCAGTATCTTCCTCACATGTCTCCGGACACCTGAACCGCGCCGTAAGGGAAGGGACAAAGGAGGGAATGAAAGAAGAAAGGAAGAAAGAAAGAGGTGCCATAGTGGAGGGCTCCGGAATAATTTCGACCACCTGGGGATCTTTAACCTCCACTGACATCGCGCAGCACACGGGAGCCTTAGCGTTTTTCCTCCATAAAAACGCAGCCGCCGCGGTCGGGTTCTAACCCGGGAACTCCGGATCAGTAGCCGAGCGCCCTAACCACTGAGCCACCACGGCGGGTATGGTGGTGGTGGTAATGATCGTGATGATGATGATGATGATGATGGATTAGCTGAGCCATGGCGCCGATATTTGCGCCTAGGCGATGGTGGCCAGCAAAGGCGGCCGCCATACAAGACCTCTCGGTGTAGGTATGCAACGCCACCCCAAGAGCTACGCTATAAACACGAATACGCCTATATGGGAGTAAAATGAGAGTAAGCTGTCCTCCAGCGCACACCCCCTATAAAAGGGAGCGCGCTAGAGGACATATTTTTCCCTTTTTACTCCTTTCTGTTCAGAGTGTAGCGTTCGAAAGAAGACGTGTCGGGAACACACATAGGGCTTGCGTCCGCGGCTCTCGCGTTGAGCTGGCGCTTTCGTCAGCCGGCCCCCGGTCTTCACCGGGCTACAAGCTGCCGTCACTGAATGTGGGCGCCTCTCCATAGGTAAGGTAAGGCAAAATATATACCTTAAGAAACGAACGCTAAAAGAAACAATTTATCTATGATGACAGGAAATTGGCGATGTTTTTCATATTATATTGACTGGCTGTTGTTTTGTAGCTGTTGCCAGGTAGTTTCCCGAGTCAGAAGTTTTATTCACAAGAGCTGACTGACCAGCGCAAGTTGCGTCCCTGTACTTTCGCTGACCTATCACAGCTGCTTCTCACCCGTAACCTGCTGACGTGTACGCTGTATCCGCGGATATCGTGCGACATGTGCATACATACCTGCTTCAATGCAGAACTGACGTTCTTATTGTAAGTGCAATGAAGTAACCGGCGAAAAATCGAGGAGAAGAAATGGCAGTATGAGAAAGTTCGATTTTTCCAAACTCTGCTGACCTGGCAGACTTTGAAATCAAAGAGGCGTTAGTTGAAGGTTAAGATGGAAATCGAAAAGAACAGGCAGGCTTCCCTGTTGGGCGAGGGGAAGGCTGAAAGGGGAAGAGAAGGACGAAGTAATCGAAGACGGAAGAGACGCGCATGCGAAACTACCGCACTCTAGTTTATGTGCTTGCGCACTGTTCGCGAAGCTCCTTTGGTGAGCTGATGATAAAGTATACCTTCGGCAGTGTCTCTTAAAGAAAATAACACATGTGAGAGGAAAGAACATGCTGGCAATCGCTGCTAGCCATATCCGGATGGTACGGCAAATAGACTGGCAAACTTTTCGTTATCTTGGGCGGGTCGATCGCGGCTAATCGGTTTCCTACCGACACACGAATCAATTGAGGACTGGCAAAGAAAACGAGGACAACTTTACGCCGAACAGCTTGGCGTCGTAAGGAGGAGTGTTAAGTGAGCATTTCAGCGAAGAAAAAATACGAGTGAAAACGGGAAGCAGCAGACAAGAAAAGTGATTACGTTTAATGAGAGTTATGGTCTAGGCGCGCTACGTCTTCTGCTCGCATTTTTTTCAAACAACGGCGGCACACGAGCTACACTGTAGAGCACGAGCCGCCTTCTCGGAGCGAATTCATGAGCTGCGTCTCTGCATATGATTTGCATAATTGTGCTCACAGAACACAGTGGAGAACAATACAAATTATTGCAGTGCATCGGGGATATGAAGAAGCGTGGCGCTTGTCTAATTTCACCAGTTGATGCCTTCGCGAACATTATTGGAGTGCTTGCCCATTGTAGTGCTGGGCTCAAGGGATTTTATAATGCATTCTAAGTTTTGAAACTTTTTGATGATTGCCTCGTTCACTGGCGTACTAAGACCGCGTGATTAGCTAAAACGCTGCTGCCTACTAACTACAGTCGAGAGCAACTTATCTTCGAAATGACGAGCGCGAGGCGTCGGCTTTCAGGCCTGTTTGGTTCGCTCGTGAGCGTGTGGCGATAGCGCACTGGTGGAAGCACTCGCCTCGCGCTAGTAGTTTTCCCTTCACGTTGTTTCCTGAGTGCAGTTTTGTCGTTCTACCAAGTTTGTAAGAACTTTAATGAAAAATACCGATACACAAACAGACGGGGAACATTGCGGCGACATAGCGCCTTGCTTATGCCACCTTTTTTCTCCTACGGTGCGCGTTGACCTTGGCCACTTTTTAATCAAATTTTTAAGAACAGCGTCACACCTTCACATAGTAGAGTTATGAAGCAATTTTGCTTCCTAGTGATGAGTTACCTCTTTTCATATGCAGCCGCTCGTCCCCCTGGCTGGCTTTTGAATTCATCCTTCATTTTTTTCCCCGCAGTAGCTGGTACCTTGAAATGCCACTAAATTCAGTACCTGTACCAACGAAGTAACTCACCGAGCCACGGGATCAGAAGTAGCACAGCGCTCCAGCAACGGTGGACGGGCCGGGAGCGCAGCGCTGGACTTCTGAACGGGAACTTCATACTGGCTCCCTCAGCGCCCCCTAGATGGCGTCACCGGCTGCGGAGCTCGCGCCACGTTGTTGGCGGGCTGCCCGCTTCTGGACGCTCCACCTAAGGAAAGGAGGCGAGACGCACTCTCACTCGTCGGCCAGCATGGACAGAATACTCAGGGCATAAATAGACCAGTTTCAGGTAGATTGTTCCTACGAGCCGTCGTATGATTCTAAGTGTGTTTTTAAAATCTCTTCGCACGCATCAGAGTAAAGTCGTGAATTCAATAATACGTTGTGCAGTGACGACGATTAACTATATTTTACAGTAATGGGGCGTCCTCTGGGGAATCCGGAACAGCCGTTGTATAAAAAGAATCGGCATGTTGCAGTATGTAACTCTTTGTTCCCGGGGGTAGCGAATATTCCAAAATGTTTTTTTCTTCTCGTCAGTGTGAAATTGCAGTGATATTGAAGAAAATACACAATCGCCGCAAGGGTGGCTAACCAGACAGCGCCATGGCAGATGTGTTTTGTTGGCAGTAGGAAAACTTTTCAATTAAGAAGTGCTGCAAATACACTTGCTCCCGTTGCAACCCTGGATGTCCGCATGACTATTGAGATGCAACGTTATGCCACGGGTACACAACACGAACTTCAGAATCTCGTGGTTGGCTGGAAAATGGCAGAGTTTTGCTCCAGTGTGCGCAACATGTTGTCTCCACGAAGAAAGAAAGGGCGCTAATAAGGTTAGCGCGCAGGCAGAAGAGAAAGTAGTGCACGCCACACCACACCACACCACACCACACCACACCACACCACACCACACGTGGCAGAGTACAAGATAGTAATAAGCAATATTTTACTCTCTTCTGGCCTCAAACGCCTGCTAGCATCTCCTCCAGATAGCGTGCAGGCAGATACTATGGGAGTTCAGTGGTTCCTATTTGATAGACCCCCAGCTAATACGCACGGGCCGAATTGCAGATAAATTTTATAGGTACCAAACTCTTTTAATATATTTACGCCTCGTTACTATGAAAAATCGTTGCCCGTACAATGTACAGACTGAGAATGCACGAAACCCATTGGGGTCCATATATTTTTGCCGAGTTAAAAAGGACAGTGACGTCAAAACCTCGACAACTTTTGCCAGGTACTATATAACAGGAGAGAAAGAACTCACAAAACTATCAGGAGTTAAATAGAAAGATTTGAATGATGATGATGAATTTTTATGGCGCAAGGGCTGCTTTAGCCAAAGAGCGCCATGGCACAAGGCATTTTCGTTTACACAAGGCGGGGTGAAAGACCCATTCCCCAAGCATATCACCCTATAAAGAAGACGAACACCGGGCAGGGGAAAGCTTGTAACCATTTTATGACCTTTGGGAACCCGGCAGCACCGGAGATCGAACCCCGCACCTCCCGAACGCGAGGCGGATGCACAAACGACTAGGCCACCGCTGCGGTCTAGAAAGGTTTCCAGCTCGCTTACTCAAATGTCTTTAATACATACTTAAACGTGAATCATTTCGCCGCCTCCACAGAAACAGATCGCTCGAAATGCAAGTTACAGAAAGGCGCGCGCCCGATTCGGCCGCAGACCTGAACGAGGCCTGCCTGGTTGGAAAGAACCAAAGCGGATGTGTCATCTTTGTCGCATGGAGAACGAATACGCAAGAGCGGAGGCGAAGACACAGTGACTGAGGGTATGCTAAGTGAGAGGGACCCCGAAGAAAGAAATCCGGGAGTCTTCAGCGGGAAGTGGGAGTGCCGTAACGATAGGCCGCAGCACGGAAAAGCTACTACATGCATCTGTAAGAAATTCTGGTGAAAACAGTCTCAGAGACCGGTAAAGGAGCGCACGGAAAAAAATAAGCAGGGGAAAGAAAAAGCGCGCAAAAAGAAGGAAAGAACTGAGGTTGTCTTTCTACAGCCCACGAGCGCCATACAGTGTGTACCACTCACCGACCACGGCGACAACAGAAGGAAGACAAGCACGCAAACGGGACCGCACATCCCGCTCTGGACGGGTGCGTAGCCCAACTGCTACTTTTTGCACCCCTCTGAAAATTTCTAACCCTAGGTGTCCGCGTGTCGGCTCCGCTTTGAGGAACAAACGCGACCTTCACATGGAGTGGAGTCCTTGCTGTCGTCAGCTTGCAGTGCTTGTTTCACAGAAGCCCATACAAATGGCGCCGGGGCGGAGCTCTCCATGCGGGATTTTTGTTTCGGGTGGTTTCATTCTACTACAATAAAGCGAGCAAAAGAAACAATCTCGGTGAAAAAGCGACCACCATGTTCTTAGCACTCGTTAAGAGATTTCAACCGCTGTTTCTGCCTCAGGCGTTTGTATCGTGCTATGTCAGTTTCGAGACAGTCCTCGTAGTGCACCTGCTGGACATCATAACAATTTTTTTTTCATCCATGGCTTCGTACAACATGATCGTATTTTCGTCACGAAGACTACGTCATCAAACTCGGACGCTTCAAGCTCTACAGAGAAAGGGTGAGGCAAAGCTTTCGCTTGGCGTCTGTTTTGAAACTGAATAGTAAGCCTTTCGGAACCGTGCAAGAAACGCAAGTATGCCGAGATGAAGAGTATGCGCGAATAGTTCGCTGTAAGCTGCTGCGTTCGTGTGAACGCGCGAAGTCCGGACGGGTTCGCGGACCCCACGGTCGGGACCATACGGTTGGGACCATACGGTCCATAAGGTCCTCTCGCCGTAGTCCAAATTTAATCATTGAGTGACGAAACTCGGGATCAGAATTGGGGCACACTCTGCAACATGTTTCTGGAGGCAAACATACGTAGGCGCCTCACCTCCGAGCAGTTTATCTGACTGCCGCAGGGGGGCGTGACAGTCAACAAGCCTGCGAGTTCTGCACCAATCCGGGTACTGAATTTTCATACACTAGTCCTAAGGCGGTCGTTTAATATGCGACCAAAATAAAGTAGATTCTCCAAAGGGGCATAGGACTACCGCGTGTTGGCTCTCGTCCACTTAGCAGAGGAGCATCTCTAGGCCAATTATTGACGCTCTTTTTCCTTTGCTTCTAGGGGGAATTTCTCTACTAGAACTTCAATCGGCGGAACATCAATAAAAAATAAAAACAGAGCACCACAGCAATTTTGCTTCGAGCTTTACTGGAGAGCTAGGTCGAAGCAACTATTGCGTAGTCTAGTGCTGCTAAACGCTATTTTTGCAAAAAACAAGCGCCGTTTGAAAAAACTACATGACATTACGTCTCTGTAGCTTGAATTGCGTGTCTTCATGCGCACTCGCAGTTGCCCTACAGCACTGAATTTAAGGGCTGGCGCCCCGACCACCACTACAACAAAGCTACATAGGATGCTCAGAAAACGACGAGACGACGACCGCGAGCCCACTATTCCTCCCCGGCAACCTTTAATACCCGAGCAAGCTGCAAACGCCATTTCCCCTAGATTGGAGACTGCGCCGGCGGCGCACTAGGCGCGAGTCAAGAGCACCTGGCCCCAGCAGTGCTACGCCGCAGCAGCAACACGTTGAGACACGGAATAAAGAACGACACGAGTCGCCCTGGAGGCCCCTCGAAGCCGGTGAAACAGCGCTCGGTATACGCCTCAGGCCGCAGAGAGACGGAAGGAAGAGAAAAAAAATAGTAATGATAAGTAAAGGGGAGAAGAAAAAAAAACACTCTCGCCGCACGCGCGCGCGTGCGCGCGACGATTCCATTACTTTTCTCAACTGCGAGCAGCTCGGGAAACGCGCACGCAACGCGAGAACTCAGCGCAGCGGCGGGGAGCTGTGTAGCCGCTTCGCGTTCTCCGAGTTGTGCGGGCAGGAACGATGCAGGTGCACCGGTTCCCACGCGGTGTGGGGAGCGTCCGGAAGAGGGAGTGCGCCGCGCCTGCCTCCGCCTGGGGGCGCTTCGCCGACGGGCGGAGAAGTTCGCAACTGGCGTTCGAGACGGGGAAACTAAAAAGAAAACAAAAACAAAAAGAACCGGCGCGCACAGGAACGTTTTGCGCAGGCGGTTTCTTTTCCTTAAAAACAGAATGAAAAAGAAATAAACACCGGGTGAGCTTACAGCGTCTCCTCCGGCAGCAGCGCAACTGCGTGTAACTCGCCAGCGCTTCCGCGGTGGGGTGGCAGCATCAGCGGCGAAAGCAAGGTGCTCTCTCCTTGTGCCCCGCTTTCTTTCTCAACTGGGCTCGCTTTGCGTGCGTGCCGGGGAACGTCTTGTCTCTCGCACAAAGTGAAAGCCCGAAATTGTTTGCGTGTTGTCGACACTGGAGTCGCGCGTTCTCGATGCCGCCGCTTTTTTCATGCCCATCTGCTGAGGGAGGATTATGCGCGAAAGAGAGTATCGACGCGTGTGAGCATCCTCACAGCTGCTGGGCGATGTCTTGAAATTCTTTATTTTTCAGTCTTTCTTTCAACTCGGCGTGTTCCTTTGAAAAACGGGATTTCGACTCGTTGTCTTCAGGACTGCTTTTCGGGTTCAGTTAAGACGGGAAAACGAGTCTGGGGTGTTCTATTTCAGCAGTGGCCGACTGGAGACAACAAACCGCAGTTTGGGCTCGGAATTTCTCAATTTTGCAATGTTAACTTTAATGTAGCTGTGCATTCGCTATATCAGTATGTATACTACGCGCTAGGCATGATTTCTTCGTATTCTTGTGCATCCTTCGGTAACCAAAAAAAAAAAACTGGAGCGGACACTTAAGCTCCGCCTCAAGGGTACGACGTGTAGCGGCACTATCATCATCAGCAGTGCTGCGCCGCCTCGGCTCGTGACATGCGCTCGCGCTGGCTACGTGGGACCACGTGCGGAGTAGAATAAAGACAGTTGATTCCTGGTTCCCGGCCTGTTCGCTTCGTCCGCTCCGCGCTGCGTTAATTTGTAGGGAACTAAGTCTCTGTTCCTCTTCAGACGCTATAGCGTAATAGGTTAATTCTCCTATATGCCGCATTGGGCGTTCTCAACTTTATATTCATAGATCCCTGGGAGTCCTCACACCACTTCTGGCGCAGTGGCGCAGCGGTAAAGCGATGCTCCACTGCCCTGGGATGGCAGGTGCTGCCACCAGTGGGGCTTGTGCGACCAAGGTTGCTCTTCCCAGAGAACGTTTCACAACCAATCATTAGTTTAACTGCCACCTGCTATGGTGAGTAGTTTGCTCGCAACCCAGTAGGCAGGTAGTGATGATGCCACAAGGTCACGTGACCTCGGTGGCCCACCTGCCTCCTAGGTTGCTTGTCTAGGAATTACAGTGAATTCTTCGGTCACGGTCGACGACGTCGATGTTGACACTGACGGCGATGTTGTATTTTCTGCGACAGGAGCTTCTTAACGCTATCGCGTTGATATCGATAAACTATGGTAACATATCTCCTTACCACCACCTTCACACCGACCCTGTAAGCCGCAAACCCTCTCCACTCTACTCACCGGTCGCTTCACACCATTTCTCCGTCTTTACTCTCAAATTTTAACGCTGTAGCGTTAAATACGTTGTGTCGCGGAAAATCCCGCGTCAGTTTCGTTGATCGTGAGAAAAAAATCTACCGAAAAACTCCAGAGAACCAACCTGGGAGGCAGGTGGGCCACCTAGGTCACGTGACCTTGCGGCGTCACCACAACCTGTCGACCGGGTAGCGAGCAAACTACTCGCCATGGCAGGTGGCAGTTAAATGAAGGATCGGTCGCTTGAGAAGAGCAACCGGGTCGTACAAGGCTCACCGGTGGCAGCACGTGCCACCGCAGGGCAGTGGCACATCACTTAACCGCTGCAACACTGCGCCAGCAGTGGTATGAGGGCTCCCAGGGATCTATGAATATGAAGTATAGAATGATCAATTGTGCACATATGTGAACTTACCAATTAGACTATCACATCACGTCCTTAAAACGGAGCTTCAGTGTCCCCTCTAGTTTTTTAATGCGAAAGTATTACTAGTCCCGTTACAAGAAAACCCGGCGGCTTGTGTTGGTGTGTGTACTTGCAGCGGGTACAGAAAATCCAAGCGATGGGAAGAGAAATATGGTGACGTCATCAAAAGGACGTATGACGCACACAGCAAGCCGAGCACCGCCACTTCAGAGAATCCTATACATGTCGTTCGCACGCGCGCAACGTGTGATGCGGTTTCTAGTAGTTATGTGTCACCAACTGTCCCACAACTTTACCCTCCTGTGATAGAATGTATTCTAATTAGCCGAATCGCTTAGCAATTTTGCTGAATGATATAGCCATTCTTATTCATCTCTAAGGCAATAAAAAAGGACTATCTGAGATTATATGCACGCTTTCGCAATATAGAGAAATATTTGCCGATGGAACGTGTGCGATTTCGTTAAAAAAGACGCAGCAGTCATCGTTTTGTCAACATCCCCCAGTCCTCTACGATGGTAGCAGTGAAATAAATAAAATGCCTTAGATTGTAGGGCTGCGCCAACACTAGCGAGAGCTAACATACCCAACGAGAATGATTAATCGGAAAACGTTAAAGCCTCTGTTGCAGTTTAGCTCAGTTTTGTAGATGCTATCTCCTCAGAAGTGCGACAGTGCTTCGCCCCCCTCCGGCCTCGTTCCCATTCTGCTTTCCTGTCGAAAAACTTCATAGTTTCAATATGTAAAGAGAGAGGCGGCGAAGCTGCTCGCTTCCCTGCCTGTCGCTGCATGGACAGAAGTGCAACGTGTTTCAGATGCACTCCGACAACCTTCCTGTACAAGCAAGAAAGAATGCAAGAACGAGGAAAAAGCAAGGGAAACAGTTGAAGCCGTGAACCTACATGTGCTGTTTTGAATATGGAAATGAGCTGTTGCTCTTATCGCTCTCAACGCTATTCCCAGCTTCTGCAGGGACAGTGCAGGGGCGCCTCGTTGTTACCCACTCCATTTTATAGGAACTTTTTTTTTTAAACCCTGCGTGGCAGCTTTTTCGCATTAAGGATCCCTATGCAGAAAAGCCATCTTTCTCGCGCCGCCAAAAGAGGCGTCGTTGTTCGAGGAATTTTAAAACGTCGCTGCCATCCCAGGGGAGCAAAGACGGGGGCCTGCTTTCCTCATTAAGCATTTAGGCCCGACGATTTCGTTAACACGTCTTATAAACAGAGTGCGACGGGCGGAATTAGAAGAAAACGCGGCGAATGGGGGAACGAAATTGGTTCGATTGGAAGCACATCGTCGCTTCAATTACGGCACTGGAAAGAAAGGCGCGTGCATTCTTTTGGCGATGAAAGGAAATGTGCCAGTTGGGCCCGAACGCATGGGAGTTTGACGCTTTTCGTGCTAACCTATTTACCTGCAGCGTCTCGATTTGATGTTGTGTGTGCTCGACTCATTACTGCACTCAGGCAGTGTACTGTGCACTGAAAAGGTGAGGTCGTGTTCACTAGCCTTTCGAAAGACTGATCCGAGAGGGGCGCATGCCACTGCGGCGATTGGCGAGAAAATAGAGCGCGGCTCATGTTCCCAGCCTATCTAAAAGAAGCTCAAAGAATCTGTGTGGTTTCAGTGTTCGTGCTTACGCATTAGCGGCGGTGTACAAGTAAAAGCTGAATGCCGAAAACCATTCATTTTACATCAAATATAAACGCACACCATAGACTTTACTACGCCTGCGGCTAGCTTCGACTCCTCACTTCTGCTAGAGGCAGAAAGTTTACTGTAGGGTCTGAAAGCACTACGAGCATCTATTATCTAAAATTGTGAACTAATTATTCCCTGAAAAAAAAAGAAGGTCGGCGCGGCGAGAAAGCAAAAGCAAGATAAAAAAAGAAAGACACGAAATTAAACTGGCGTGCCAGACACGCTTTAATAATTTACGGTGAGTGCTCTGCGAAATATATGACTCGGCGCTGTCAGGCCTGTAGCCACGTGGGTCGTCAATAGGGCAGCGTGGAACAAGGCAACGAAAATATTAAAAGGGACGCTGCTTAATCTTCAGCCTTTATAAAACATGCCAGCATCTTTCGCAGCCTGCAGAGCTGCCTTGTCGGGATACACTCGGCGCCCGCCACCACGCAGGGCGCCCCTATCGCACAGCTGGTAGACGCATCGCCTGGACGAGCAGTTTACTCGGGCAGTATCTCAGTTCTTCCCGTCAGTACACAGAAGAGGCGTTACTGTGACAACAACCACATCGCGGCCCTGAGGCGCGGCAGCGTTTGCACTAGCGCAGCGCCCCCCGACGGCGCGAGTCTTCTTTCAAGCCGCCCCCCGGAGGCTGCACTGTGCTTGGGCGGTGCGAGCCCTCTGCAGCGCCTCTATCGACCGCGACGCTGATCGCAGCGCCACCTGAGAAGTTTCCGCTTCATCGAGTCGAGCCTCGCGGCAGTCACTGCCCGGCTGCGAAAAGTCAAGCGTTGTAAGTCACACCAAGGAGCGGCAGTGTCCCCGCATACTCCTGTAGCCGCGGTTGTTATACTTGGCAATGATGCCTTGCATGGATTCCATCACCAGCGCCTCCAGACACACATTCGTTTTTCAGTCGACGCACGCTTTCGACTGACTCTGGAGTGAAATGCTTGAAAAAAGTGCGCCCTCAAACTCATCGCTAGCATACCAGATACGTTAGCCATGGTGTTTTTTTAGGCAAGCTGCTTTAGCGCTGCTAAATTTGAATCGAATGAAATAATTAATTCAAATCACAATCGGCTACAAATAAGGAGGGCTGTATGAACCTCAGGGGTGAATAGAACTTGGTAGAAAAAAACCCTGCGGATTCGATGTAAAGGCTTGCGCTGACACATCTTAAACAAGATCTCGGCAGTTTCGTGGATTTCACTAAGCGCATAATGTTATGATGCTTCCGCGCAGTGCAGTATGATGAGTACTATCAGTGGGCGTGCTTGAAACCACAAACGCTTCAGCGTTGCTTACAACAAATTATATTCGCGTCCAGAGCGTAAAAAACAGCAGTGACAAAGAACACGCTCTGGTGGGATACACGGGCTTGTTCAAACGCAGCAGGTACAATCGAAATACGCTTGTATACGGTACAGCATGAAATAAGAGGACAAGAACGCTTTGTGATAATTGTTGCCAAGCTGAGTTACCAAATTCTCAAGTGAAGTCGAGAGTTGGACAAAATCTCGTCTGGTAGAGGACAATCATAATAAAACTTAAAAAGAAGGGACGCTGACCAAAAGTAAAAACAAAACGACGTTTCGGCTCCCATACGGAAGCCTTGTACACAATGAGAAGAATTAGGTAGTGCATCTGGATTAAATGCGCTTGAAAAGAGGCCGCAGGGAGAGTGCGTATACAAGGGTTAGATTTCCAGTGTTGCGATTGAGGGTGTGATTAGTCGTTTGAATGAATAACGATGCGAGGTCAAGGCGACGGTACAGATTCTTTTCAGTTGCCAGCACGTGTGCACTTCCCCGGTCGATATCATGTCCGGTTGATATGGACTGTTCGGCGATAGCATTAGAGTTCACTTATTGGTTTTTAACACCATTACAATGTTCTTTTAGGCGCCTAAAAGAACATTGTACTGACGTTACAAACTGCGGTCCAGTTCTACCTGGTCTCATTTGTTACTGCCGTCTAGTGATTGAAAGCCCAAACAAGCGACAATTCATGGAAGCCAAAAGGGCAGAACTTGAGGGACAGCCGTGGTATGCCGAGTCCCCGCATCTGTCCGCGCATCGTGGTGCAAAAAGCGCCACTTCCGATCCGTGCGCGCACTAATCCCCCCCCCCCCCCGCCCCCCTCGCCCTCTCCCACGCACCACAAGCGTGTGCGGCCGCCTCAGAGTGGCCCCTCTCTGGGCTTCCGCCACCACTTCCGGCGTCCTTTCCGATTTCTCTTCCAGGGTTGATCACCACCGCTCTTTTCTGGTTTCTTGTACCCCTTTCCTTGCCAACTGCACCTTCGTGCTCTCAGCTTGACCCCCTCCCTCTTTTTCCTTTCTGTTTCAACTCCTGGCTGAACCCTTTCTATTCATCTCTATTCGGCTTATCTAGTTCTTTCTTCATTTGCCCTCTTGTTCGTATACAGTCCGTTGGTGGGTGCCACCCTCGTCCTAAGTAATCAGGAATCTCGAGAGAGGGCGCTTGCGTCAGTTGGCCGATTAGCGGATATTATGTTCGGAGCAGGATTTCCGCCCTCGCCGGCCGGCCACCCGTCGCGGGTCAGTACGTCCTCAAGGGCCTTCGCTGCTGACGCGAGACGTACGCACTACCCCGCCTCTTCCTTCATTTCACTTGTCCGTCTTCTTCTTTTTCAACATTTTTCTCTCAAGACTACGTCCAAGAATTTACCTTCTATTCCTTACCAAGCGATGGTAACACACGAACCGCCAAGTTAAGCACTTATCCCAAAATAGCCACTCTAGTTGAGGTACAAGGAGAAAAATTGGCTTAAGAGACAAATATTTAGAAATACGCCGATCGCATTAGGAATGCCTAAATACCTCGCAGCGCTGCATTCATTCCAGAAAGAAAACAATGGGATTGACCGTGAGAAGAAAAATCCGAAAGCAAGAGTCTCGCCCAAGGAGTCGAGCCTACCGCTAGGGATATCGATCTACTTTTCCCCATGAAATGTCGTAATGCAAACGAGTGCTTTATTGCTGCTGTTTTTCCTGCTTGCACATCGGCGGCACTTATGGTCTGCTCAGGGCGGTCATTTGCAGAGACACTCACGCACGATTTATTATTGCCTAAAGCTTGCGGCGCTTACAGTAGCTCGTCAGAAGGCTAGCGCTTTCGTAAGAATCTTCTTTGTCAGCAGACGAAGTAGCACATGCATGGGAAAGATGGCAATTTAGAGGAGCTCATCAGTTTTAGTCATTAATATCCAACATTTTTTCAAAAATGAAATTTTTTTACTGCGAGAAGCAAATAAGTGACACTCCTTTTATGATTACTGCAAGTCTAAAGACCCTGTCAAGTTATCCGATCGTGTGAATGGTGCACTGACAACTCCTGTGCGGCAGTCATCCCCCAGTTTACGTATGCGGTGAAGACGACAAAAAAAATACCGCTCACGAAAACTGTTAACAGGAATATTGCATTCACCCTTTAGTATAATGAAGTAATAATCCGCTAAACCAAAGCCCTTAAAATCGAGAATTGTGGTATAATTTACATGCAGACGAGATACGATTTTAAGCACACACACCTCTCGTACAACTCCCCCCCCCCCCCCCAAAAAAAAAAGCCAATGCACAACTTTTTCCCAAATGTTAAATGCCCTGTTTCCAGTCGCAGCGCGACAGCATCAGTCAACCTGTTCACATGTGGTTAACAACATAAAAAAAATCACCAGGACGTGTAATTGCATTATGTGTTGGCAATGCTTTAGAATTAGAAGCTATTGATTCCTTTACCAAATTGACATCACATCCATTCTGGCGAGGCCACTTCTCTCTGGCCAATGGGCGAATTTTATGACCGACGATGCATTTTGTCTTTATGAGGCTTGTAATGATATCGCATTAAAAGAAAAAAAAATGTAATACTAGGCACCTAAGAGAGGCACCCTCAAAAGGGCTTTTGTTTCGTATTGTAAAATCATGGGTAGTAGCAGCGCGTCAAAGGTCGAAAAGAGTCTTTTATGATGTTTCTACGAAAAAAATTAAATCAAACTGCATGCTCAGCGCACTCACGCACTTCGTTGGGTGGTAGGCGCGTCTTTATGATTTTAAGCTCCATTTAATGAGGCTCAAGAGGTAAACTCCGCAAATACCGGATTTGAGTTTTGTACTTGCTTTGCAACACGTCTAGTCTAACAGTACATTTTGCATGCATTAGTCGATCAATCCATCATCCTCCATCCCTTCCTTCACGCGCCATTGCGCGTCAGCGTATCTCCTGAATGCCGTCTGGCTGGCAGATCTCCCATCTGGTTATGCAGGCAGAGCTGCCACACTTCGTCGACTGGAGGCCGTCAGAAGTGTTGACGTCAGCGCCCGAATCGTAGAAAAAACATGAAAAAGGGTGAACGTCTGCTCCGAGCGATGACCCCTTCCTGAAAGCAGCTACTGCAAAGTAAACACGAACAACCCATCTTTTCTCGCCCAACTTGCTCGCAGGCTCCTCGATATCGAAGACTGGCACTATCGAAGCAAAACATACGAGAAGCATTTATCCTCACGTGAATAAGAGTCGAAATGCGCTGCAACCGTCTTCTGCTGTGGCGTCGGTGCCTTCATAGCTGATCAAAATCCCGCTCGATAGACTGGCTTGAAATGAGGGGCGAATAGAGAGGTTAAAATATAAGCGACGCAATATATACACGACCTAACGTGAGAAACCACACCGCGAAAAACCTATAAATATATCTTTCGCTGGATTGAGCAGATTTCTTTTTTTTTCACAATACCCTTAACAGAGAAAAAAAATATATCCCCCTTAGAGCAAGTTGGTGGAGCGTATTCGGTTTTCTCAGAACAATGCACTCGGCATCAACAATCACTCCTGTTTACAGGAAAACTTCGCTCAGGAACTCGCGTGCTCGCTCCCCGGAGGATGCTCTTCCTAGGTAGTCCACGAGTTTGGCCGCATCGATTTCTTAACGGCGGAGCCTGCGGCATCATCGCCTCGCAAATTATTCCTGCTGAGACGACGACCGCGACAGAGCAGCGTTAGACGGCGGTGATGTTAGCAACAGGGCTATTGCTTGCAGCTTTGGAGTATAATTGCAGTGTGCGCTGTTAGCGTCCCTCAAAACCACTTTTTCTTTTTTGCCGTGCTTACGTCACAAAACTCCATCAAGTTTTATTGGCCCAACCTCTTCTTTCTAGATGATGTGCCCAAAATATTCCGCTTCCGTGGTAGCTGGAAAGACGCACGATGCTTTCAAAATCACATAAGAACTGCCCAATACTTGTGTTGAAGGTGAGTGAGCCTCCAGTGTGGTGAAATAAACTTTGTACGCTTTACGCATTGAGGCCTAGAGCGGTGGGGCGACGGGCTGCTAATTGCAGAGCGCTTAATGTATTTTTCAGTTCCAAGCCAGTCTCGAGAATGTCCCGAGCAGGTCCCAAGCGGTTCCTGAGCAGAAACGAACTTGAAATATTTCTCATTGCATCGGGGTGAACATGGCGTCTGTAAAAATCCGCATCAAGCATTCTGCAATACTACTGGCGTATTATACCTGCAAACTTCCGTTCTACAAGAGATCACGAGACATTTCTGCTCTATTGTGTGGAAACAAAAAGAAAACGGTGATGTCATGGCGGCTCAAAATGGAACGCGATGTCAGTGCACGTTAAAGAACCCCAGGTGGTCGAAATTATTCCGGAGCCCTCCACTACGGCACCTCTTTCTTCCTTTCTTCATTCACTCTCTCCCTTATCTCTTCCCATACGGCGCGGATCAGGTGTCCGCCGATATATGAGACAGATACTGCGCCATTTCCTTTCCCCCAAAACCAATTATTATTATTATTAAACGTGCGCG
The DNA here is from genome assembly GCA_030143305.2 of Amblyomma americanum. Classification (NCBI taxonomy): domain Eukaryota; kingdom Metazoa; phylum Arthropoda; class Arachnida; order Ixodida; family Ixodidae; genus Amblyomma; species Amblyomma americanum. The sequence continues at coordinate 196,895 of JARKHS020002545.1, forward strand.
GAGTTATCCAAACGGCCATGCTTCTCTTCGCATGAAACCTGTGGAGATAAACTTTCAAAAAGAATATAACGAACACAGGGTCGTAAAATGAATAGTTACATAATAATGCATATACGCCATAATGCGTAAGTACGTGCGTGCAAGTACACGAATTGCACGCATAATAAAAGATGAGCACGCATATGCACAAGCGAAATGAATGCTGGCGTTCGGCACGTCAACAACGCATTAGCGGAGCGTCATGCCAGTGGGCTCAATTACGTTCTTACTTTTGAGGGCCACGCGCGAGGGGGCGTATTGTCGTTCTTGGCGCGAAAAATGCGAGACAATTAGTCTCCCAAGCACGTTTTTTTCTTCTCTCCTACTACGCACATCGCGCTATGGCAAAGCGACAGAAATAAAAAAGAAAGCAGGGCCGATAAAAGGTTTAGCATACCGTCAGATGGAAAGAGGAGAAATAACAAAGGAAATAAAAAAAAAGGTGAACCTTTTAGCCATTCGTCGTGCCTGGAGTGAGATTAAAACGTGCCTAGAATGAGTCGGTCCCGCGAGACAGGGGCTTCTCTTGTGTTACACGCGCGAAAGTTCTTGGAAGGACAAACACTAAACTCTGGGAACCCATCAGGGTGGATCAAAATAAAAACAAGAATAAAAGAAAAGTAACAAACATCAAATCAAACCAATAAGCGAACAAAGACCGAAAAAAAAAGTTTCAGCGGAGTCCTACAAGGGTATAAGATGGAACAAAATGGTGTTTCATTCATTCTAACAGCGTATACTAGCTGGAATGCAACCAGCTGAGTGGGGTGCCAAGAAAAGAGCAAGAAATCACGACAGCCTACGCCTCGACACCACGAGGAGAGCAGGACGAAGAGAGTGAGGAGGAAGAAGACGGGGGCGCGCCATCCAATTACGTAAATGGCATTTCTGCAGCCTCCTCGCTTCCGTTTCTACCGCCGTCTCTCTTAGCTCAGGATCGTGTTCGCTCCGCTGTCCTCCTTTATACGGCGTCCCGAGACTTAGCCCGCGAGCGGAGATACAATATACAGAGATAAGAAATGCCCGGCCGTCGGCGACGCGCTCTCTGGCGAAACCTTATCCGGCGAAATATTTCTCCATCCACACGCCTCGCAGCTGATAGAAGCGTCACCTCTCCCCTTCTTTCTCCTCTCTCTCTTTCTCTGTGTACGTATGTACGAGGCCTCTCTGCTGAGTGCGACGCCCGGGGTATTCGTATTGCAGGCGCGTATAAGTAATAACAGCAGCATCCTCTGAGTGCTAGGTGCCGAGTACGTGGATCCTACGGGACCTGTGCATGGCGGAGAGCTTTGACTCGGTTCGTACAGCTCGCATCGGCACTGCCACGCATCTCATGAGTGCTGCACTGTAAAAAAAGGAAAAGAACAAAAAGAAATGTGACAGCACTGGCTGAACGTGTGATACAGTGCTAGTCGTGACTGCATGCATTGCATTAGGATGATGTTGTAAATAAACCCCTTAACCATTCCTTAGCGGCGCAGTTTATTTTATGGGTTTTTCAAAGACATGGTTTGGTTGGTTTATAGGGTTTAACGCTTCAAAGCGATTCAGGGTATGAGGAACGACGTAGTGGAGCGCTCCGGAAATTTCTACCACCTGGGATTCTGAAAGACCATCGCTAAGCCGTTCACTGTATCGCCTTGATCATAGTCCAGGGACGAAGGCGAAGATTCTCGTACGGTGTCTGCAGCGTTCGTCGGCTCTGAAGGCCTTCCTTACACTGTTCTGTTTCTTGCAGCCGTCGTGCCAGCGCGATGGGACTTTGCACTAAACACCCTGCATTTTTACCTCAGTCTTCTTTATCCGTTCCCTTTTATATTCCCTCTCTCCTTTTCCTCAGTGCAAGGAAGCGAGCCGGTGCCTTCTCCTGGTTAACCTCCCCGCATTTCCTTCTCCCCCTCAGTCACATAAACGTGGAAAATGCTGCCCTTCGACATCAAATGTAGCCCCTCGCAACCATCACTTATGACAGTACTTGTTTACGCATACATAGGAATATTTTTAATGTTCTTTTCTTTATTGATTTATTTTTCATGTATAATATTGTTGGTATCTCCTGTATTCTTTCGCTTACTCTAGTTGCTGTTCCTCTTTTACGACGCTACTTGTTTAGGACACATGTTTTGATGTATGTGTTCGTGTACTATTCTGACGACTGCGCGTTACGTATAGTTGCCGGTTGATTTAATAATGCTTTGTTGTATCACCTGCCATGTACGCCCTTAGCAAGAAAAAAAAAGGCTGTGCTAAAAAGTTATTTCGAACATATTGTACTGATTTCATACTAATTTTTTGTTATTTTTTCTCCGTACTTAAGTAGCAATGATTTAGTTGAAAGCCTTTTTCTCAAGCATTTCACCCCAGAAAAGCTGACCATCAATCAGGCCGGGAGAAATCTTAGACCCATTAGAAAACCAGTGGGCACATGGCGGAACTGAACATCAGCCCCCCCCCCCCCCCCCCCCCCCCCTTCGGCTTCTTTCAGTAGAAGCGGATGTTCTACTCCAAGGCCACCGTTTAAAGAAGTCTCGTGGGCGCTTAGCAGTGTCGAAAAGTCTCACTACGAATGCTGTTCTCTCCCATCAATGAATTTAGCAGGCTGATTGGAACAAGTAATACCCCCATGTAATACCCCCAGTAATACCCCCATGTAATACCCTCAAATGAGGGCCTTTGGGGGTATTTTGAATAAATAAATAAATAAATAAATAAATAAGTCGCATGGTGTTGTTCACTCGCTAGAAGTTATGATAAAAGAAAGGACGACAGAAAAGGAAGTGTTTCGGCTCTTCCACGAAACATGATCTTGAGCACTGGATAGTTCTAAAATAGCCTGAAGTACGCTGCAAATATGTTTTCGAGGACTGCCCTTTTGTTAGAATTGAAGTATACTTTGGAAGTATATCAATGTAATATTAAAACAGGTGCATTTTTAATTCGCTGCCGATAAGCTAAAACCGCATACATGTTTTCCATGTATTTGGTATGTGCTCGAAGCGTGCTTCTAGGTCACATATTTGAGACAAATATTAACAAAAACCGAGAAAGAAATTTGACGAATTTATTTCCTACACATTTCTAGCCACTCATGAATACTAAGTATATAGAAAGCAGGACATAAATATACCGCCGTACACTCCAAACGTATTAATTGTCGCTAAGGGCTGCAGTGTCACATTTATTTCCTGGAATCAATAATGTGAGGCTTCCCTGACAGTTTTAACTTTCGGACGTTCTGAAGCACTATTACAACTCATGAACCATTTTTGTCTATAGCTTTTAAATAAACCCGGAATCTCAAAAAAGCAGGTCATATTTCTCCCAGAACGAATTAATTATTCATTACAGAAAGAGCAATCATCTGGGGATACTTTTCTTTTTGAATAAAAAGCGCTCGTCCCTGTCTACTTCTATGTCCGTGTGTTTTTGTTGCGCCCCTGTGTCCTCCTGAAAAGATATGAACCAACACGCCCAAATACAAGTACTTCTGAGATAAACAGGCATCAGATAGATCAAATAAACCCTACAAGTTTCTTTTGACCGGTTCATGTTCCACCTTTGCCCAATACTCGCTAAAAGAAAATAAAAACCCAAGAATATTCTTTAAATCTTTCTAAAAACATATTGCTTTGATAAGTTTCATTCACCTTTTTGTCTCTGTACCTTATGCGCGCTCTGAGTTCATAGAATTTGACGTCGTTAGTGCAAATATCGTTTAGGAAAGCACGTTGTTGGGCCAGTCGTTCGTTAATTATCACAAAGCTAACTGCGCACACACAATTGAGGACCTGAGGACCCACAACAAGCGCAGACTCGCGAAAATCTTGCGTTTGTTGTGTTCTTTTCACGTCCTTGTTCGTGTGTGCGCAGTTTACTTTGCGGTAGTGCAAATAATGTCTCATCTCTGAGCCCGCAATTGTGCCTTTCGCACTTACCCGAACTCTCTGGTGGAATGCTGCTTCGTACGACTAAATGGTGAAGAATGAAATGTTTAATACAGCGCATCTCCTCTCTCCTACTTCCCTCTCATTTCATTTCTTTTTGTGAGTGACCAGCTCAATCACTCACCGCAAATGAAAGGCGAATATGTAAAGCGCTGTGATTCAACACAGAAACGAGCAAAGTTGAAAGCGTTATCATTTTATTCGAGGTAAGCAAATCACGCAAACACATTAACATTTCAGCACACGCGCAATGAGCAGCGAAAACAAGTAAGTAAAACAGAAAGTAGACTAATACAGGTGTAAATTAAACCGCAACACTCGCAGAGAATAAGCAGCGCACCGGCTCAACCCTACCTTCGTGCCGAGCGATCAGTTCGCGTCAGAAGCAGGCCTCTCCTTTCATCTATCACGCACACCGCGCGACATATAACGCCACTTGCGCCCTCTAACGCTGCGGAGGGAAACAGGAGAGGTTGCTTGGGGCGAGCGGGGGCGCTCCATTTTAATGCTAACGAAGTCCTAATGACAACTCACCGGGCTGGGCCGGCGTTGGAGCGAACCCTTGCTATGATCGCATTGCATTCTGAAAGAGAGAGAGAGGGAGAGAGGGAGGGAGGAGGAGGGGGAGTTTCCTATGCTTCAAAGGTGATTTAGGTTTTGATGAAAGCGATCGCGCGCTGCCCTGTCCCGTCGATGTGCCGCTCACAGGGTCCTTCAATAAATAAAGCGAGTCCCGCGTTTGAGCAAAAGCTGCCCCAATCAGCCGGCCCCGCAGGGCGTTTGGAGACTTCCGTGTCCTCGGCGCAGGGCAGGCCCCGTAGTCACCCCCGCCTCTAACCTCTCTCCCTTAACTCCCAGCTTGCTAGCGGCCCCCGCGTATTTCGACCTACGCTTACCGTACAATACCTCACTATACTTGCGTACAGTGAAGCCGAATCCACGGCCTGTGCAAAATTGGTTTCCCAGGAGCGCCCTTGAAAGAATAACGGAGTAAAGTAATGAAAGAGGTGCGTATAACTTATGACTTTCACGCGTGATTAGGTTCTACTTTTTCCACAAGGAAAAAAATTAGGTTTGATTTCGGGCAATGTTTTTTTTTTATTTAAATGCAGAAATGCATTCTTCCAGGCCGATTGCCGAAGACCCAATTTCAGCTATGCACATTGCGGCATCACTTTTGCGTCTGAATAACAATGCAGGTGTGGGCTCGCTTGAATAGCAATAAACATCACCCATGCTTTTATCAGAGTACACTGCATACAGTGCCAACGCACAGCGCACAGTGCATACAAGGATGCCGCCTAAGTATGATGTAGGTTATCAGTGTTATTCCGCAGAGCCTGGAAGAAGAGAAAGACAAAGAAATGCCAGAAGTAGCGGATTAAGAAGATAATTTCGATACAATGCATCAATTTCTATAAGCAATTGGAATGATGGGATGGATTTATGCATCATTCGCACCCACCTTTCTCGCCTTTATCTGCAAGTTGTTTTGCTAAGCTGGCTGCGCGCTCAGGCTTTAGCTCTTTATCTAAAATTATTCTCCTAGCCATGCAGTCTGCTTGATGTATCACATTTACACGGGAATGGGAACAAGAATATGTACATGAGGACCATTTGGTCGTAATTAATGCCTGAATAGCCGAGGACGTGGCGATTTTCTTGAGTTTGTATCTCAAGTTAATTCATCATGCACATCCATATGTCTCAATAACAGTGGTAACGCAAGGAAATAGAGAAGCAAAGGGGGGGGGGGGGTGCCAAATTGTCTCCTTAACACACGGTTTCCTTTGAAGCAAGATAAAGTACTGGACGCAGGTTAACATTAAGGTGAACTGCAACGAACCGGAAAAGAAGAGGAAAGTAAGAGTGACAGAAGATACGAACAAAGGAAAAAGTATAAGCGTGACAGCGTCTGCAAGGAAGATGCTGGGAAAGTGCACAAATATGTGAACGAGCACACACACCCAGCCTCGGGCCCCGCCTTCCGTAAGTTTACCTCTGCTCAGAGGCAGGGCGACAATCTGGTTGAAATCCTCTTGGAGCGCGAAATTCGCCCCTACCCGCGTTGCTGCCCCGTGTCGTGGATCGGGTAGCATGCCGTCGCTCAGCAGGTGTTGTCGGGCAGAACAGGAATGAAGCTGTCCGGAGACGGATTTAAGGTGACCAAAAGGGAGAACTTTATGTACAGTATTTACATTGTCATGGTAGCGTAAAAGCTTGGTCGGAGACCGACCGGCGGAGCGGCCACTCTACTCGAGAGTCAGAACACACACACCACTCCACTCCCTTCTGCTCGGAGTTTCTCTGTCGGCGAGCCGGGTATTCTCCTCACAGCCGGGACACCCAGGTCCTCCTCTCCACGTCCGCTGCTCGGTCACAGCCTGTGCCAGCGCGCCCAGCTAGCAGCCATTCTGGGAAGGCGGGTTTGGCCCGGAAGCGTCCCCAAAGTCATCCCGCACTCCAGGCCCGCGGGAAGGCCGAACGAGGCAATCAGGACAACAAAGGGAGGGTCCGGCATATGGTCGTCCGCGAGCGACGGCGCCTCCCAGTCTCCGCCTGTGGGTCCGTCACGGCCACATCTGCCGTTGATTAGGTCGTCCCAGCCCAAGGATCACAACAGCTCGTCCGCCGCCAGGAAGAGGCCTCGAAAGGGGCTACATCTGCTCGGTGTCCTCTGAAGAGGCCGGATCAGCTGGACAGGTCCCTTGTTCTCCGGATGGTCCTGATGGGGAATGACTGCAGGCCCAGACTCTCTGGTAGGGCATTAGTGATCAAGCCTGCGCAATGCCCCAATCCAGCAAGGCAAGAGCACCACCGACCACCCCGAGCCGTGCCAGGCAATCTAGGAACAACGCCTTAAGCTGTTCTGCATGAATACGCCCCGTTTTTCCCACTCCCAGGGCGTCAGGTAGGGTGAGCTGCGTGCATATTAGACATATGCGGGCGATTTTAGAGCCCAGCACCTTACAATTTTGAATGAGATTTCACGGCATTGTAAAAAGAAACCGCAGCTGCCGCTGCAATCAAGAGACAAACAGCCGATGGGTGGGTTACGAGAGCCTAAAGTTGGACATACGGGATGAGTTCAACATAACATTTATCATTCTCACCTAAGCTACAACTGAACACAAAATCAAATGCGGAAGGGCACTCATAAAAACGAAGGTAAAAACAACAAAAAACTTTCATTACGCCAGGTACGCTTAGACGAGCGCCTGGAATAGCCAATTTCGCTTAGCGAACAAAGCCTCTGCTGAGGCCATCGGCATTACCATTTTCTTTACCCTTCCGGTAGCGAACTTCAAAATTATGCTCCTGTAGGGCGAGACTCCAGCGGAGCAAGCGTCCGTTTTTCGGAGACATGTTCTGAAGCCAGGTCAATGGACAGTGATCAGTCTCGATGACGAATCGCGAACCGGCCAGGTAACACCGAAGTTTGTGGGTGGCCCACACTAAACAAGCGCACTCCTTCTCCGTGGCACTGTACGCCTCTTCACGGGTCGTCAGTTTTCGGCTTACGAATAACACAGGGTGTTCCTCTCCGCTCTCGTCGCGCTGGCTCAGGACCGCCCCCATCCCCCTCTCACTCGCGTCGCATTGAACAATGAAGGTGCGGTCGTAGGAAGGAGCCTTTAGTACAGGCCGGCTGGTAAGCGCTTTCTTCAACGCGAGAAAAGCCTGCTCTTTGCTGGTATTCCAGTTCACCTTAATCGGCTCCTCCTTCCTTAAGCTATCTGTGAGCGGACTCGCCATTTCCGAGTAGCCTGGAATATAATGCTGATAATAGCCAGCCAACCCTAGAAAGGCGCGTATGTCAGTCTTTGTAGACGGCCTAGGATAATCGCGTATGGCTGCGACCTTAGCGTCCAGCGGCCGGCGGTAGCCCCGTCCGATAACGTGACCAAGGTACTCGACCTCAGCTTTACCAAGCTTGCACTTCTCAGCCCGGACAGTCAATCCCGCGTCTCGCAGTCGGGTCAAAACCTCGCGCAAGTGGCGCAGGTGAGCCTCCCAGTTGTCAGAGAAGACGGCAATGTCGTCCAGGTAAGGAAGCGCGTATGCCTCCGTACCTGTCAGCACCCGATCCATCAGCCGAGAAAAGCAAAACGGCGCGTTTTTGAGCCCGAAGCTCATCACGAGTGGTCGGAAAGTGCCGAGGGGAGAGATAAAGGCCGCCTACTGACTGGCTCTATCCGTCAGGGGAACCTGCCAGTAGCCGCGGGTTAGATCAAGAGTTGAGACATACTGGGCCTTGCTGACCGTTTCTACCCGCTCCTCCAAATTAGGGATAGGATAAAGTTGGTCTCGTGTGATGGCATTTAGCTTTCGGTAGTCGATGCAGGGCCGTGGCTCCTTCCCGGGTGTTTCTACCAGTATGATAGGTGACGTGTATTCGCTCTTCGTTGGCACAATAACGCCGAGGTCAAGCATGCGGTGAATCTCAGCATTAAGGATCTCCCTTTGCCTCGGAGAGACGCGATACGGTCTGGAGCGAATAGGCTCGTCGGTGGTCACCTGAATATCATGCTCCACTAAGAGTGTCTTTCCCGGCCTGTCAGCGAAAGTGTCCTCGAAATCTGAAAGTAGCTGCTGGAGGTCCTCTTTCTGTTGTTCGGTAAGCTCTGCATCACCCCGTATCCTCTCGAGAACTCCAGTAAAAGAGGGGATGTCACCGCCTGGAAATACAAAATCTGTTTGCACCTCTTCAGGTGCATTCAGCGCCAGCTGGACGATTGCTTCGCGTTGTCGATAGGGCTTCATGAGGTTACAGTGGTAGATCTTTACCTCGTTCCGCCTACCCGGGATCTTTACCGCGTAGTTCGTTTCTGACAGTTTTTCCACAACCTGCGCAGGGCCCTTCCACTGCACGTCCAGCTTGTTTGCCCTCGACGCGGCCAGCAGCATTACCCTGTCTCCCGCCGAAAACGATCGCTGTCGTGCGTTTCGGTCGTAGTAGAGTTTAGCTTTCTGCTGGGCCGACTTCATGTTGGCCTCAACGAGCTCTCTGCATGACTGAAGCCGTTCCAGAAGCTGAAGTACATATTCAAGGACGGTGGGATCCTCACCTTTGCCCTCCCAAGATTCGCGAAGCATGCGAAGGGGCGACCTGAGCGACCGGCCGTATACCAGTTCTGCTGGACTAAAACCGGTGGCTTCATGTGGCACTGACCGAAGCGCGAACATGGTAGCTGGCAAGCATGCCTCCCAGTCTCGGCGGTGCTCGTAGCACAAGGCCCTGAGGACTCTTTTTAGTACGGAGTGCCACGCCTCGACACTATTGCTCTGAGGGTGTCTGATAGAGCTGTGGATAAGGTGAATGCCGCATTTCTCTAGAAACGTGACGGTAAGTGCGCTCGTAAAAACGCTGCCTTGGTCACTCCGTAACTCGGCGGGGAAACCTATTCTAGAAAAGACCTTTAACAGCCCGTCGACAATTCCCACGGAGTTCAGCTCTTTCAGGGGAATTGCCTCCGGGAACTTCGTCGCTGGACAGATGAGTGTTAAAATGTAGCGATAGCCTGATGCGGTCACAGGTAGTGGACCTACAACGTCCACCACAAGGCGCCGGAACGGTTCGCTAATTAGTGGCACAAGTTTCAAGGGCGCCTTGCATTTATCGTGGGATTTTCCTACCCTCTGACATGCGTCGCAGGTCTGGACAAATCTTTCAACATCTTTGAAGCACCCTGGCCAATAAAATTCTCTTAAAAGCCGGGCCTTTGTTTTTTTGATGCCGAGATGGCCGGACCAGCCGCTTCCGTGACACAGCTTTAGAAGGCCTGCCCGATATTTTTGGGGCACCACTAGCTGGTCGTAGTGCACACCTTTTTTGTCTTTGTACTGCCGATAAAGTACTCCTGCGCGCTGCGTCAGAGCGACGTTTTTCTTTCCCAGTCCCTCACCGACATGATCATGCAAATCTCGGAGAGTTGCATCGCTGTCCTGTTCAGCTGCGATGGTCTGTCGGTCTACCTTAATCAACTCGGGAAAGCCGTCCAACTGGGGGGGCAGAACCGAAATTTCCAACTCCTCAATGGCCTCGCCACACGGCGCTGAAGACGTCTCATTTCCGAAAGGAGCGGTCTCTGCGCCATCCTGCACAGTTTTTTCGCCCGTTGCATGCCTCTCTGCTTCCCCGGAACGACTCAACTGAGCCGCGATTTCGCGGGCTTTAGAACGCGTAAGCGCGTGCACGGAGCGATCCCCATAGCTCAACCCCCTCGTCTCCAACTGCTCCTCCGAGCGGTTTGAAAAGAGGTAGGGGCACTGCTCTGGCAAGGTCGCCGACACCGCCGCTTCAGTGTGCAATATCCCAAACGGGCCCTCAATGGTGACGCGCGCGACAGGCAGACAGACACTGTCCTCTTGGGCCACCTGCCTGATCCACGCGCACTCGCCCGTGAACTCCTTCGGCGAAACGAGCGCGGGGTGCACCACGTCCATAGTAGCGGCGGAGTCGCGTAGAACACGGCACTCTCTCCCATTCACTGTCATTTTGCGCATATACGGTGCTAGTAGGCGCATGTTTTCCTCGTCGAGGGTGGTGAGCGAAAAAACAACTTTTGCCTTTCGGCAGCCGCTCGCCAGATGTCCAGGCTCGTTACAGCGGAAACAGACTGGCGGTTTCCTCACCTCGAAGGCTTTCGCCCGCTCTTTTTGCTTCTTTTCTTTGTCCGCGTAGTCTCCCTCGACGGGCCGTTTTCCGTGCTCCCCCTCGTGTGTCCCTTTATCTCCCTTCGTGGGGGTCGCTCGGTCCTCTCGCCGCCATGGACGATTCACGGAATTCCTGTATGGCTTTGTGACTGCCCGCACGTTTTCCATCCCTCCGTCGCGCCTGGCCTGAAATTCTTCTGCAAGCTCCGCGGCGCGCTCCAAGCTTTTCTTTTCGGGCCTATCTTGAACCCAGAGCCGCGTTTCCTCATTCAAACAGTTGTAGAACTGTTCTAGGCAAATATGTTCTACCACTTTGTCGCGGTCCTCATAAACTTCTGCGGCCCTGAGCCATTCGACTAAGTTTGCCTTTAAATTGTACGCAAAATCTGGGTAGGACTCTGTGGGCTGTTTCGCGGAGTTTCTGAACCGCCGACGGAAAGCGTCGGCCGACAATCGGTACTTCTTAAGCAATGTCGCCTTCACTCTGTCATAGTCGTCCGCTTCCGCTTTAGTAAGCCGAGCCAGCACGTCGGCAGCCTCACAAGGAAGAACCGTCAAGAGGTGTTGAGTCCAGGTGGTACGAAGGATTGCATTTTTTTCGCATGTGCGCTCGAAGTTTACAAGGAATAACCCTATGTCCTCTCCCATTTTGAAAGGAGACAAAAGATCTTTCATTTTTGCCGGCTTAGATGACAGGTTATTCTCAACATTGGGCGTAGCCGCTTTTGCCTTTTCCGCCTCAGCTTCAGCTAGCCTCACTTCCAGTCGCTTGCTCTCTAGCTCAAGCTCATATTGCCTTTTTCTTTCCTCCTCCTCAGCTTTATTCTTTATGTCCTCCCAACACTCTACGATCTCCTCATCCTCGAAGCCGCCTTCTTGAATCGCGTCGACAACTTGCCGTTTTGTCATGGATTTACCACAATCAATCCCCAATTCACCACATATCAAGACCATCTCCGTCTTCCGCAGCTTTCTCCAGTCCATGACTGCCCTTTTTTTTGTGATCGCTAGTCTCTCAAGAGAGTTGGTGCAAAGCAAGGTTCAAATTCAAACAGGCTTCTGCAACCAAATTTTGCCTACCAAGAAGAACAGCACTTATTGTTAAGCCTGGCAGGACTCCAAGGAAAGAAGGCGATGCACTCACCAAACCGGAGCTAGGACATCACGCAGGCCATCCCGCCGCTGCCAACCAGTTGTCGTGGATCGGGTAGCATGCCGTCGCTCAGCAGGTGTTGTCGGGCAGAACAGGAACGAAGCGGTCCGGAGACGGATTTAAGGTGACCAAAAGGGAGAACTTTATGTACAGTATTTACATTGTCATGGTAGCGTAAAAGCTTGGTCGGAGACCGACCGGCGGAGCGGCCACTCTACTCGAGAGTCAGAACACACACACCACTCCACTCCCTTCTGCTCGGAGTTTCTCTGTCGGCGAGCCGGGTATTCTCCTCACAGCCGGGACACCCAGGTCCTCCTCTCCACGTCCGCTGCTCGGTCACAGCCTGTGCCAGCGCGCCCAGCTAGCAGCCATTCTGGGAAGGCGGGTTTGGCCCGGAAGCGTCCCCAAAGTCATCCCGCACTCCAGGCCCGCGGGAAGGCCGAACGAGGCAATCAGGACAACAAAGGGAGGGTCCGGCATATGGTCGTCCGCGAGCGACGGCGCCTCCCAGTCTCCGCCTGTGGGTCCGTCACGGCCACATCTGCCGTTGATTAGGTCGTCCCAGCCCAAGGATCACAACACCCGTGACAGTTGGCGCGCGATAAGCCGCACACCGAGCGGTCTCTATTTCCCAGCCTGGCAACTCGTTCGTGCACCGAATCCCTTTATAAGCTTTGCTGTGGCGCGGTGTTATGGAATTCGTTCAGCCAACGGAGCTTAACCACGTTTACAACACCAGGCGCTCCGCTGCTCCCGGGCTTGCGGCCACTGCTCTAATCCTGGCCTTTCAGGCGGTTACGCAGTACGTTAGAACGACCGCAAGGACTATTTACACGAGACGAGTTTGGCGCCTCCTTTAAAGAATATCTCTCAGGCCATTCATCTATACAACCGCAGCTGATGATGTTAAATAGCACATGTTATCCACACCTCAAGTTTTAGAGAGATGTTAAGGCTATCTCTCATTCTTGTTTCCTATACAGTGAAAGTTGAATAATCAAGTACAAGGTTACTGGATACTTTTAGTGGCCACAGACACTCCGTTTCTTCGGGCCCTTACAAAAATATTGTTAGATAGTATATATAGACTGTCCATAGACTTTTGTCTGTTAAGTCTATAGGCTTTCTATAGGAAAATCCTATAGACTAGTACACAGACAATACAAACCCTATCGACAGTCTATAGACAATCTATAGATTTATGACCATACACTAGCTAATATACAGTTCATAGACGAACAGACAAAAGGAAGTATCTATAGGAAGGCACTAGAGTCTATAACGAGTCTAAAAACTGTCTATAGACTACTTTTATAAGGAGGTAACCGACACAAGAGCATGCCAGTCACGCAGAATCGTACGTGATTATTTTAGATTAGCCTTCTATTGTGCCCTATGGTTTCGTGATTATTGATGTTTCATGCGGCAAGGGCTACGTCGGCTACGGCATGCCATACCTTGTTGGGGAACAAGCACTGCACTGTTACGCAATGAACATAGCTGTTATCATACCCTTGTCAAACACGCCCGTTACTCCAGGTTGTTCTGTCCTACATTACCTACTAATCATTAAACCGCGCCCGCAATCACGCCGTTGTCGCTGTTACAGCTGCCGGAAGTTGTTGTCAGCTTCCAGCGCACTGCACGCAACTTGCCTTGACCCACGACGCTACGCAGTGCTACCTCGCAGAGCTCGCCTCCGGAGTGCGCCCTTTGATCGAGCGGTTTCGCCCCGAGAGGCAAAAGGCGGGAACGTTCAGAGAGCAAGACGGGGAGGGATATTTTATGATGCGGCCCTGTGTGCGCTAGGGTGGGGAATAGAGGGCGAGAGAGAAAATGAGCAATAAACGATGCCAGAAGCGCATGCGCACCTGAAGGTTTACCGCACGTCGGGCCGCGTGTCTAGCGAACGCTTCAGTTTATGGAGATGTTTGCGCGTTTGGAACCTGCGAGGCCATCTCTTTCGTTGGTTCGAGGGAGGAAAAAAAAAGAGGGGAGAGAGAGAGAGAGAGAGAGAGAGAGAGAGAGAGAGAGAGAGAGAGAGAGAGAGAGAGAGAGAGAGAGAGAGAGAGAGAGAGAGAGAGAGAGAGAGAGAGAGAGAGAAGATCAACAATAGGCTGGGTACATGGAATCGCCGCGAGCCATCTGCTGCTCGCAAATACCACTGCCGACGTTTGATGCATAGGCCATTTCCTTCTCCGAGTATGTAACGAGCGGAAGCTTGAGGAGGCACACGACACAGGGTCGCTAAGAAAGGCCTGGCTCTCGGGGAGCGGGAGTGGAAGACAAAGGAGCAGCTTGAAGGACGAGATTACGTGAAGAAAGCCTGCGGACCCACTGCGTGAGCGCAAAAAATGCCTCGTCATTTGCTGGCACAAGTAGCGTGGTCGAAAGCAGTCACAGCGACAGGTCACAAAGAACCGATGAATCATTAATGGTATTCACGTGTGAAGAGATTTCAGACAAATGGCGCCTATATAAGCAAGAGAATGGTTGAATGAAATAAAAAAAACAAGTATTACTAAACAAAAGAGAACGAAAAAAGATAATTAACTGAAAGAACGCACTGACAGTTAAAATTAATTGTTAATCGACTTATTGATTGATTGATTGATTGATTGATTTAGAGAATATTCAGAAATCTCCCATGCACCGATATTTCAGGGCACATAAGAGAAATCCATATTGTCGAAGTTCATCCGGAGCCCTCCACTTTGGAGTTCCTCGTAGTCCGCAGCATTGTTTTGGCAAGTGAAAAATTTCAAGGACGATTACGATTCTCGCTAATGCGATATTTGAGCGCAGCTCTGTCAGTGTCTCAGTCTCTGTAGGCGCATTGTGTAGCTTTGCTGGGTCGTTGGCACGTGTGACGACGTAACTGGTTCGATGGTAATATTAGTTCAAGAAGGCGACGATGTGCAATCTCCAGTGCAAGAGTGTGTTGTAGTTTAACACGTTTAACACGAGGCCAGATCGGCTACTGTGATAGCTTAGTGGTCTCCTGCAGTGGCCAGCGAAGCTGATCTGTTCGCGCTGCCGCGGGTTCGAATCCCCGTTGCGGCAATATTTGCTGTAATTTATTTATTTACCGTGTGGCTCGGTTACACCGACGGTGGCGACGCGGCTCAACCCATGAACGGGTGCTTCAAAGCTTCGCTGTAGAAACTAACTAGTTAGCTAAATAATTAATAATTAGCATAATATCAGACCTAGTTTTAGCTTTTCAGGTGACGACGCGGCTCAACCCATGAACGGGTGCTTCAAACCTTCGCTGTAGAAACTAACTGGTTAGCTAAATAATTAATAATTAGCATAATATCAGACCTAGTTTTAGCTTTTCAGGGCTCCCTGCGCTCAAAGAAGACCATTATTGGAGAAGGTTTCTTTCACGGAAAAGGCAGCACTGGTCAGGCGAGGCGTAACGGCTCTGTCTGTGGCAGACACACAAAGATGACGTCTCCAGGAGGGGCTCTTGAATGGACCTCAGTGTGGTGAGCTGCAGGCTGCAGGAAAGGCAGGCTGCCTCATTAATGGCTGGCTCAGCAGACTGTCGTAACGTCCTTCCCTTTGCAGCCGAAGGACCCACCGCTTTGGAGGGGCACACAGTGACCAGCATGCTTTCGGGCGACCGAGCTGTCCATTGAAAGTGCGTGCGTGTGTGCGTTTGTGTGTGTGTGTGCGTGCGTGCGTGCGTGCGTGTGCGTGCGTGCGTGTGTGCGCGTGCATGTGTGTGTGCGCGCGTGCGTGCGTGCGTGCGTGCGTGTGTGTGTGTGTTTATTTCACAACCCACTCAGGTGCAGCGAAAGATGATTAGAAACAACTTTAGGTGGCTTTTAACGTTCCAAGAGCTCGCTTTCCCTATCTGCCTCTTTGCAAACCAGTGAACTATTCAAATACGGGCAAGTGTCCGACAGTGGTTAGCACGCGCTAGCCATACTCAGTTCCAATTACACACGGTGTGAGCTTATCGTGGGCGTTATTAGACTAAACTGCTCTCACTTTAAGGCTTCCACGGAGGCACTGTTTAAATAAAACGAATAGTACTGCCAGCGATGTTAGATTAAGAAAATTTCCCTTTCTTCATAGAATTTGAAGAGTAAAGTTTGAAGAGTAAAGTAAAATTTTAAGAAACGAAACGCATTTTTCCCAAACTGACGAAATGAAATGAAATTTTTAATGTAACTGAGGAAATTTTCGGTTACCACCTAGAACGTTACTGATTGCCGCTTCGTTTCCGTATTCTTGCACACTCGTAAATAATAAATAAGAGGCTTGCTCTCAGACCGAGAGCGCAAACAATACGGTGTATTTTCTAGACGCACTCGTAAGTTAACAATTTGAAGAACAAAAACTTCCATTACACACACTTCACCGTGCTTTTTTGCGGGCTAGACAAGAAAATACGACGTGCACCTCCTTCGACGCACCGGAATGGGAAATCAAGAAGAGCAGAGGCGGGCATTCAAGACGATTCCCGCTCGCTGAGCCTCGAATGAAAAATGCATTATCGAAGGCATCGTTCGCGGGCCTTTCTATCGCGTGCTCGGTGAAAGGAGCATCTCGTTGTCTTGTTTTTCTCCGACTGCTGTGCCTTTTGGAGGGAAACAACAAAACAAACACTTTTATCTCTCGTCTCTCTAGTATTCAGGGAAAAAGAGAGCAGACGCCGCAGTGCACGCGTGGAACAGACGCTTCTTTACGACCCTCGATGATGGATGCTGGTGCGAACGTGCAGACAGACGTGTGCCCTGGCACTTATTCCTCGATCGAACCCCATCAAAATTGTGGCCCAACTCCCTATTTGTTATGGCTGAGAATTCTGAGGCTTTTACTGTCCTTAAGCCTCGCTTCGCGGCCATTTTAGTTATTTACTGATTCAGGCCAATAAGAAAAAATGCAGGACAAAATATGACCTGCGATTTAGCTCTCCTATGTACTAATTATTGTGTGAAAATCACAGTTTTTTTAGGTGGACACAGCCGCGACGCGCCTGAAAGCGTGATTGAGGTGTCCACTGACCCGGGCAGCCAGTTGTGCGCATCTTCAACTTTTTCATCGCCAGAGCAAATTTACCCAATTTACGCCGGCGACCTATGCTCCAGCGCCACGTTTCTGCAGTGTTGTCAACGACAACGTATTGCTCTAGTCCCGTGTTCCTGCCACAGCGTTGTCCACGCCAACGCATGCAGCGCGCACCTCTCTGTCACTGCCGCCACATAGCTCAATTGGATTGGAAAACATTTAATTCGTCAGAAAAGGCAGAATGCAGACGATCCGTGCTAGGTGGCTATCAGTCCACGGCTGACAGCGACCTGGGTAGCCCATTCAATGACCCGGGTTTGAACTCCCAAGTCTGAGCTGACCAACACGGCCTCCCACTGCTCGAGAGTAGGAACCTGTATTAGAGATTTCGGGGGCGGATCCTCTTTACAATTCCACAATAGGTGATCATAAGTGGCTAAATCACCACATAATGTACATGCAGGGTCGTATTCACCGGGGTAGAATTTTGACAACAGGTAAGGCGTCATGAAGGATCGCGTCTGGAGTCGCCTCCAAGTGGTCTCCTGCTCCTTATTAAAGGCTTTGTCTGGAGGAGGGAATATCTTCCTTTCAAGTTTAAAATGATTAGTAATATCGTGAAAAGATGATTGGCCGTCCTTCGAAAAACTCTCAGCAACGACAGCGTCCCCTGCTCGGCTGACGAATCCTCGAGCTGTTATGTGTGCCGCTTCGTTACCAGGGTTCCCCGAGTGAGCCGGGACCCATATCAATTCAATAATTCTCTCTAAGTCTTTGGTTTGGCCCAATATGCTCATTGCTGCCTGAGAAATTCTGCCCCTCGCATAATTGCGTATGGCAAATTTAGAGTCGCTGAGTATGGTAGTAGCTTCTGTGTTAATGATAGCAAGGGTGATTGCCGCCGCTTCTGCCGTTTCCGAGGATTTCGTTATGGTAGTGCCGGAGACTATCAGTTTACCTTGCGTATCCACCGCCGTTAGTGCGAACGCTTGTTTCTGGGGATATTCTGCGGCATCTACATATACTGCATGTTCATCTTGGTTGTATATGTTGTGTAGAGCTTTTGCCCTAGCCCTTCGTCTTCCCTCGTGGTGAGCAGAATGCATATTCTTAGCTAGTGGCTTAACTCTTATTACCTTAGCGATGCGTTTAGGTATCTGTGTTTTGGTATCTTGGGGTGGCAACTGTATGCCTAGTCCTAAACGATCAAGTATGGTTCTTCCTGCTTTGGTGCGGGAAAGCCGGCCTCTCTGCATTGTTAAGTGTGCCTCTGTAAGCTCGTCTAAGGTGTTGTGTACTCCCAAGCCCAGAAACCTTTCGGTGGAGGTACAGTTCGGTAGCCCTAATGCTACCTTGTATGCTTTTCTAATCATAGACTGTACTCTGGCTTTTTCACTACTGTCTAATTTTAAGTATGGGAGTGCGTAGACAAGCCTGCTTACTAGGATTCTTCCTTCAGTAGAACCGGAAGAACAAGGAAACACTTGAAAAACTCCAGACAACCGTCAATATGACGGTAAGACTAATTAGACGAATTGCAAGCAAAAGGTAGGGAGTGAAGGAGAACTTTGCAAAATAGTACAAGCCACATAGCTCAAAGCTCGCATATTAGTTTGATAGCAATATTAGTTGATGAAGAAGACGACGTGCAAATGCGCAGCGCTAGCGTGTGTCGCAGTTTGACACGAGGCGTGTTCGGCTGTGGCGAGAGCCTCGTGCTCTCGCGCAGTGGCCAGCGAAGCTTATCTGTTCGCGCCTCCGCGGGTTGAAATCTTGGTCGCGGATATTTATTTTTATTTATTTCTTTCACTTTGCACAAACCCACAAATATCGCAAGGTCTTACTCGGGGTTGATTCATCGAAATAGTCCTCTCGCACTAATAATGGTCACGATGCGTGAATAGATACTTTCCCAGGCGACATCCTCTTGCTTTCGACGGCAGCCATAGTAAATGATTTCGTGTTAGCTCATATCGCCTATATTGTCTTTTGGACGTGTGATCAGGGCATTATTTTTTCTTAGTTACATTTACTGACCGCCTTAATGAATATCTCCTTAACGGAGCAGGGCGGAGGCTGATTATTTTTTTAATCTCTTTAAGGCAGCCCCAAGCTAAGAATTGTCCTTTGAACGATGGCGACGTAATTTTTACTCCTTTTAAACCGCCCAAGCTAATTCGAATGTGCGTCAAACAGGTTCCGGGCAGGAAAGTGTTACGCTAATATCTTTTTTTGGACTCCAGGACTGTCCCTAGACCATGTGTTTAACCGGTGGTAAGCCCAACCACACACTGCACCACGATCACCTTTGCTGAAACTCCTTCTTGTCCTACTTCTTGCACTTCCGTGAGTGTAGCTGCCGGCAATGGAAGCACAAACGTCAGTACCTGTCAGCCCTAAATCGTTCTGAAACTTTCAGTTATTTCGTCATCGTGACTGCTTCCGCACATTCTCGTTCATTATGTTTCGCGCGCACTGTGACCGAGCGATGATACTCCTGAGCGCATGCATTCTCTAGTCGTTTATATATGGCCCGCTGTCAATTTTAACTAACCCTTATTTCGCTTGTCCACGGAGCGATGGCGTCAGCAACCCTTCTAGCAATGAAAAGATTTTATTTCATTTCATTTATTTAGACACATTTACAAGCAAATTGAAGACGCCAAGGTGAAAGCCACTAATTTGCAGCTTGAGTGCTTTCTTGGCCTGCTTGGTGGATCAGTGGCATAGAACACTTCGAGAATAACAAAATCAACGTGGTTACAATACTTGGGTGATTTAAATAATGTGCTTGACCAGATAATACTTCATTGAGTGAAATACCTCATTTCAATCACCCTGGTATAGTGAAACCATGCTGTTTTTGTTTTTCTAATAATGCTATATGCCACCATCAGATTGATAATGCAGTAATACAACACGTGACCTCGGCCTTACCTGACTTAACCAGCGCTGAGAAAAAGTGCACCAAAACAACTCCCAGCTTTTGAGGAAAATCGTAAATCACAGCCGATGACTTGACGTGACAGCAGAATGGTAAGGAGGTGGGAATGAAAGAGTAGAGAGCTCCAAAACAGAGATCTGACAAGTGCGCAATGAAATCTATGCAATGCAAGATGTTCCGCCAAACCCTATTACACATGCCCAGCAACATTCAAAGGGACCAAAGCAAAGATAACACAAGACAAACAGAAATATTTTGGAAAATCAACGAAGATTACGAGACGCTCGAAAGGGACAAAAACGGGTTAACACCAAAAAGACGACGAAAAAGACTAAAAGCTATTTGTTACACTAACATGCCACTTAATGGGTGTACAATGAAGAAGCGAAAAAACAACAAAGAAACAAATCTCTCGTTATGAAAGATGCGAAAGGAATGTGACGATATTGCACTAACAAACGGCTCTTTATTCCAGGGACAGTTATAAACCTGCTACCAAGTTACTTTGAATCTGGTTGTAAGCATTTTACCATTTTGCACGTTATGTTGGGTTTGCTGGGCATCGAATTCCTAAATCGCAGTGGTGCATACTTTATTTCCGCCACTTAGGTAATTCTAGTTACCTGCCTCTCGGGAACAGTGCTTTGCTAGCCTGGGCGGCATATAGCCACAAGCCTCCTTGCAAGCTTCAGCCTGCTTACCTTCCCAAAACTTTAAGAGCTGGCTGTTTCCGTTACGTCGTCAGTAGCATTACCTGAGCTGGAATGGACATAGCTTAGAGAAAGAAAAAGGTTGCAATGCTCTCGATGAAATGCATGCATCGTGCCATTTTATGAGGCCAACATGCATCGTGAGGCAGAAGGTGCTCCATTCCGTGTTGAAAACGCGGTTCTAGCGAGTCGCCGTTTAGAGAAGTAAAATTGCAAGAAAGGAAGAAAGTAAAGAAAGAAAGGAAGAAAGAAACAAAGAAAGAAGGAACGAAAGAAAGAGAGAAAGGAAGAAAGAAAGGAAAGAAGAAAGGAAAGAAGAAAGAAAGAAAGAAAGGAAAGGAGAAAGAAAGAAACAAAGGAAAGGAGAAAGAAAAAGAAAGGAAAGAAGAAAGGAAAGAAGAAAGAAAGAAAGAAAGGAAGGAAAGGAGCAAGAAAAAGAAAGGAAAGAAGAAAGAAAGAAAGAAAGAAAGAAAGGAAGAAAGAAAGAAAGAAAGAAAGAAAGAAAGAAAGAAAGAAAGAAAGAAAGAAAGAAAGAAAGAAAGAAAGAAAGAAAGAAAGAAAGAAAGTGTGCTTTTTGGTGCGCTCTTCTTCGCTGCTTCGAACTTTTATACTTCGCGATCTGGAAATGATATGCTGGCGTTCGCAAGAAACGTTGGCTTTATATATGCAGGCATCCCTATGCGTTGCATATGAGGACTTCGACCAAAACAAGTGCGCTAAGGCGAGGCTTCATCCTTTTCGTGGCACTATCGCTACCGTGCGGCCACCTGCCTCAGGAATGCTCTGATTCCTGATAAATGATACAGATGAACCTCGGCACCCTACTTCATATGATACCACAGCAGCGGGCGGTCTATACGCGACACTGCCAGAAAATCTATCCAGGTAGCCGCAGCTAGTTCTATAGAGGCCCGCGCGGACTTGTGCAGTGTACGCACACGTCCGCGTGGATCGTCACATGTATCAACGTAACATGCATCACATGTAACAACGATGTCAGTTCTGTGTATGGGTCTGCTATCCGTCGCAGTACCGCGTACAGAGCGCAAAACCTTCGCCTGATGGACGACGACAGTGCTATTCAGTTGTGCACTGGCCGCATGAGTCACGTGTGGGACAAGAGAGTACGCACGCCACGAAAAAGTGAACGTTGTATGGACAGGGAGAGAAAGAGAAAAACAACACACTGCTTAAGCTATCTTTGAACACCACCACTTAGCGCAAAGTTGTCCCTGCAGCGGCGTTTTCAACTGCTCTACTAACTACTGGTCCGCGCAGAGCGCACTGTCCACCGACAGTCGACGCAGCAGCATGGACGGTACGTAGTCGCGGAGCAATCAAACGCTCGCTAACATTGTTCGGCGGCGGCAGGTGGGACGGTATATGCATATTTTCGGTTAGCCGTAGCTGTTGGAAGTTCGACAGATGCGGCACGGGAAGAAGACGAAGAACTAGTGGGTGGATACGTGTCTGCTTCTAGGTCTGTGTTTTCGCTTTTCGCTGTCTTCTCGTGTGTGGCGTGGGTCGGACAGTGCCCTCCGTGAGACCGAATGCTGACGACGCCCCTGCGGAGAAATTCCCGGCACGGCGGGCGCATTCTCAAGTGAGAAAACCCAACCGGAACCCTCAGGAGCAAGCTAGGCTTAGCTCGGCGCTGCCGAGCGAGGCCGCGCTACGCGTCTGCATGGATTCTGCGTTGTCGACGACGGCTACGCGGATGCCTGCTGTGTTGCCGCCTGACGCAGCCTCCACGTCCACGCAATCGTCAGCGCCTCTGGGCCTCCAGCCTGCGCCGTCTTCCGATGCTACGACTTTGGCCTGTGACATGGACTGCTCTACCGCCTCCGTGCCCGTGGCACTCCCTCAAGAAACTGTGCCCGTCGCGCCAGTTCAGTATTCCCACCAAGGGCCGTCACCAGCGTCTGAGCCTCCTCCACAGATGCCTCCCGTGAGTCAAGGCTCTCTTCCGCCTGCTGCGAACTCGTTCCGCGTTACCATCAAGCCTACATTGCGCTTTGATATGACTGCCATCCCTGCCCGGAATTTTCAAGCCACTACTGCGGGTTTGTCGTCCATCGCCCATCGAACACCATCACGGTAAACTTGTCATCCTTCATGGACGCCCAGAAACTTTGCGCAGTTACGCGGATCCCCCTGGATGACAGCAAGCATGTCCCGGTGCAAATATATTTTGCATCTGGTCCTGACACACTCCGCTGCATGGTTTATCATGTCGACAGCACGAGCCCTCCCGAGCAGGTGCGCGCAAATATTCGCTGCTCAACTCATGTTGTACTGCAAGCACGGCCTATGGGTCGCCGGGGCTCATACCTGCTCATCCTGCAAGGCCCGTTGACTCTCCCGAAGTACCTTACCTACTACGGTGCGATCGTCAAACCACAGCCCTTCCGACCTCGTCGTATTTTTTGCTATCACTGCCACAAAGAAGGACATATGCAAAATACCTGCCCTAATCCTGCAGCTGTGGCCGACATGAATGAACCAACAGCTCATTGTGCCCTGTGCAAATCGCCGGACCATGACATTCGCTCCCCCGCTTGTCCAAAGAAGAAGCAAGCGAAGAAGTTTCACAAGTCGCCTGCAAAAATGGATGTTCCTACAAGTAATCGCTTTGCAGCTCTCGCATGTGACGACAACGACTTCCCTGAATTTCCTTTATCTGAGCCTGCTGGTCACCATACGTCTCCTTGCCAGCGTACATATGCACAAGCGGCTGACCTTCCCGGATCAAATGGTACGCCCAAACGTCCAGTGCATCCATCACATGTGGATACCACAGATGAAGACACAGCTTTAGACAATGCAATCGCGGAGGCTCGCCGCCGACTAGACGAACTCACCTAGCGCCGGGAACAGCGTCGTTCTCAACCCTCTCGAAGAATTCTCATAACTCGGGAGCAATCATCAGAGGAATCACCTAGGGTAAGCACTGGCCCACAATCAGGCGCCGACCACCTGTTAGCCGTGACTACCCCGACAGTGGATAAGATATTAGCGCTGATGAAGCAGGTGACATCCCTCATCGTGGAAGCTCTTCGGCCTCGTCATGGATAGCGCATCATCATCGGTGGTGGTGCAGTGGAACTGTCGAGGACTCGCTAATAAGGCCTCTGAAGTGAACATCCGCCTTCGCGACGGAAAGCTGAGGGCATGGGCGTTCCTACTGCAAGAGCACAATGCACTCCCACGCCTTTCAGGTTTCTGCGCATACCATTCACCATCTATCCCTGATCGCCGTTGCACTGCCTCCTCCCTCAGCCCAGGTAAATCTGCAATTTATATTCACAGTTCAGTTCCGCACACACCGCTCGACCTTTCACGGTGGTGCAACACACGTCAAGAGGTTGTCGCCCTTCTCGTAAAACCTGCACGCACACCCCTTATTCTAGTTTCTTTTTATAGTCGTCCTGGCTCCGCATTTCCCAATCTGGGATGGGTTCGTTTTCTACGTTCTACCAACTCGGGTATCCCTATTCTAGTTGGTGGTGACTTCAACGGCGCACACACTGCGTGGGGTTACCCATCGGATTCCTCAAGGGGTTCACACATCCAAGGGAGCTTTTCGGATCATTCCTTTCAACTTTTAAACCACCCGAATACTTCTACCCGCCCACGAGGTGGCCCGTATTCACCTGATTTGACTTGGTGGTTAGGCCCCGGTAACCCTCGTTGGGCTGTTGATTCTGATACTTGGGGTAGCGATCACAGCCCTATTTTTATCTCCCTCACGCCTACGCGTCTACGGAAAATACGCCGCACTGTACGAATAACATCATGGGATTCTGTACGCGCAGACAATCATTTATCTACATTCAACCCCTCTTCAGCATTGTCTACTCTATCTGCTGTTCTCGCTACTCACACTATTACCACTACTGTAAATGAAGACGACCCAAACCCGGACATACATCTCTTGAATCTGTGGGCTCTTCGTCGCCAGGCGGATCTTTACGCTACTCGTCACCCCGATGACCCTTCGGCTCTTCCTACTCTTCACCGCGCTACCGCACGGGCGCGGCGCTATGCAAAGCGGCTAGGCAGGCAACGCTGGGCTGCATGGTGTGCCCGCCTGTCCTCTACGCAGGGCAATCGACATCTTTGGAGAGTGTTTCACGCCATGGAGCGCCCTTCTCAGGTTGCAGATTACACAGAGAGCATTCGCCTCGCGCTAAATGTGGATGAGGACACATTTGCACAACAAGCGGCCCGTCAATTTTTTCCAAACCATGACTGCACCGCTACGTCTCCACCTGACTTATCGGTAACAGAGCCCCCCGATGGGATTACTTCTGACCTCACCATGGCAGAGCTGCTGGCCTCCATTGACCGTTTAAAAACTACTACTACTCCCGGGCACGACGGCATACCTAACTCCTTATTCCGTAACTTGGAAGGAAGGGCTTTGGAAACCCTACTTGATACTTTTAACGAAGTGTGGCTTTCTGGCGTCATGCCGGGAGACTGGAAGCATTCTATTGTGGTTCCAATCCCCAAGTCAGGTCAGCCTCCAGTATCTCTCTCGGCCCTTCGTCCAATTTCTCTTACCCCTACCATCTGCAAGCTTTATGAAAACATTCTAGCCGCACGCTTATCATGGTGGCTGGAATCCCATGATTGTTACCCAGATTCCCAAATTGGTTTCCGCCCACAAATTGGAACGGAGGACGGCCTTGCTACTTTGGCTGCTGACGTGCTTGACCACTCTCCACAGAGTCACCTTGTACGAACTGTAATCGCTACAGACATAACAAAGGCATATGATAACATCCTTCACTCTGCCATTCTTGCCTCCCTTCAAACTCTTGGTCTCCCTCACCGGTTCCTCCTCTCCATTCACGCCTTTTTAGCAAATCGAACCTTCAGCGTGCGTGTCCACGGAAAGCCCTATGGTAATTTCACTTCCAATAGAGGAGTGCCGCAGGGCTCCGATCTCGCCCCCACATTATTTAATGTGGCTTTAATTCCTCTTGTTCGAGCCCTAGAGACCATCCCTTCTATCCGCGTGCTTGCATATGCCGATGATATCACCTTGTGGTGCTGTCATCCAGATGCGTCTATTCATCAGTCGGTCCTTCAACACGCGCTGGATGTATTGACATCTCGCCTCCCACCTTTTGGTCTAACACTCTCTCCTACTAAATTATGTTTCATTCGAATTGGAAATAAAGCCGCCTTACAGAAAGCTCCCCATTTAAATTTTACGGTACATAATTCTCTGATTCCTCAGGTAGAAACTGTTCGTATTCTTGGTCTTCTCCTCCATACATCTGGGACTGGCAACCCGTGGCTGACAGCCACCCGTAAATCGGCTCACGCTACTCTAGGTCTGATTCGTCGCATAGCTATGCGCTCTGGTGGCGCACGTGCTCATACGGCCCGCCAGCTTGTGCGCTCTATCCTTCAGCCACGGATAGTATATCAGGCTCAATTTCAACGTCTCACCCGCAGACAGTGGGACTCCCTTGAAGCTATCAATCGTGAGGCTATGCGCGTCATAACATATCTGCCTCGTTTAACACCCATACCTGTGCTACAGGAGTTCGCCCAACTTAATATACTCAGTGAAATCATCGACCAACGGGTGGCAAATAGAGCTCGAAAACAGTCTCTCAAACTTCATCGTTTAAAGACACTTCCACCGTGGTCCTATTGCCAGCTCACTGACAATCGCCCCACTGTTTCCCCGTCGGTATCAGCAGCGTATCTGTCTGAAGGTTGCATATTATACACGGATGCATCTCATTCTGCAGAGAGGGGAGTTACTGCTGTGTATAGTCCATCTCATCCGCATCTCAACTCTCGCGCGACGTATACTGCGGATACGTGCACTCCCCTGGCATTGGAACTTCAAGCCATTTACAATGCCATTGCTTCCCTTCCGCTCGTTCCAACATTCAATACAGTTCACATTTACACCGACTCCCGCGCCGCCCTTAAACAGCTGAAGGCTGTTCGACGAACGTTCCAGATTTCACAATCTATTCATGTGCTCTGCGCAAAGTATCCATGTCCTGTGCGCATACACTGGATTCGCGGCCATGCCCAGGATCCACATAACACTCAAGCGGATGCTATGACTCATCTTCATACATTAGACAATCCGCCACCTTCCCCTCTTCCCCCAGATCCGTTCCTGTCCCACGTTTCCGATTCCGAAGTTCTGCGCCAGCGAACACGCGCTCTAATTCCTCCGTGTTCGCACCCTCTCTCCCGTAGTCTTACTCGGCAGGAGGAGGTATCCGTGCGCCGGATTCGGGCAGGGGCGGCTCTGACACCATCTGTCCGTCATCGGTGGCGTGCCAAAGATCTGCCACTACCTGACAGGTGCCCTCACTGTGGCGCTGCACCGGACATATGTGATGTGCGGCACTTGTTGTGGACGTGCCCAGCGACGGCTGCTATCAGAAAACGGCTCCTCAGGGAGGTGGGCCTGCGGTGGAACCGCGAAAGTGACTTCGTGAAGTGGACAATGGACAACCGTTTCATTAACAACCTCTGCGACTACCTCAGCGCAACGGTTCTTCACTCCTTTTTTTAACTTTCAATCCCGTGCATTCCTTCCCCCCTTTCCTTGTCCAACTTATGCCTCATGGCACACTTCTCGAATATATAAAAAAAAAATGCGGCACCTTGCCATAACGCACAGAACCTATATAAGGACAACGCAGCATAAACGTAGACACGTCGGCGTCCGGGAAATCAGCCTTCGAACACTGACAATGACTTTCTTGTAGCCGTCGCGTTTAAACCACAGGCGGTCTTACAATTAACACGCGTGACCAAATGGGTCATCCGGCATTTCAAGATCAAATTTGGTTGTCGCACTGTCCCATTTTGAAAGCTTCATTTGCCTGAACACATTTCAAGCACGCGGTGTCCGCGTCGATGGTCTGGGCATGGCTGGTTCGGAGGTTTTTCTCCTGAGCTTGCGAGTAGCCCATGTTGTCTTTCAGAAACTTCGTTTAGGAGAGTCGAATCGCGCGACGGTGAATATTCAGGAAACAGTGACGACTCGGAGACACATTCTTTAACAAACAGACAAGAAAAACTGTATTTACTTTACGGATACACAAAGAGTGGTCAGACGGAACACCCGGCACAAACGTCTCTCTTCTCTGCCGTCTAAGAAGCCACTGTCTTGCCGAGAGTCCGAGGGGCCCGGCCGCTTTCAGCCGCACCCGGCCGTTTCGCTGCCCAACCCGCCTCCCGGGCGCCGTCGTCGAAACCCGATCCCGGGCCAGACACCGGCGCTACAAAAACTGGGAGTGTCCCCGCACTGCTCCGGTCCCCAATGGCACCCCGTCGCGCACACGTGCGAAGGAAACACACGCACACAAACTCAAAGGAGGGCACACGGGCGACGAGAAACACAGGCAGTAGTAAAGGATGCCGTTCGTGGAAGACGCACTCTCCCTTCCCCCCAAAAAAGACAGAATACACAACAGCCCAGGACTGACGGTGGTACTCGGTTTGACTCCGAAGCCTGTCGAATTCGAGTTCTGATTCACGTTCGGCTGGGTTCATCTGTTCCCCCCAGTTTTAATGCGGTACCACTAAAATCCCCACTCAACGATTTCTCCGATATTGGTATGAAGCCTCCTTGAACTTGACTACCGGGCCTCGAAACGAAACCGAGCTGAAAACCGAAGTGCTGGCGCACCAAATTCGCGATTGGCCTCAACACGCTGAATTGTCCGTAATCTTTTTTTCAAAGTCAACGGCTCTCGTTTAGCTAATTTTTGCGTAATTACACATTTTGTAAACATTTAGTCTTTGTCGTCGGAAGGAATTTGATCTCTGCTCACTTTTATTGCATCTCATCAATCACGACCCAAATAATGTCGTCGTGTTGCGGGTAATGAGACACCCAGGTTAGCTCACCAAAAAAGGACAAGAGCGCAAAATGCCCTAATCTACAGGAAGACACTTAAACAGCGCCGTCGGGGAAGGAATTATCGGCCTAATAATTAACAAGGAAATACCGGCGGTCTAGGAGTCTGCAAAGGAACCTATCTTCCGGATTAATTCAGCAAGCTTTTCCGTGCATACTGCCAACATGCTTGTGAGCGCCCTAGCGGAATCATTCGCGATATATCCCCCCATATGACTCCAAACCAAATAGTCGCTTTAGTCTTCAATATATTTTATATTATCTGCGTCCTGCAGAATGGCGTGCAAAAAAGGTTTTTATTAGACTCACCAGAAAATTTATCCAGTGACTCCAATTATTGTAAAAACTAAGTATGACGGTCAGCACAGCACCAGAATTGGCAGACTTAAAACTTTGAGGAGCACATTCAGTATGTTGAAGAATGATGAGCTGAAAAAAAAAAAACAACTCCGCTCTCACTATGCTGCAGGTGTTTCCCGCCATCCATTTTCCACCCGCCGTGGTGGCTCAGTGGTTGTGGTCGAATTTCGATGGGGGCGAAATGCTAGAAACTCGTGTACTGTGCGATTTCAGTGCATATTAAAGAACCTCGGGTTGTTGAAATTACCCGGAGCCCTCCACTACTTCCTCTCTCTAATCCTGAGCCGCTTTGCGACGTTAAACTCCATAAGCCATAAACCAAAACCATCCGTTTTTTCTCTGTACACAGCTTCCTTCACGACGTCCTTCAGATGTCAGCCCAGAGTGAGATCAGCTACCGCTCATCGCCCTTTTCATAACACACGTTGTTGATGTAGTAGATAGATGTCATCACAAATAACATCCAAGGGCGCAAACTGAAGCAACCTGCTCCTCAAACCCCACCTAACCGTCTTCCTCCGAGCGCGGTGATATTGTTTGGCCAGGCGGCGTTCTTGAACGATGCGGTCTAAGCTTATTCTTTTCTTACTTTTTTTTGGAGTCGTACTTAACCTGTCAGACAGGCAAATACCTTGCTTCCTTACCTGCGCCGCGCCTCATATCCATCGTTTACAAGCGGCAACGCTTCCTCTAACCTTTCAATTCTGGGTGTCGTTCACGCAAGCTAAAAGAAACAAAGCAAGAATAATAAGGAAAAAGTCTAAAAAAAAAAAGAAGACGCCACGCAGACAGGACGATGCGAGAAAACCAGGCAGGAGTAGTTGTACAGGCAAATTTCTGCCCACTTCCGGCAAGATAGCGCAAGCGGAGATGCCGCGGAGGGTGGAAGAATGAGGAATACAAAAAAAGCTAAAATAAAAAAAAACTGTCGGCGTTTTGTTGGAAGCGAGCGCTATTGGCACTTCGATTTTCGCGTCGAAAAAATTGCTTTTTTTTTTCGCTTGTCTTTGTCGCCTCTTTCGTCGGGCCTAACATCTCTCGGCGAATCGAGACAACCTTAACCTAACACACCATTCGAGTAAAAAGGAAAGAAAGAAACATTCATGGCTTTTTTTTCTGCTACGTTGAAGAAAAAAAAGCAAGAGAAAGAATTTTTTGTGGCGATCTGGGGGCGAGTGCATCACATAAATAAATAAATAAATAAATAAATAAATAAATAAATAAATAAATAAATAAAAAGCGCGGCTCAGTGTGCAGTAAACGTGACGCGTCTAACAACCTGTTCTGACGCGTGGCCTCTGGCTTCGACATTGACGCGCACCCAGTCTCCTGGGGGCTCAGGTCGAAAGACGAGCACAGGAAGATGGCGGTAACATTGTGGGGGGTTGGAGGAGGAGGAGGAGGAGGAGGGCGAGATGAAAGGCGAGATAGCGGGTGAGAGAGTGAGATAGAGGTGTGCGTGGGGGTGGGGGATCGGTAATCCTAACGACGTTTCCACCGCGGCGACAGACACTCGCGACGGTGACAGCTTGCGCGCGAAAGGGCCTTGCGGTTGTTGTTGCACGGGGACAACCGCTGCACGACCGGGAATAACGATCAGCGACACGTGCGAACCGCTGGCCGTTTGGCCGCTCGCTTGGCCCCGGGCGAACCTCTCGCCCTGAGTCGCCCGGTCCAGTGACTTTTTTTTTTCCTTTATTTTCCCCTTGCAGCGACAGGGCTGTGGTCCATTACGCAGACCAGAGCGTGTCACTTTATCCGAGCCGATTCACAATACCGCAACGTGCATTTATGCAGAGGAGCCTCTGTTTCTCTGCACATGCTGCCAGTAACCAGTCGCGTTTTGTTGCCTCTCTTGGCTAGTGCCGGTCCTTTGTGCACACATCCGCGGGCCTGTCAGCGGGAGCTTTAGCTAGTGACAACAGCTCCGACGGCAGCAGAAAAGTTGCTTCGTTTGCGCAGCCCAGACGATTTCCGCTACACGCACTTGGCGAGAAAGCCGAAACATCTGGAGGAGTAGGCTATTTGTTTACGTAGAGTGAGCGTGCACTCATTAGGAGATGGGCCTTGTTTGGCTGTGAGTGAGTTTTTTTAAAATGGTCCTGCGTCAGGCGCTTTTCGTATGGGATGGCGATCACGGGCTTTACTTGAATAATCTGTACCCGATGATTTCTTTACCTGCCATGGTGCACATTCCGACCTACTTACAGTGTCTCAAGTGTCGCTCCGGACAGGAGTATGGGCGCTGTAGTACCTGTCACGGCTCAGCAACGATAGCGTACACGCAAATGTTTGTCCTAGAGATTCCCCCCCCCCCCCTCTTTTTACATCACGTTAATAAAATCTTGGAGCGGTGACAACTTTACAAACACAGAAAAACACGAAAAAATTCGTTGGACGCACGTAGATAACGCTTAACTGCGGGAAGGCGAAAGCCGTTTGCGACTCATTGCACTGATTTGAATTTGCCGCGCTTGAATTCATTCCACGACAGAGGAGAAGAGCAGCTGGCGCGAGCGTGGCAGAGAGATCACGTGACATCACAAGGTCACGTGACATTACGATGTGCCGTGATGTCACGTGACTTAAAAAGTAACGGACGGACACCGCGAGTATGAGCCATTAAATGCTATCGCCTTAAAAAGGCTTCTGACAACCTACACAAGCTTGAAGTTGCTTGAGATGAAAATTTTGAAGTACGGTGCTATGTGCGCGAACCATACTAGAGGCTGTAAAACTGCCGTGCTGTCCAAGAAGCTTTACCTTTTCGCCTTTGTGCGAGCTTGCAATAACAAGCAGACTAAGGATGCATTGACAAACACTTGCAGTGATCTTCATCGCCTTGTTCAATAAAGTGTTTTACTTGATTGGTGTCTTGAATGCCAAGGAAAAAACGGATAAGAGCAGCGAAACTTTGCGCTTTCTGTCGACACGAGATAAGTCTAACGGTTGGAATGCTTTTAACCGTTCACAATTCTGCCGCAGCGAGGCTTGAAATCGGTGAGAATCAGTACCAAGAACTAATATAGCGGCGATGAAGATGCTGGGCAACTAAATTGCGAATAACCTACACCGAAGGTTAAACGTCAATAGAAAGCGGAGAAAAATATTAGCTGGATTTATAATTGACCCGAGACAAAATAACGATGCACAACTTGGGTTCTAAGATGCGAAATAACTACCTTGGTGAAACATGATTAGAAAGTTTCGGTAGCCTTAGGTGATGACTGAAAGGAAGTAGCTCAGAAACATTGTGGCATTGATCTAAATCTTCATCTTGTTAAAGATGCTTTTATAACATTTTACTATCTATTATTCTAAACAGGTTGAGTTTCTTTTTTAAACCTCGCCATAAAATGTGTAACGTATCTAGATGAAAAAAAAAATTCAGTTCTAAGAGAATCTCCAGCAAAACCAATGTGTTTGTGTTACAGCAGTCTGTTGCAGTAGAGTCCGATTCAGTTTGCGTGAAGTTCTTCGATGATACGACAAGTAAACGCGTTTAGAGACGCATTTATTTTCCTGTTGCGTACAGCGAAACACTGACCGCTTTATACAGACATAGAAAAGCAACTGCTCAGACACGTTTCTGCGTCAGTAAACCAAATCGAAGCCTTTCAAGAAAGCGCACACGCTGCTTCTTAAACTGCATCCCTAGAACAGTTTGTTGCCTGTTACAATTGCCAAGAAGCCCCGAGCTGTCGTTTGGTCTACGCTACCCAAAACGACAGCTACATCCCTTCTTCGTGAGCAACAGACACCCAATAAAATGGCAGAAGACTCCTTTTGCGGGAGGACGCCTTTCTTCTTGACCCTCGCTCCGAGCGTGTTTTCCACCTCGACGGCTTCTCAGCGTCCGGCAGCCTTGCTGACCGGTGATGCGCTGCTTAACAAATGGCACACGGCGAACGCTTCTTCATCTCAAGAGAGGCCCAGGCTGATGTTATACAGCGCGGCCCCAAAAAGCACTTTGAATAAGTAAGGAATGAAGCAGCCACGCAAAAGGCAGCGACAGGAACGGTTCGATATCGAATCGCGGCAGACCCCAGAGGCATTATTGAAAGGAGCCGAGGGCGCGTGAGGTCCCCCTCACTTCACCCCACCAAAAACCGATGCCGCAGAAGCAGCAGCGGAGGCCTGCGAGGGTCGTGCCCTCGTTTGTTGCCGTTGCTGACTTCAAGGTGGCGGATGTCGCAGCGGCAAAACACGCGGAGCCGGGCGCCGGAAAAGAGCAATGAGAGAGGAGCAAAGCAACTGTGGCAGAAAGAAATGAGGAGGGGAAAAAGAGAATATAGAAAAACTGCTCATGAAGCCCGCCACGAGTGGACCGGGGCACGGGAGGAGATACAAAGAGGAAAGGAGGCGAAAGCGAGCAAGAAAAAGCGGCGGCTCGGCCGGACGCGCAGCCGCTGCCGGCGGCGGTGCACGAGTTGGCGACGCCGTTCGTCGGAGCGGCGGATTCATTCTTCTTGTAGCATGACAACGGGTTTCAGCTGCAGAGAGCAGGGGACGACAGCAGCTGCTGCTGCGGAGCCGGCTGCAGCGGCGCTGACTCCAGCGGCGACGACGACAAATCGACGTCGTCTCCTCTTCGGCCTGCTCCCTTTCCTCCTCCTCCTCCCCTTTTTTCTTGCTTCTCTTCATTCCTCCGGACCAAGCGGGAGAGAAAGAGGGCTCGATTTTCGCGCCATCTCTGACGCACCCCCCCCCCCCCCCCCCCCCCCAAACCCCTTGTTTTTGCTCGCGCCTGACGTCCCCTTCTCCGCAGCTCTCCCTCGAAGCTGCACTTGTTCGTGCGCGCTCGTTGCCTAACTCTGTCGCTCTCCCCCCCTTATTTCTTACAGCGGCATCGCCGAGTAGCGGAGCTTGTCCTCGGCTTTGGTCCTCCATCATGCTGTAGCCGGTCCTTATCAGCTGCTTTTGAATCCGTGCCGACACATCGTCTCATCTGCTCCCAGTGCTAGTCCTATCTTGCCGCTCTATGCAGGCCTGTGGTCTGCGAGTTTTTCTTGGTATCCTTGAAGACGAAGAACATCACGAACAACTCAGAAATGACGTAGCATATGCGCCGCTGCTGTGTTCTGCGCACTCGTTAGGCGAGGAGAGCTCGCGCGCAGTTTGATGGCACGTATACAAGCAGCAGATGCGTATTATATTACCGATTTTGCTCGCAAGCGGCGGAAATGCTGTTGGCTTCAAGGACTTCGTCGTAACGGATGCATATAACTAGACCATCGCACTGTCAGTACGATTCGAACTAATGCTTGCCCACTGGTTTTTATTCAGGAGATATTCCTGAGCGCAGTGATTAGTTATTTCACCATTTGCTCGACACAGAAAACTGAACTATAGCAAAGCTGCGCACTGCTTTGCCATAGTTCATTTTTATACGTCAAGCAAATGGTGAAATAACGCAGCTTTGCGGGAAGTAAACTTCCGTTTGCATCTTGACAACCCAAAGGTTCACTGCGCCGGCATGGGATAGAAAAACTCTAAGAAAGAACTAAGTCGAAAGGAAACACTAGCGATTTCTTAACTGAACGACATAGAACCAGTGGAGAATGATTCAAATAGGCCTGAAATGCAACAGATAGAAAGGAAAAAGTGTAATATACAAGTTAAAAATGAAAAAAAAAGAAATAATTAAATCACAATCTTCCATGCACACAGATGTTAACCCTTTGGAAGCTTTTTTTTTTTCTGCAGTCTTCTTTATACGGCGACAGTCGCAGCATCGTTGCGTTAAAATAAGAAGGACGAAATAACGCATGTTTTCTTTACCTTGCTAAAACCATTTTTCAGACCATATTCATCAATATTACGCTGTGATCTTTATGACCTGTACTGGCTTGGTATGCACGTAGAGTTTTGTGTATGTCATGTATTACGGCTGCACCGTATTAAACCTTGCTCTCCCAGGAATTCGACACAACCCATCAGACGGCGACGCATCGTGTTCAATACAAGCTGCAACTCGAACATCCCAATCTAAACATATGGAACTGAAAAGGGTTTTCCAAGACCCCTTCCTAACCTAAATATGGGTGAAACTGTTGCATTTCGTGGGAAACAAATTCTGACGTATGCCTTAACTTAAAAAAAAACAACCTAAATTAGAAGAAAAATACACATGGGGAAGCAAAGCAACCCAATTTCACGCAGATTAACCAAACTGTTTATTCAAAGGAACAGTTCAATAACGCATGATCACTTTCTTGTGTTCCCAGTATAGTGAACTAAGTAAATGAGAGCCAGGGCCAAGCTAAATTCTCTATTAACCATGAAATAGAAGCGCGAATGGCAGGATCAGTTGGTTCATAGCTTACAAACAGACGGAACCAGCGGAGAAAACGACGCAAGACAAGAAGAACGCATACACACATTACTATGGGATTTACAACGCATTTACCTATACCAGTTGCGTGGACTTGGAAACATGTGCTTGATTTCAATAGTAAAAGAAAAAACCATAATATAGCTAGAAGAAAAAATAAGCAAGCGATAACTTGAGGTGTCAAGTTGTGATTCAAGCGCTGATAAAAACGGCTCTATTTTTGGCGGTAATGACTGAAGGGTCACTTGTGCAGGATTACTTATTCTTCTTAAAAAGGGGAAAAAAAACTCTTGTTCGTATCTTGGTTCTTCCCATCCGATAATGTCAGCGCGGTGAAACAAAGTCGACCAGTGGCGAGAGTATATCATATGGACAGAGAAGTTTGCTCCCCGTACCAGAGTTTGGCGTTGTGCAGTGCTCCCTGGGGCACTCACGGTCCGGTTTGCCCGCTATACATTTTACCGCAGGAGAAAGGGATAGAATGCACAACCTCCACTGCGCACTTTGTGAACGTCGCCTCACGTTCCGTTTTGCATGCACCATTTTCCCGCTCTCCGCCGGAGATGCGGGTGCACACACCAGAAAGCCCGTGGGGAACGGCAAATACCGTCTTTACACCAAGTTTGTGGGCCGTTCTTTCCGAGTCCGTGTGACATTTTGTGCAAATGAGGGATCACCTCAATTCCTTCTTCCAATGGGCTCACAGTTTTTGCAGAAAGCTTTCTCGCTTTTCTCTCCAAGCATCCACCGATCGCTAGAAGACAGGAGGAAGGAAAGCCGGAAGCTCTTAGCCTTTCCACCTGCTCAGCAAAGCTTTGGTGCATAACGTTTAGTGCAGTCGAGAGTGTGACGGAATCCCGTCTGGCCGGGGGGATACATTTCAAAACAAAGAGACGCCGACCAGTAAAACGAAAAAATTGTATTGACGTTTCGGCGCCCAGAACGGGGGCCTTGTTCACAATGGAAACACACCAAGAGGGTTCGTCTTTTTAAAAGCTATAGTAATCGCCGTAAAGATCGCGCGTAAATCGGGTTAAGATTGCCCTCGTTACGATTAAGCGTGTGAGCCGTTGTCTGTATCACCAGGGACTCGAGATGAAGCCGTGATGTTGTCAGTTTCTCTTTTTCGATGATTCTTGCTTTTTCCCAATCTATTCTGTGATTTGCCGTCACCGCGTGCTCTGCCAAGGCGTTATTGCGGGTATCTTCTTTCTGCACATCACGAGCATGTTGCTGTAGGCGCTTCTTGTAACTTCCGGTTTCGCCGATGTAAACACCGTTGCAATCTGCACAAGGGATGGCGTAGACAACTCCTGGGAACTTCTCTTTTGGCAACTGATCTTTGACGTTCATCAGTTGTTGTCGCATTTTCTTGACAGGGACATGGGCAACTTGCACGTCATACTCTCGTAATACACGGGCGAGGCACTCACTTGTTTTCGGCACATAAGGAATAGCCGCACGTTCTTTTTTTGGGCGGAAGAGGGGCGTCCGGATGACGAGGCCGTGACAGCCGTCGTTCTGTGGACCTGATGAAATGGCTTGGGTAACCACAGCTAGTGAGATCTTTTCGTACCCTTGACGCGTCCGCAGCGGCGTCAGTGGTGTTTGTGCATATCTTCTTGGCCCGCTGCATTAAACTGCTCACAACGGCTCTTTTTTGGGCGGCAGGATGGACGGAACTGAAATGTAGGTAGCGGCCTGTATGTGTAGCCTTTCTATACACGCTAAACGACAACTTCTGGCCTTTCCTTGAGACGAGGACGTCCAGAAAAGGCAGACTGCCGTCCACCTCTTCTTCCAACGTAAACTGAATGGCGTCTTCCTGGCTGTTCAGGTGTGTTGGCCAAGGCTGTTCAGGCTGTTCAGGCCAAGGAATCATCACCAAGATTCGTCAGTATGTTGGCCTCAACTGCCGTATTGCCTCATTCAAGGCTCACCTGAATTTTACTCTAACATGCAAAGCCCGCGCCTTGGTTCCCCGCTCCTTGCGTCTCAACAGACCGGTGTCGACGCCTTTTGGGCTCAGTGTGGTTGGCAAAGCGGAACATCAGCTCCTGCAAGCAAGAATCTTGGACTGCAAAGGAAAAATCCGCGCACTGGAGAACGAAGCGTTTTTTGCTCGTCGTCGTCTAGAACACCAATCTCCTAATGAGTTCACCAGCATTCAGTTGCACGCAAATCAGAAGATGGAACGTCAGCGCCAGAAAGGTGAGCGTGCTCATGACAATAAGTTAGGCAGGCTCCTATCCGAGCACCAGAGAGGACAGACGATGATTTCAAAACCCGCTGTGCATAACCTTTCATCGTATAAGCCCAACCGAGCTGAAGAGGCTGTTCTGAATTTGGGGTTGAATTTCAACCTAGGAGCTGCACCGAATAGGAAGAAGTTGGTATGCGCTGTGGAAAATGCGATCAGCCAAGTTGAGAACACTCGCCGCGAAGAGGCCCGCACACGGGTGGTGGGCGTTCTCAACGCCATTCATCGCGGGCCTTTCCGTTCTGCTTTGTCTCGCGAGGAACAATCCGCTATGAAGAGCCTCCGTGACAACAAAGATATTGTAATTTTGCCAGCAGACAAAGGCAACGCGACAGTCCTTTTGGACAAGTCTGACTATGATCGCAAGATACTGTCTCTCCTGGAAGACGGTGACACGTACGTCCGCCTCAAGAAGGACCCTACACTCAAGTTGGAGAGGGAACTACAGAAGCTTCTCGCCGACGTATTTCAGTTCGTCCCGCCGAGCCAAAAACCGCTCTACTACAAGTTACTATGCCACAATGGTTCCGCGCCAGCGTTTTATGGCTTGCCAAAGATACATAAACCAGGAGTTCCAATGCGACCTATCGTGGATTTTACCCGCTCCCCTCTGCACAGCCTCTCCAAATTCTTGCACCGTGTTCTTTCCCCGCTTGTTGGCCATGGGACTTGCCACGTTCGCAACTCATACGACTTTGTTGAGAAGACCCGCAACACCCTGATCGAAGACAGTGAATTGATGGTGTCTTTCGACGTGAAGTCCCTGTTCACGAGTGTACCGACTGACCTTGCTGTCGACGTATGCACCGCTGCGCTCGATAGCGATGCCTCTCTACCGGAAAGATCGCCAATAGAAGCACGGGACCTGCGCCGGCTGCTTGCTTTCTGCCTGAGCAATACCTACTTTGTTTTTAGGGGAAACTACTACAAGCAAGTCCATGGGACCCCCATGGGTGCTTCTGTTTCGGTGACGGCCGCTAACCTCACCATGGAGTCATTGGAGCGACGCGCGTTAACCTCCTTTCACCCTGCCCCCAAGGTCTTCTTCCGTTACATCGACGACTGCTTTTGCATTCTGCACAAGGACGCGGTGAGCCAGTTTCTGACACACCTGAACAGCCAGGAAGACGCCATTCAGTTTACGTTGGAAGAAGAGGTGGACGGCAGTCTGCCTTTTCTGGACGTCCTCGTCTCAAGGAAAGGCCAGAAGTTGTCGTTTAGCGTGTATAGAAAGGCTACACATACAGGCCGCTACCTACATTTCAGTTCCGTCCATCCTGCCGCCCAAAAAAGAGCCGTTGTGAGCAGTTTAATGCAGCGGGCCAAGAAGATATGCACAAACACCACTGACGCCGCTGCGGACGCGTCAAGGGTACGAAAAGATCTCACTAGCTGTGGTTACCCAAGCCATTTCATCAGGTCCACAGAACGACGGCTGTCACGGCCTCGTCATCCGGACGCCCCTCTTCCGCCCAAAAAAAGAACGTGCGGCTATTCCTTATGTGCCGAAAACAAGTGAGTGCCTCGCCCGTGTATTACGAGAGTATGACGTGCAAGTTGCCCATGTCCCTGTCAAGAAAATGCGACAACAACTGATGAACGTCAAAGATCAGTTGCCAAAAGAGAAGTTCCCAGGAGTTGTCTACGCCATCCCTTGTGCAGATTGCAACGGAGTTTACATCGGCGAAACCGGAAGTTACAAGAAGCGCCTACAGCAACATGCTCGTGATGTGCAGAAAGAAGATACCCGCAATAACGCCTTGGCAGAGCACGCGGTGACGGCAAATCACAGAATAGATTGGGAAAAAGCAAGAATCATCGAAAAAGAGAAACTGACAACATCACGGCTTCATCTCGAGTCCCTGGTGATACAGACAACGGCTCACACGCTTAATCGTAACGAGGGCAATCTTAACCCGATTTACGCGCGATCTTTACGGCGATTACTATAGCTTTTAAAAAGACGAACCCTCTTGGTGTGTTTCCATTGTGAACAAGGCCCCCGTTCTGGGCGCCGAAACGTCAATACAATTTTTTCGTTTTACTGGTCGGCGTCTCTTTGTTTTGAAACGTTTAGTGCAGCGCATTCAGGCTGCAGTTGTGGTAGTGTGCGTGCTTTCTTTTCCGTAGCCTGCGTCTTTTTTTCCGCTCCTTCCGTCTGTGTATAAACCCTGTAATACAGAGCGTATCACGTACTACGACATGCACAGTACAATTTTCAGCGTTTTTTTAAAATTTCTGCTCTCAAAAGAATATCAAGAGATCCTCACAGTCTAACAGTAGGTCCTCTACATCCTCCCAACCCTTGACCCTCACCGAAACGCGTTTGACAACATACTTGCTTATGCAAAGTCACAGTGTAAACAGCCGCAGATGCAGAAGCCATGCTTCAAGATCACTGGCTGTAAAAGCAAACACTCCCAGCGAATGAACCGAACCTTTCCACTGGTGTAATGCGAATTCAGCAGGCGGCGGAGCGATTTTGAATTTAATGTTTTTTTTTGTGCTTCAGTACCCGCGAAAACTGTTTTACATGCTTGCACAGTTTTAGCCTGATCTGTAAATTTTATTCTCCTAAAACGTTCCGTATGAGCCGCGTATAAAGAATTATGGGGCATGGTGTAGATATCCCATAGAAAATATACAGAAATTTCTATGCGTTTCATATGTCACTGTACATTTGCTATATCCTGTCCTTCTTTTGGTTTCCGAATGATTTTCATATAAGGTGCCTGGCGTCATAAGGACTGTATGAATTTAGACTTTCCCGTATGCGTTGTCCATACATTACGCACAGAATCCGCATGTTCCATATGGCTTCTATTGGAGCGATGATGAAGTCATGCCGAATTGTGGCAACCGTCAGGTAGAAACTTTTACAGGGTAGTCGCGTAGCAATAATGTTTACCTCAATAAGTCTGCCACTTTCTTTTTAACTCTTCTGTGCTGTAGGGGCCAGTACAACAATATAACAAGCCAATTTTTGAAGTTTGTCCCTGCCGCAAACTTCCATTGGACGGGCACTTTAATAGATAAGAAGCCGTATATTCGCAAACTGCGCGAGAATAAATGCTGGTACGACGAAAGCAACGCTTGCTGTCGTGCGCGAAACAATTTAGCATGACAGATCCGAATGAAAAACGCATTCCAGCGAAAGAAGCCATTAAAGTCCGGCGCCCTGCCGTGCGCTAACCACTCAGGCCAGCGAACGAGACAATATCTTCCCCTGAGTGCGACCCACCCACCGTTCGCGTTAACAGCGAGAACACGCCTCCCCCATAATCCCGACCCATCTAGCCGATTGGGCGCTACGCGTTTTCCTCTGTAGCTGCCCGATTCGCTCGGTAGTTTGCTGACTAGCGGGCAGATTGGATACATTTTTTGTCTGCCTTAGTTAGATGCAGGATCGGTTACGACTGGGGACGGGTAACGAACGGACACTGGGTTTGCCTAGTCAGCTGTAATGGGATAGCTATCGCTTAACCGGGAAATATTCTGGTGGCAAGCTTAAGGCGAATCTTCCCTTCCGCTGCGCGCGCGCCTGTAGCTTCGTTATTTGTTATTTCTGTCCTTCTATCATCTTTCTACATCAGTGAACGGAAATTAGCTCCGGTTAGCATCGCTCTCTTATCTCAGCTTTATCCTCTGCATTGCATTTTTGTGCGACAGTGGTAACTAGAACGAATGGTGCTGTCTAACTGGGCATGTACCCACGAAAGAGCTCGAGAACGAACCGAGCAGCGCTCCCACTAAAGACCAATCTGCACCACGGTCGGCCGGGTCTCACAGCTCCTTAAACTAAGAGGCGGTAGAACACACGAAGGCGCGTATGCTGGTATTTTCACGTGCCAGCCGCTGTACAAAAAGAACTCGGCTTCAAAAAAAAAAAAAGAAAAGGGTCAAGCAGGCATGCCATATTACTTGAGGAGAAGAAGAATATCCGGGGCAGTGCAAAAGAGAATCTAAGCGCCGAACATTGCACTTCAAACACTGCTAAGGGCTTGAACCTTTGCGAGAAAAATTTGGAATGAAATCATTTACTGTATTCAGACAGAGACGAATATGTTTTGAAAGATAGAACGACTGACAAGGGAAAGAAAGAAGAATCGAAAAAGCAAAAAAAAAAAGAAGGCGTCGGGCGGCGGGGTGCAGCAACTGGGCCATTCTCCCGCGGGCGGTCGGCCTTCGAGGCAGTTTTTAGGCCAGCTTGTGTTTCTTTTTTTTTCTTCTCCTGGCTGTTTCTTCTTGTCTCCTACTTGGCGCCCGGGAGAGGCGGCAGTGGCGAATTTCGTAGGCACACGTAATCAGCTTATCTCCGTTGCATGCACCGCTGCATCGGGAGCTCGTTTGCTCGTCCAATCGTCTAGCAGATACGACGCCAGCGGCGGACCGGCGCAAACTTCACGGGGAAGCTCTCCATCCGGAAGCTGATTTCGTTCCGCCGTCCCTCCTCTCCTTCCTTCCTTCCTTCTCTCCTTCCCAATCCTTGGCCCGAAGCAGGAGACGCAGGAGCGCACTCCAGTGTAGCACAGACATGGCCTGCTGCATAACGCCCACCGACACTGCGGAAGGAGGAGGAGGAAGAAGACCCCGGCGGCGGCTCGAATTTCGCTAGAATCACATTTACGCAAGGCAGCAGCAGGGAGCGTGGGATTG
Source organism: Amblyomma americanum (assembly GCA_030143305.2). NCBI lineage: Eukaryota > Metazoa > Arthropoda > Arachnida > Ixodida > Ixodidae > Amblyomma > Amblyomma americanum. Next base: position 238,889 of record JARKHS020002545.1, read on the forward strand.
CGCCCTCTTACCGAGTTTCATGGCATTCACGTCACTTATATTGCTTTATTTTTATTATTTTTTCAGCCGTGTGAGCTGCGCTTACGTTTAAGGCGAAGAGGTGGCTGTGATCGAGTGGTGGGAACTAGCGTAGCATTGGCGTCACAGCAGCGATGCCATGTTTTGTTTGTGTGCTTGTTTGGTACTGAAGACGTTAAAGGTACGAAGACCCCATTACCTTATACCAACTGTCAGGTGGCACCGGTGTGCGTAAGAAGAAAGAAAATGAAAGAATAGACTTGCAGGTAAAATTGTTTAGATAGCAGGATGATTTCGCAAATAGATTATCGAAGCAGTGGTGAGATCGTGTCACCTGCAGACCGGTTAGCGGCCAGCGCAGCCGACTGACTGCAGGTACAATTTAATGTCACAACCTTATTATATGCGTCAGCAGGGGAAACGGGTAAGGAAAAATGAAGCTACGTCTTCATCAAAAAACATTATTGCGCTTATTTGACCGGAATTCGCGGAGAAAAAGAAATAACAGGAATCACGACCCGCAGTATCGAAAAAAATATATATAGCAGCATGGCTAAGTGCGAAATACCGCGCAGTAGCACTAGTTAAGGTCATTTGACCTAAAGGCCTTTCCCTGAAGGCATTTACCATGAAGGCCTCTACCTTAAAGGCCTTTACTCGAAGGCGTTTAACTTGAAGGCCTTGGCCAAGGTGTATCCTTCACCCAGGTGAAGGCTAGCCAGTCGTACAGGTTGCTGACAACCCGATGTGCAGGCGAGCAGCCTGCCACAAAGCAGACTTCGGACACGTACGGACGGCCGAAATCGGAAAATACGCCTAGTAGTGCTACCCCACTATAGTCGGATACAACTCTAGAACGCAGTGGCTTTTCCCCGTCAAAGGACCCACTTCTAGCCAATGGCGTCGGCCGATTCTCATGACCCTGCTAGCGTGACAATGCAGGGTTGCACGGAGCAGCGCCACAATAAAGAGAGGGGTCTATCACAGACCACAGAGGGAAGGGACTATCAACTTTCATCTGCCAGTCCCTACTTTGTCACACTAGCGAGGGTCATGAGAATCGACCGACGCCATTGGCTGGAAGAGGGTCCCTTGAAGGGGAAAAGTCGCCGCGTTCTTAAGTTGTATCCGACTGTAATACACCAAGAGGATAGGTTATGACGCGCTTTTCTGGATAAACGCGGGCACGAAATGGCTCCTAACTCTTTCAAACTCGCATTATGTTTTTCTATCAAGAAAAGTCTGAAAATTTTATCGGTATATTGAGTACCCTAATTCACAAAAACAACATGAATGGCTAAAAACTTTAGTAATTTATGCACACAGCAAGCTTTCACACACGTGGAATCGCAGCATTATTCTTCTACCAAACACATTAATGCGCAAAAAATTAATTTCGCTTATCACCTGGAGCTCTTCCGCTAGCAAACTCAGCAAACAATGTGCAAGAGAAAGCACTAGAAAACAAGCTTTTGGCGCGCCGTAGAACTTCACGACGCCCTTCTTCATTTTTGTTTTGGAAAAACAATTATTTTTTCTTAGGTACGGCACGGTGCTGCCATTCTGTCCAGCAGGAATTTCAAATGTGATCACAGCACTTGATTGCAGCACGAGACGCTTTGAAAAAAAAATGTTCGCAAAATTCCCGCACTCAGTCGCAGACATCGTGCTCGCAAAGGACTAAGTACAGTTTGCTGACAGCGCTGAGCAAATCTTAAACCAGATTCGCAAATATTTGTGCACAAGAGTTTGGTTCGTCTGGACAATTTCATATTTAATTGCGACTACCCATCGGATAACCACCGGTGACGATAGCGAAATCAAATTTGACGCCCTGAAGTCACAAATCCTAAGCTAGGTGACGTAATCACAGGTTCTTATTCAAGCGATACTGAGGTTTTCAGAAAAGAGTTCATGGGGCAACACACTGGATCCTAAGAAAAGGGGGATGTAGCTGGGGACGACAGATAATGAGGTCGGCAGATAAAGTCAGAAAATTTGCTGGTATGTCCTAATCACGACTGTCGCAGGGTCGATCAAAGGAAGATGCTTTTGTCCTGCTGTGGACACAAGCATGATTGGTAGTGATGGATAATGATAATGATGAAAGGTAAGCACTAGGGCATGTCAGGTTGCTAGGTTAGGGCTCAGAGGTTGCAGTTACGCCCTTTTTACAAAGAGCGGAGCTGTGATAATCCAGGAAAGTGCACAGAAATGGAGAATATCATGAATGCAGGACGACTGCAAGATTATGTAATGTATGCTATCTATTATTATGAAGCACACTTCGAAACGATAAAAACGTAAATGTAAGTTGCATCCAACTAAAAGGGAACATTTTAATGAAAGTGAACATTTTCCCAGAATTTGCGCAGATTATGGAAAGAAATGACATGTGCACTATTTTCCTTTTTTATTTAATCAGCTAACCCAAGAGAGGCTGGAAGTGAGCTTGCTCAAAAAGGCCAAATGCGAAAAAACAACAAAATGCTTTGACTGTTTATTACAGCTGGACTTACTGATGTTCAATGAAAGTTAACTCATATCACTTTTCTGTGGAGGGGACACTTAAGCTCCGCCTTTAGAGTATGACGCGACCTGGGTACCCGCGACCTTGGGATCACCAGCCGAATGCCAAATCCGCTAGGCATCACGGCGAGTAACAAGACAGAAATGAGAAAAAGGAGGGACATGACGGTTCTCGGTGAAAGGTTGAACCACAATGCCTAGAATATATTCTGGACACTGTAGTTTGAACTAAGCCATAGCCTAGCTTAGCCATTAATTGTATTTTTACTGCAGCACAGTTTCTTGCTAAAACTTGTTCCGAAGAAAAATAATACGCTATGTATAGCACTGTGTCGAATTCGTGCCGCATTTTCATCCCATTCATCCTTTTTACAAAACCATCTGGTAGGAGAGGTCGCCTGCGCCTAATTTTAAAGCGAGGCTACTTGGTCGCTTAGCGCAAGCTGGACGAAGAAAGAGAGAGAGAGAGAGAGAGAGAGAGAGAGAGAGAGAGAGAGAGAGAGAGAGAGGGTAGAACGGACAGAGAGAAATGGTCTTTCAGAGAGGGGAAAATGCAAATTTTTGAAAACGCATTTTCTGAAAGGTCAGAATTACCTTGTTTGCCGCATGCGTCCGCCGGCCGCGAAAAGGCTAAACGAATCCAGCGGAGAAAGAATCTGTTTCCCGGTTGATTTCACGGCGAGAAACGCGGGCAAGAAAAAGAAACGGTAAGGTAGACAGGAGGCGCAAAAAAGGAGAAGAAAGGGCCGTCGCTTCGGACTCTTGTTAATTAGATTTCGATGAAGACTCCTTTGTCCGCTTAATTAGGAAAATGGGTTCGCAGCGGAACGACGGGCGTTTGGAGTTGCGGCGAGCTAAAAGCAAGAAGGGCAGCCGGTGAGAGAGGAGGGCCAGGTTGAATGGGGGTCGCTGTCCTGACAAAGGCGGATTTCCCCATTTGCACTGCGAGGTGTCCAGAGAGGGAAAGGAAATCGCCAATTTATGCGAAACAGCCAAACGCTTTCACCGTCCGGCGAATCTTTATCTCGCCGCAGAGAAAGCCGCCAGTGCGCTTTTTGGGCCTTCCACTGCTTCCTTTCGCACAAGTGTTTCGCGTAGCGCTTAAAGGGATTACCGGAACTGGCGGGACATGGAAAGGGAACTGGATGTCCAGCCGCTACCGCTACCGACTCGGTTTGCGCGCACCGGTGAGGTGGAATGTGGTCGTCCCGCGCCGCGGAGCGGTCTTCAGTTATTGAATTAAAGCTGCCCTCAGCCCCCTTTGGGCCTCTTTGGCCGCGGAAAATTCAGTAGATTGGTATGAAAACTCTTTCGGGCAATTTATCAATAATAATAATAATAATAATAATAATAATAATAATAATAATAATAATAATAATAATAATAATAATATAATATAATAATAATATAATAATAATAATAATAATAATATATAATAATAATTGGTTTTGGGGAAAGGAAATGGCGCAGTATCTGTCTCATATATCTTTGGACACCTGAACCGCGCCGTAAGGGAAGGGATAAAGGAGGGAGTGAAAGAGGAAAGGAAGAAAGAGGTGCCGTAGTGGAGGGCTCCGGAATAATTTCGACCACCTAGGGATCTTTAACGTGCACTGACATCGCACAGCACACGGGCGCCTTAGCGTTTTTCCTCCATAAAAATCCAGAAGCAGACACACTTTTTTTCCTCTCGTTATTCGGCAAGCTAAATGAGTCGAATGCTTCGAGGATAGGTATAATGAATGCCCTTCCCGCTGGCTACAGTAAAAGGCAAGAGCAGACAGACGAGTGCGAGGGGGACCGCATTGCTGAACAGCACGGCCCACTCATGGCAAACTTGCAAAGACGAACGATGCTGGCTACTAAGCGCAGAGGTTGATTTGTCGCCGAATGCAAGATTGCTTTGCCCTGATACGCTTTAGAGCAAAATCATCTATCAGCATACTGATGAGACAAGAAAACTTGTTGCTGGGCTAGTTGGTGACACGTACTTGAATAAAAAGGTAGCGCAAAAAGGACGACCGCAGAAGGAAAACACCCCAAAAAGATTCTTGATTTCGGCATCTCGAAGCAGACATCATGTCACTGAAAGGTCTGTAGAGTGCCATCCTACTCTTGAAACTTTCTCGATGAAGGTTGCGTAGGAGTCTATCTACAGAGTTTTTTGCCGATTTCCTTGCGCCTTAGGGAATACTGCTCTTCGTAAAAAAGGTAACGAAGGCGAATACTCCAGGGTGAATGCTAGCTCACCTCCGTTACCGAGGTGAATACCGGACAGGCAGCATCCAATACGGCTTCATAAACAACCTATAGAGCGACACATGCCGAGCCGGTACCTTACTCCTCGCCAACGGGGACAGCTTTGACCAGAACCATAGGCTCGCAGTCAGCCGCAGTAGAAAGAGAAGAAGAATAATAGGTGATTTACCGTCACCAACTGCGTTCACCGTGTAAACCGCCATAGTCTGCCACTACGAGCGCCATCCTAAATCCGCTCGTGCTCATCTAAGGGAACAGAAGGTGAATCTCGAGGCGGGATGTCTTTCTGAAACTCAAAGCAATGGGCCCCAATTAAATCGCAGTCGACGTGAGTGCCGCTTCAGACGTTCTTCATGCGGCTTTACCTACACTTATCGTGCAACATATTTGATCTGTAATGACTGTACCTTAATTCCTTAACACCTTAAAGAAGAAGCGGGTGTAATCTATTACGATGAAGTAGCCATCAACAATTACCACTTACCATGGAGCATACAAGTGAAGGAAAAAAACTCAGGGGGGCACTGAGGCGAAAGCTCGTTAAGGCAAAAGCCGTTAGCGCGGTGTTGCGTCTTGTGTCACTGACGTGTGGTTAAGACGTAATTAAGTACGCAATTGTTCGTGAACCTTAGATGCTAGAGACACTGGAGGGAGTTTGGGAGGCATCCTTCTGACTTGGCGCCTTTCCGCAAACACTCTCCAGCGTCCTTACGCTAGACAAGAAGAACTACATATACCTAGCTGGCTCCCCTATCTGGATGCATGCGTGTGCCTCCCGGACTTTTGATGTTTTGGAAGGTGGGGTCGTGTACGGGTATGGTGGCCTGGTGTCTTGTGGCGTAGGCATGCTTAGATTTATCTTTTCGGCACTATCTCTATGCAATAAAAAAGAGTAGCGCAGTCGTTAGCACGCTCGGTTGCGGAATAGAAGGATGGTGGTTCGAATCCCGCCGTTCACACAGCTTCTTTCTTATCGAGTTCACGTCGTCGTCATCGTTGTGACATGACTTGAGACCGGACGAGGTCATGGCCGCAAGTATCAGCCATTAAAGGCTTTCGCCTTAAGAAAGGTTCTCGTTATGGCATACATGACGGAAACCAACAGCCACCGAATCCAAGGAGCATAGGGGATGTCTCTTTTTTAATTTGTAGTTTTTCAACAATGGGAGATTAAGAAAAGCAGAAGAAAAAACAACCACATGCCGCCGGTGCGATCCGAACCCACGACCTCCGAATTTCTCCTCGCGTGCTCTACTAACTGAGCTACGGCGACGGCTGTCCAATCTTCTGCTTCCGGGGGTATTTATGTGTAGTGTAAACGAACCTTGAGTGCGTTCACATGTGCCGCCCTCGTCCATAGTGGCGGACGTGGTACATACCATATTACCGCGAGTGCCACGTAGGAACGTGGTCCAACGGTGAGGGCGGAAGCTGTGAGAGAACCCTCTTATGCTACCTATGACATCAAGGCTGCCAGATGTGAGGCCCACGATAAACCATTAAGCATACAATTGAAGGGATAAAAAGGTGCTCGTTATGGCATAACTGACGGAGGCCAACAGTCACCGAAAACAAGGAGCATAGGAGATGCCTTTTTTTAAATTTTAAGTTTTTCATCAATGTGAAATTAATAAATGCAGAAGAAAAAGAAATAAAGAAACAAACAGACAAACGCAAGAATTGCAGTGAGGTGAATAACCAATGGTCTCTTAAGGGACGATAATCAAAGAAAAATAAATACAGCCGGGAAGGGCAGAGTCAGGAGTAGTGATGAGATTGAGTAGATGTCTAGGAGGGCGCCACCACGTAGAGTGAAGCGTCACTCACTCACTCACTCACTCACTCACTCACTCACTCACTCACTCACTCACTCACTCACTCACTCACTCACTCACTCACTCACTCACTCACTCACTCACTCACTCACTCACTCACTGTTTTTGCCCGCCGAATCCTACTTTCCACCTCTGGTTCAGTCATACGCACACCACTTCTCTTACTTTTCCATTAACCCCTTCGCTCGCTAAGTGGCGCAAGGAGACGCACAAGCGTACGCGCTCCTCCTCCACTCGACGTCTGCGGCGCGCAAACGGTTTGGCAAAGCCAGTCGGGCGAGACATAGCAGGCCTGCGTCTCCCCCTCCCTCCAAAGTGACATTACCCTAATCTTCGCTCCACCGGCGCGCGGCTCCGCTCGAAGCTGCGAAGCGCACCTTCGCCTGCTCGCCCAGGCGGCGAGCGAAACTCCTGAAAGCAGCGTCGGGACAAACATCGCCGCGCCGCAGCTTCTTCAGCGCTTCACTCCCTCTTGCCCTCCCCCGCCATTCCTTTGCCCTTCCTCCTCCTCCCTGCCGCCGCAAGCCAAACTGCAGGAACGATCGCGCAGCGCACGCAAGCGAAGAACGAACCGCGCTGACAGTCGCGTAATCAAATTGCGTTTTTTGCCCGCGGCGCGGAAGACGACGGGAGAAGGAGGCGGCGTCGCAGAGCGCCCCTGTGTGTTCATCGGGCGCAAGGCCCGAGAGAACAGAGGGAAGGGAAGGGGAGGGGGGAGCAGAGTGAGAAAAAAACTGGAGAGTGGGAAATGGCGCTCGAATTGAACCAACCGGAAACTCTCGCCTACTTGCCGCAGCCGCACGAGTTTCCGATGGTTGAAAAATCGCAGTACGTAAATTTCCCGGCAGTTTCCGAGACAGCCGTGCGCGACGAATGGAAGCGCCGCCGCTGCCGCCGTGGATGCCGAGAACGACGACGACGAGAGTGATGAGGAGAGAGTGCTGAGCAAAAAAAAAAAAGGGGGGGGGGGGGGCAAGCAGCGAGTCGCACGAAAAGAAGACGCCGCGAGTCGTAGGGAAGCGTCGGCCGCGGCGGTGTGCGAGCCAACGCGTGCATTCTCGCGCGCCTGAACATTCGCGGCGACGCCTCGATCTCGGGAAGCAAAAGGCGCGCGAATTTGCATGCAAGTCGCCGTCAGACAAATGTGAGTAGGGAAATGACGATGCGTAGACACGATGGAAGGAAGAACGCGTTGGAAGAGGCCGCCACTCACGGGGCTTTTTATAGAAGGCGGCATCACCCGCAATAACGTTGTTGAAAGGCAGACCGCGTTCCCCGAATGCAATAAGGATTTGATGGAAAATGCAACAAAAAGAAGCGTGTGAGTGGGTATTTATTCACACACAGTTGGCCGCGGCAGCACGTATCAGGGGGTGGAGACACAGGGAAAAATAAAAGAAAAACTAGGAACACAAATGCGAGGAAGCAGGAAGTTATCTCTGCGAATGGTGCGGATATGGTGGTAAGAAACGAGCCTTCTTGATGGCATAGCGCGGAAAAGAAATGGGCTTTAAAGAAAGCGACAGGGCAAGTATTTTAAACAGCAGAAAGAATACAACCTGCGCTCGCATGAAAGAGCACGCAGCTGGCATAAAGTGCCGTACAGAAGAATGAGGCCCAGGCGACGAAACAGTGCAGCTGTAGGAAGCACTGCGAGGCAAGCTTAAATAAGCCGAGAGAAAAAAGGACGGGCGCCGCGAGAAGGAGAGGGTTAACGAAACGGAGAGACGGAAACAAAAGATAGGTTCCCGCAGGCAGAGAGCCCACCGAGGGGCACCACGCACAAAGCGTGGACGTGGCAGCTACGAATCGCAAAAGTGCCCAGGGGCTGAGAGGCGTTGGCAGACAAGAAAGAAAGCGCAGAGGGAGGAGTTCAGAAAAGTCTCCAGGCCTGTTTCACGTCCTAGGAAGCGATGGGCGCGAGAAAACGCCAGACAAATAAGAAGAAGATTGAAAAAAAAAATTGAGAGCCTCGGCGGTATTCCGCGAGAGTGCCAGGCAGGCCTGCAGCAAGCAGAAGCCTCCGTTGTTGCGGCGGAGATTCGGGCCGGCGGGCGCTTCCGGTCGTGTCGGCAGCCCACACTCGACCCAATCTAAGTTGCCCAAATTTCCGCCCATCCGTCTCACCAGGGTTTCTTTAGCATGGCCTCCGCCGCCGACGACGAGGCCCCTCTCCACGGACGAAAGAAACAACGACCCCCCCCCCCCCCCCCCCCCCCCCCCCCTCTACCGCCTACCGCATCAACGCCGATATCGCTCTTGCCAGCCGTATTACCAGGCGAGGGTGGAGAAAGGCCGAAGGAACGGGCGAAACACAGGCAGCAGTATATAGCTCCGGGTCTCCCTTCGTTTCAATTCTTTCTTTCTTTCAAGTGCGAAGAGGAACGAGACTCGAAAAAGGAGAAAGAATGAGAGAGAGAGAGAGAGAAGAAAAGAAGAAAGCCGGCCGTTGCGAGTCCGTGGAATCAAGAAGCAGGCAATCAGCGCAATTCCCGGGCGGGATCACACGCGGATACGGCGCGGTCGAGGATTTGTGGGTCAGTCCGGCGGAGCGGTCGATGCTGCCGACACCACGGAGTCGCGGCGTTGGAGAAAAAGAGAGATAGAGAGTAAAAAAAAAAAAAGGCAAGTGCTTTTACCACATTGCACTGCTGGCAGCAGGTGTCTTCGCTTGATTTCTTTTTACTTATCACCGACTAGCTGTTTTTGAGCGCGCTCTTTCGGCGTTGAAACCGCGTCGGAGGGTGTATTGCGGGAAAGAAAACCGGATGTGCCAGCCAGCGAAGGTGTTGCCGGGTCGGACGACAGAGATACAGAGAGCACCGTAGCCTGAAATGACGGCGGAAACGTCTTAAAAAAAAAAGGAGGGAGAGACAGAGAGGAAACAGATTCAGGCTTCTCTGTTCTTACTGTTTCCACTTATAAGACGCCCGATTTTGTCACGAATTGGAAGGTTACAATACGGGTATAAAGGAGCACACTTCTTTTAACACCTCACGGGAATCCAATACGAAAGGGATTGAGCTTCGGTGGACACAGGAAGACCGTCTTGATGTTTTACTTGATTTTTTCCGAGGAAGTGCCGAGAAAGTCAACGAACTGCCGTGTTTATTCTTCGGGAAAACAACGTCGCAGAACGGAAAGAAGGAGTACACCTTTTTTTTTCTTCAGGGTGTTAGGAAACGGGAGAGAAAGTGCAAACGAAAAAAAAAACATGGAGAGAAAAGCAAAAAAAAACAAAGCAAATATGCTTCCTTTAAGCCTAGGAGGTGTCCACGTAAAAATAAGCAAAGCGAAACGTAGCTGTGACGTTGAAAATGTTGATGACCTGAAAGAGGAGACAGGATTGCAGGGGCGCTAATCCCAGAAACCGCCGACGTCACGAGGATACGGTGCGACTGACTCCGCGCACGCCTAGTATTTATATACTACATCGAGTGCGGTCACAAATGCAGAGAAAGCACATAAAAAAAAAGTGCCACGACTGCGAGGCCTGCCCGAGTGACTCGCCGTCGGTGCTCCATGTAAGCACGTATGTGTGCCGATTGGGCTTCGCCGAGACCCGGGTAATCCAGCGGCTTTCCACCCGATTAGGCGGTCACTCAGTGCCAGCAGTTCTGCGCTCGGGACTGCCAGATATATCCCCCGGGTTTCTTTTTCTCTGCCGTGTTTCTCGCGAATGCCAGCTCGCGCTTTCCAATGGCCCGCGGGCGCCCAAGCCGGATGAGGGGAATTAGAGTTGCCGATCACGTTTCCGCGCGACTGCGTCTCCAGGCACGGCGCAAGCTGGGAACACGGCTCACTAACGCTTGCGGGCTTCGCTGGAACATTCTAATTGGAAGCGTCTCCCTCTCCCGCTCTGTGGGTCTCGGGATAGGTTTCTCGTTTGCGTTTCGCATGTCTTTTATACCCTTCCCGTGCATACAAAGTCGTGGAAAAAAAGAAGAAAACTTGTTACACGGAGCCACATGCTGGACGTGTGACAAATATAAACTATGTACGTAGGAGGGTGTCACAGTGGGTGCGGCGGTCCATACCTGCAACTGACGCCTGAATCACAAAGAAGGCCGCATTTTTGTAAACAACTCGTATTTTAACGACTGAGCGTCGCTTGACCGCGTTTGTTTTCGACAGCCATGCACAATACCATAACGTCTAACGAGAACTAAGTCTGTGTTCCGCAGTTCGCGGATAGCTGGCCACCTTTCCGCTACAAGCACAAAGCCGAATCAGAGAAGGAATGTGCTCAGTAAAATAAAGAAAACTGGAGAGCTTACAATCGTTAGCCGAGAGGAGAGAGAGAGAGATAGAGAGAGAGACAGTGGAGAAGAGACGAGGTCGGCTTATGAGGCGAGCAAGTATCGGGCTTGCGAGAAAGCTGCTCACTCGAGTGTCAGGTTAAAAAAAAAAGTAACAGGGGCACCTGATTACATTATGTACCACAGCGGTGGCCTCATGGTTTGTGTATTCGCCTCGCATGCGGGAGGTACGGGGCTCAATTTTCACTGCCAGCGGGTACCCACCGGTGATACAATAGGGGCAATCTTTTCCCAGGTCTGGTGCTCGGCTCATTTAGGGTGAAGTGCTTGGATATGGCTCTTCGACCTCACCCTGAGAAGACAAAAACACCTTGCGCCATGGCGCTCTTTGGCCTCAGATAATCTTGCGGCATAAAAATTCACAATGATCATCATTAATTACTTTATGTGTCAGCATTGGGAGAGCACTAGAAGCTGTTGATGCATGCACCGTGCGTGGCGTCACTTCCGGTCTGGTGACGTCACTTTCCACCAGCCAATCTGCGAATTTAGCTTGCAACGACACATTTCTTTTTCCCGATGAGCCCCATGATGCGATCGCGTTGAAAACGTCGGATTCAGAGAGGAATAATCGCGTCACCTTTCTACTCCCCTCAGCGCGAGAGAAGAAGCCAGGACACGGGGTATGAAGGGTAATAAGACGCATTTGGCAGGTTTCTACCTCTAGGCGTGGCCGGTAAAACTCTGCTTCTACGCATTGTTTAGTCGTGGACATAACGGGTACGTGTGAGAGACTGTTTAGTAAAGGACGTTACACAGCACATTATCGTATGAAGCACTTACAACCACGCAGACGGGTGCATTGTTTACACACTTCAGGCAAATCTCATGCTATTTTCAAAAGGTCTTCTATATTAAAAATGAATAGAAAGACGACGGCGCAAAACTGATATATATGCTACAGTGACGCTGATCCAATCGCGCCATTTTAAAAACGGTTAAACAATGACTGGTCGGTTTGTTTAGAGAACTCAAATATTGAAACAAGCAGTTCTATCAAAAATTTTTTTGCGTTATGTTGCATTTGAGGGCGAAATATTTCAACGAGAAAGCTGCGCGAAGCGTATAGTATACGTCTAACACGGTGTGCAGAATGTGCCTCTAACCCTTGGCTGGCGTTTGGAAGATTAAAATCTTAAACTTGCATACTCCTCGGATTACCAGGTATTCTTTATTTTAAACCGCGCGTAAGGACCAAAATTTCGCAACACTGCGGAGATGACTGCTTCTTACGCGTCTATCTGCATTAATGAAAGAGCTTCTTGAATTTGCAGAGCTTAAAAGTGCAGAAACTCATACACTTCCGAAATACGCTGAATCCACGAAATACCTGCATTTTCTCACTGTCTGGATGCGAGGCAGGCTTTCACTCGTGCACTATGCAACTCGCGCAAAGGAGAAAATAGCGCAGGCTTTAGTTCGTTGCTACATGCCGAGGCTGCCAAGAAATCAAACCGTCTACGTGGCTTCCGTGATGAGAAAACTCTGAGCACTTGCATTTCTGCGGAAGAAAAATCTAGTACGGATTTTGAGAGCGAATGTGCAATTAGAATGCGCTTTAGTAATTTTCTGAAAACAAATCAAAGTGTTTCTGTTAAATCTCAGCGCATTTTTTTTTTGCTTTCATACAATCAGCGTCAAATATGACATCTACAATCACATTTAGTGCTATCTATAAGGCGATAGTTCCAGCCCAATCTCGCTTTCAGGCTAGATTGTGGCGCATCTCATCGTCGCACTCTGAAGCTATAAGGAGAGGCTTTGCCGTTATAGCAGCGGAGAACACGTTGCGTCTTTAATGTGGCCAGTCGTGCATCCCGGTCCCCCTTTTACTCTGATCTGTCCTAACATGCCTCCTCCTTCATCATCGGTACAGCTCCGGCGCCCACAGTTCAGTTAGGCAGTTTACGATACCCGCTTTCCCGCCAATCGACATCTACTTCTAGCACCCGCTAGAAGGGAGCAGCTCGCTGACATGTACACCTTATGACACAGCGTGCTTAGCAGCGAAACAAACATAATCAACGTTCAGGGCATAAGAGATGCTGAAGCCTCTGGCAGAAATGAAGAGGGTGCTTAGACAAACACTCTCCTATTGACTAACCCTATCGTTCCAACCGCCTCCCCACTAAACCTAATACGCGCGATTGCATATATCAAGGTTTAAGGAATGTTCTTCCCATTAAACGTCTCCAACATTTTCTAGTCTCTTATGAACTCCTCCCTGATTGGAATCACAATAAAACCTAGCAGTGTTACCCAAAGCGCACCTTCCGTTGTTATCTATAAAGCGAGTGCGGTATTAACATTAGCGGGAAGAAGACAAGGTCAAGGGGTCAACTCAGTTCATTCCGTTAAAGGGTTTCATACGCATCGTAGTCTTTCACTTGCAGCACCGGCATACTGCTCATGGAATTAACGCGCTGCACTAGGAATTAGACGAGACAAAACTGGGTACCCTGTGTACCCCGTTAATTCCGTCAAAAATGCACAACCAACTAGCCCCTATCGCTGCCTTGCTGGCATATTGCTGTTGAGTACGGAATCCTCAGAACACAGGATGAATCCGCAGCTGCTACTGCTAGCCAGCATGTTTATGTTTACCGCCCCACCAAAGCATTTGTGGGTAAACAAGCAAGGAGCGAACTGAGTCCTTTCCGCCTCTCGAAGAGGCTACCGAAAGCAACGCTTCGCGCAAAAGCGCCCTCTGTGAACACATACGAAATGCACACAAAAACGAAGCGTAGGCGCAAGCGTCCGGTTCTTCTAGGCACCTACACGAAGAGCGCGTTAAAAGCAGTCGCAAAGAATAAACAACAACAAACAAACAAGGACGACACGAAAGAGAATGGCCACGCTGTGCGAAAGCGGGCACAAGGACGGCCCCAACGGCCCCGCAGCTGCACAGGCGACACGTCAGCTGAGGACGACAGGCTCGAAATGAGGGAGGATAGCAGCGAGCGGCTCTGTCTGCCCTGGGCTGTTTGCCGCTACGAGATATGCGTGCTCGCGGGGGCGCAGAATGCGGGCCGTGCCGTGCGCCCCGTTGCTCGGAAATGCGAGCTGAAACATGCACGACGTTGTTCCGCCGCCGAGACAGGGACAGTCCTCCTGCAACGTTCCCCCCCCCCCCCCCCTCCCTATCTCTACTCCGTCCCCCGGGCTCCCTCCCGCTCCTCCCGTTGCCACTCGACAGTGGCGGCGACTCGGCGAATTCGTTAGCTGACGAGATCTCGCGTTTCTTCGGGACTGCCGCTCTAAAAGATGCAGCAGTGTGCCGCGCTGATCTCCCCTTAGCTGCTGCGGACTGGGGACGGAGAAAATGGGGGGGGGGGGGGGGGTGACATCTGGAACGACGGATCAAAGCGACGACGCACGCGCGTGCTTTTCTGGCCGCGCGCCACAACACCGTTGGTGCAAAGACGACCGCTCCTCAGCTGTCCAATTTCGGGCCAAGAGGAAGCAGCGGCAGCAAGTGTTCTGACGAGAGCGACTCTGAGCACTCGCGCAGAAGCAGCAACAAGGTGCGCTCCTATGACAGAAGCGCACACTGCGGTCCCGCAGATGGCATTTCTTCGTTCCTTTTTCTTTTCCACTGAGCGAGACAAGCACCTTGTCAGGACGTTCATGTATAGTGGATAGGGCTCGAGACAAGCGCGGTTGGAGGAGAAAATGCGCTCCGATGGGAGGCTGGGCGGTGTGTATGGAGGGACACGAGTTTTCACTCACACGTTATGGCTAATCATACCAAGAAAGAGTGGACGTGTTCTGCGGAGCGCCAGCCCGGAGAGAAATTTCCCGTGCTTGATCAGCAAACTTGATCTGCAAAAAGACGGCGCGAAAAAAAGTTGAGCATTGAGACTTGAAAAGTTCGCATACAGGCGTTTTACATGCAAAGCGAAACTCAGAAGTTCACTTATGTACTGAAAACTAGACAAACATGGCGGTAGAAAAAAAAATGAAATATAAGTTTTCAGAAATTTCACTATATAAGCTGCTGTTGAGGAGACCGGACACGCGAGAAACGCGAAATAAAAATGAACTCGCCCGCGCTGTGTTAAAAAGAAATCCGAATTATCGAGTTGCTGGACTGGAGACGAAGCTATAGGATTACATACGCATATAGGCACGCAAAAAGAGGAAGTACGAGAAAGGAGCGAAAATAAAACAAACAAGTGCATCACCCGCAAAGTGCAATACTGGAGTGCACCACGACAAGCCGATGGACACGGATCAGATCCTGCAGCTATTCAATCTTGCAGCTATGACAAACATCAAACTTGGTGGGTTGAATAGAAAGAAAAGACAAATATAAAAAGAAACCCTAAAGAGCAGTGAGCGAATAACAAAAAAAAAAAACGGTAGCAGCAGAAAGAGTTCAGGTAGGCAATTCAAAGCCAGCTTCGAGAAATACGACCCAACTCCCTTGTCGAGGAGCCATATTGCATGAAAAGCACGGAACGAGGGCGTAGTAATAGGGACAGACTGGAAAAGAGCAGCAGAAGGGGAGAGATAGAGAGAGAAGATGATGATGAAGAACAAAAAAAAATACCCGCGGTGGGTTCCTGCCGAGCTCCGGCGTCATAGCAACGGCGTCTAAACTGCAATCCGCAAATCTCACGGAATAACCTTTGAGCCCGCGTAGCAACTCACGGGCAGCAACCCTCGGCTCGACCTTTCGCCCGGTAGGAAAGCGTCGTACAGGGAGCAGTTCTTCAGCCCCAGCGTGCACCCAGTTGGCCCGCGTGTCGGCTCTGCTAGATAATACCACCGGGTGGCAGTAACTGGCCTTTGCCTCGAGTGAGACGTAGGCTGGGGCCCGGAACGACACGCAGCCGCCGCGAAAACCACCTCGCGTTTGAAGGGCAACGGAGCGTGAACGACTTACGCTGGCTGGCGGCGAATAGCATCTCCGCGCAAGGTAAAGGAGAAAAAGAAATAAAGTAAAAGGGCAGGAGAACAAACCTGGCCGTACCAGAAAGGACGGCATTGTGCCCGGGTGCTTCTGCGCGCCTCTCCCATAATCCTTGTTTCCATACTGCGCTGGCTTCCTTAGCCGCCACGGCGGTAATTTAGGCAGTCGTCCAAACTCTTGTTTTCTCGGCGGGCTCGTATGCCATGATACAGAGGCTGGATTCCTCTTGCAGCGCCGACTCCATTATGAGGGGCCCATCATGCTAGATTACCGTGGTCTGAGAGAGAGAGAGGAGGAAAGAGAGGGTGGAAGTTTCAAAGGTCTTGGGCATTTTCTTATTTCTGTCCGCGATGCGTGTATTGCATGGAGCAGCCCCGACACGTGCCTTGTTTCTACGAAGCAGTGTTATACGAATCCCGCCAACCTCGTCTTGTGTACAAGGATATATTACGAAAGTGAACAGAGGACAGCCTGTATTATCTGCGAAAAGAGCACCGACTATCATTTTGGGCTGCCGCTTTCCATGGGCGTTATTCGTAGCTTGCGCCACTGTGGCTTGCTCTCAGTGACGTCACTGTTGGCGTTCGGGTAGATTAGGTGCGCGATACGTTTTCCGCTTGTACTGCGGACAGCGTCGGTAGTACACCAGTTGCGCAAGCCACATTGTGCAGTGTCCAGGGCTCTCTCGCGAGCGCGTATTGCGTAGTTAGCGATATTCATATTCCGCGTCTCTACTATTTCATGCGGCAATGACTGGCCCCGGACACGTACAAGTGAACAACAACAAAAATAGTGACGGCGCACCTCATGAATACAGCTGAGAGCGGAACAAGGCGCAGTGTCGTAAGAATGTTCGCTCAGGAGAAATAGTCCTTTTATTCTGCGGCTACGATTTGCTTCATAAGCCACCGTTGTGAAAATGGCGCCGTGGCTGCGTTGACCTAACCATCCGATCCTATTTGTCCAGCGCAGTGTAGAGCTGTCAAGGCATCGTGTCTCGCCGCGCATACAGAATGGTATTTATGAACTGGCGAATGCGTACAGAAACCGCTCATTGTTCATGAAGGCAGCGTCGTTTGGCATGCCAGAGATGGGAATCAGTATCAGAAAGTACGACGTGAAGTGGGATTCTGCTGATGCAAGCCGGCGCAAACCGATAGTTGTCCTCTACTCTTTTCCACAAAAGCTGAACAAAAAATTCACAAGGACACCTAATTCTTTTGCGCGTTGGCAGTGCGAGAGCAATGCCAGGTGTTGATGCCTTTACTGGAAGTGTCTTTACTCCTGGTTTGGTGACGTCACTTACCTGCTGCCAATTGGCGAACTTTATGACCGGCGACACATTTTCGCATTAAAAATAAATGGTGTGCATTTACTGCAAAATGCGCGCATTTCTTTCTTTTAATAACGCTTAGCGTGCTAAGATTATTTGAGAAGGCCAAATAATATTGAAGTCTATTATCACCTCTCAATTATGCGCGTAATGTAGTTAAGTTGATGCACTAAAGAAACATGCTTGTCTGCTAGTCCACCGAAACTTAGAGGGACATGTACGAACAGAAAAGTATACCAGGAAAGAGAAAAAAAACAAACTCCGCCGACGCCGCTACTGCATTGCGATTCGTTGTGCGAAACTGGCAAACAGCGTGACTTATTACGCCTTATTTTAGACTAGAACAAGCGAATGCATAAGGAAATCATTCACCATCACAGAATCAGGTGCTTCCTCGAGCGTGGCTTATTGGCAAGGTACCGATGGGCTTCCTGTCTCTCGTCGGTTCTGAATGCCCAGTTTGCCAGAAGAGGCCTAAATAAACGCACAGATATAAGCTTCATCAGTTTTAGTCGGCGTAGCTCCTCGTGGTGATTATTTCTGCACTTCAATATTTTGTGCGCACAGAAATCTGAAACCGCATGATTCACCAACGTTGTGAGTGGTTTCGGAAGAGTAGGATTATTTTTCAACGTTTCTCCAGCGAACTCCTTAAGAACAACGAGGACAAACAGCAACTGCTGTGAGAAATTTGGTGTACAGCCAGTCGAATCACGTCAAACCATTTTTTCTCGAAATTCAATGTCGGATAGCGCTTCGTGGAAGGATAACGCTGCAGTTAATTCCTTTCATCCAAATTGCACAGAGGAACGGAAAAAGCATTTTTGGGCATCTCAGTCATGCGTTAACGGAAAATCACGCGCTGGTCACGCGAAGAATAAGCACCGAAAAGTTTGCAAAAAGCGATTGCAAGATTGAGGGCTTAAAACCAGATAGGTAACATAAGGTTTGACGTTCAGGACTGAAAACGTATTTAAAGAAAATGGTGGATTTTAAGACATATTTAAATAAAGAAAAAGAGTCCGCCATGGTGGCAGCTGCCACCACGTTGTTTCAGCGGGGATGATCCTATCTTTCAGATATCCTTGGAGCCATGCATACGAGAAGTTACTAGCACAAGGACAAGTTTTCACTTCAGAGTAAAGTTCAATATGCCATGGATGGTGCTGCCATGCTGAACTTCTAATGCAATCTTCTCGACATCACAACTGTGGTGAATTATGGATGCAAACAAGCTTTATAAATGACACGATTACTCTGCGTTTTTCAAAAATTCAGTGCGTCCTAAATTCAAGTTCTTAATGAGCATATCCGTTCTTGTGAAATGAGGGCTCCGTGAAGAGTTTACCCAACACTTGCGCCAGGAACGACCGCGGCCCTCGTCTCCTGCAGAGACATTCGTTGCCTTACTAATAAGGAACTCGCCTTCGCTATTGTACGAAGTCTTATAGGGGCTCAGTCATTAACCGTCAGCGACCAAGAGCACCACGTTTGCGCGAAACTTGACTCCGAATTTGTGGCAAAAAAGTGCCTTCTTATCCTGAAATTATTTCATGAAATCATCGCAGAAAATTCGGCGGGTGGCAGATGCAGACTGCGCTAGGCGTTCTGACTAGTTGCATACCATCGCTTCGCTCGAAGGAACATCTGGACGACCGGAAAAAAATTGAGCATGGATTGCGCTAGCATGCTAGCGTGTTCAAACCTGGGAAAAATATCGCGGTGTGATAAACACCCTATGTTCAGCCAATGTAGCTGAGCTACATCACGACTGCGGACGCGATGGAGTGCTTTCAGATTAAGGAGATATAGTAAGTCTACCAGCTACGCTGATAATATGATATCCGCAGTAAAAAAAATGCAGAAACCATCGAAGATGATTATCTAAGTAAGCTAATAGCTTCCTTATTCCTCTGAATTATGCGCAAACGTCCGTGGATCACTGAAAGGCAACGAGCGTGCCAGCAAAGCTAGCGTTGGCCTGCTTTCTCAGCGCGTGAACAACGACGTTCTTCAACTCACTTTAGTCGCATTTTTCCAGAACTTTTCATTTAGCACAGTGGGCACCCATGCTGCACTCCTCCTTGGCACGAAGCCAGCATCGGGACGCGAGAAGTCACGCAATCGTTTTTTTTTCACACACCGCTAAACCACGTGACCTTCCTCGCACCTAGGACTTTTAAGGGGTCTTTCAAAATTACCTTTTGTCGCAACTAACTCACTAGAAGTGTATCAGTTACATGCTGCGTTTTTATGGAGGAAAAACGCTAAGGCGCCCGTGTGCTGTGCGATGTCAGTGCACGTTAAAGATCCACAGGTGGTCGAAATTATTCCGGAGCCCTCCACTACGGCACCTCTCTCTTCCTTTCTTCTTTCACTCCCTCTTTTATCCCTTCCCTTACGGCGCGGTTCAGGTGTCCAACGATATATGAGACAGATACTGCGCCATTTCCTTTCCCGCCCAAAAACCAATTATTTATTATTTATATCAGCGAAATTTTTAAGGGAGCGATGGTGTGCTTAAGCCTAAGTTTTGAAGAATAAGCCTAATGGTTACCAGAACAGGTTTATTTTTTGACAACAGCTCCGCTGTGAATTCGCTACTCTTTATGAAATCGTCCGCACTTTTGCCCTGAAAAAACCTGCTCACTACGCAGGCTTGATAACACGCAGTGTTCCGTCCTAGGAAGCACGTCCTGAGCTATATTCAGTGTGCAACCTTTGACAAGAAAGGGTAATGGACGTGCATTCTCAGCACATATATAAATTTCTGTTCTTCCAACATGCATTCCTTCACGTCGTGCAAAAGATACAACTAATGCGCAAAGTATAAAAAAAACTGAAACATGTAAATTTACCTTTTAAAGCCACACACTACGCACGCAGGGACGTGCACCCAAAGCATAATGTATCCCGCGCCGAGATCTTCCCACTCTGTCACGCCCGGAGGCAGTGCCTCTCCGTCATACTTTTAGACAACACCTACATTAGCCTAGCATATGATCAAGCTGCAAGAATAAACGAAGTTATAGGCTCCTGGACTCGTTAATGTAGCCTGTGCCGCCGATAAAATAAAGCAGCGCACAGCGAAATACCACAAAACAGCGCTCACGCTGGTGACGTTCGCTCTTCGCGGGGTTATGTGCAGGCCCGACAGTGATTGCATTATCCGCCCTTCACAGCGGTTTCGAGCAAAGAAGCTGCGTGCCACGCCTGTCAGTGAGGAGCCTGATAAACAATGCGGCTCCCAAGGGAAAGGGAGCCAGAAAGGAAGACAGAAAGAGAGAGAGAGAAAAAAGGAAAGGCCACGCTTTGAAAAGAATAAGAAGATGCTCTGTAAAGAGCTTGACAATGAACCCGAGATCAACGCCAAGCTGTCAACACTCGGTTATTCCCTTGGCCTCGCGTCCTGAGCTCTCTACCCATCCATCACGTTTGATTCAGGCCTTGACTTCGCTCCCTTGTGCCTCTAGAACTCTCTTCTCAGCTGCACCCTACGTGGGTTACGGCTCCTACGTGGGTTCGATCAATGGGGCTGTTTCGGTATGTTACGCGCTAGCCACGAATGACAGCAGCAGCTTTTTGGGGTCTAGAAGAAAAATAAAAACAACACAGACAAAGCTGCCGCGCAAAAATTTCCCCCCTCGCTGTTGTCAGCTGGGACAGGCTGAACAAGGAGGGTAACAAGAGAAAACGCATTCACGGCACGAGATTCTCCTGGCCGAAGTGAAGACATTCTTCTTAGGTGTAGAATTTGGAGCTTTGTCTTGTGTACCTTCTTTTCCTGAGTTCCGCAGCGAGCTACTTTTCGCGCTACTTTTGGGCGTTTGCTTGTCACGCTGTCTAAGAGTTGGCTGTCCACACGCTAGCTACTCTCTGGACCACAGTGTTGTTCTTCAGCACTGAGTGAAATAAAAAACAAACTGAACTGCAGCCTTTATTCGGTTACACAACCTGCAGTCTCAAGAATAATAAAAAAAATGTAGAAAGGCTGCGGGCGAGCGTTCGTGAGCTTGCCTGCATTTAAAAGGAGGCGATGAACACGGAAGAGACACGCTGCTATGAGCACTGCACAAAATAGAGCATGGAATTATACGCTAAGATATAGAAACTCTAGTCCTTGTAATTAGCTGTAAAATAGACACCTCCGTTTATCGCGAAGGCGTATATGCCTTCGTAGAACCTGCCATGTCGGGCCAAGTGTTGCTATTTTTTCAGGTAGGGGAAATGCATGAAATGCAGACCGCTACAGGTTTCATGGGGTATCACAAAAATCTGCACAAGTAAAACCACTGTATAAAGTAAACTTGTTGGTGAGCTGTCACGTTACCTGCCTACGCTTGGTTTTCGTCGTATGCGACCCCTGGTGAGCTTGTGATTGACATCGACTAATAGCTGTCTTTCAAAGAGACTATGCAATGAATAAAAAGTGCTTGTAAATCTTTTCAATGGTTAGAAATGATGCTAAGAATTCACACCAAGTATGAGTCTTCGGAACTGAGCCGGCAATTTATTATGAATTTTTTAAAACATGTTTTTAAAATTCGCTGGCCGATTGGTGTGCTTGTAGTGACCGATTTTCAAACTAAAATCGTGAAAAAAAACGTCCCTGTACCCATGACGTCGCCAGGCCACCACACGCTCTCATTCGCTGGAGCCACGGCAGCCACGGCAGCCACGACGTCACGGGCACACTTTCGGTAGCCGTGAAAATCGTTTGCTCGTGCCGCCGCGCGACCCTCTCGGGCAAGCGCGAGCCAGGGCATTGCCTTCGCGCATATGGTTTCAATTTTCCTCTGCCGCCTCCTTCTGTCGGGAGTTCCGGAGCCACTCGCAGTGGCTCGCCGAGTCGCTACTGTTGTCGCTGGCGTTCAGCCGGTACAGCGTGAACGCATAGGGTTCGATGCCCAAAGCGGCCGTAAGAGCGAGCAGTCGCGCCTCGAGGTCCGGGTCCATTGCTGCTAACTACAACACACGACAAGCAAAGAAACCCGACGCGCGCCGCAATCACGCACCCGACGCTGCTGCTGGTGTGCTAGGAGCGACAACCGGAAGTTGCAAAGCTAACGTCATCTGATGACGTTTTCAAAGGCGGGGCCCAGCCCCAGACCTGTTTTTTTTTATTTTTGTCTGGTGCCCCGCGTGTACGAGTTGAGGGGGGAGAGGAGGAGCGTAATTTTTAATCGCCTATATCTTCGTTGTTATTGATGCTAGCTTAAAAATCCTTGCTTTGGGTGACGAGCGATGGAATGCCTATCTCTCGTCTGGTTTACGTAATCTCACTTAATTTATTGCATAGTCCCCTTAAGCAGGGTTTTTCTTGAGATGTGAAATTGTGGAGACGATGCTTGGGAATATCAGCGCAAGCGAATGACTTTAAACACTCAACGTGTGACATCAGTTCCGACGCGTTAGTATCTGTCCACCGTCGGAATATAATGATTGTAGATGGTTTACCTCACCGACATTATGACTCAGACCTCACTTCAAAGGACTCATGGCGTCTTCCTAACAAGTAGGAACGCCTCAAAGGTACGCCCTTTATGATTTATGAGGAGGTCTGAGGTTTAGTGCGCCGATGCGGACGTCTGCATCGAGACCATCCTGCTACTACAATGGCATGCTGCGGTGGTAGAAAATCTTCGTCGTTCACAGAGACTTTATCAAAAAACGATGGGCGAAAGTGCGCTCTTGTGTGCCCGTCACCCAAATTAAAGTGTTATTGCTTGTCTTTTAACACATTTGATCCATTAATTAAGGAGCGTGTATTTCTTACACAATGTTTTTTGGACTGACACATATTAAGACTTAACCGCTGTTGGCAGCTAAACGTGAAGAAAATATCAAGAATGGTTGCTGGATGCTTTAGTTGCTAACTGGCTCCACAATATCATTCGTATGACCAAAAATGCGTATTTTGCGCAGTAAAGATGACTGGTTTGGTTTAAGGGTGTTTAACGTCCCATAGCGACTCAGATTATTAGGGACGCCGTAGTGAAGGGCTCCGTAAATTTCGACCACCTGGGGCTCTTTAACGTGCACTGACATCGCAAAGTACATGGGCCTTTAGGATTTCGCCTCCAACACAATTCGACGGCCGCGGCCGGGATCGAACCCGCGTCTTTCGGGTCAGCAGCCGAGCGCCATAACCACTGAGCAACCACGGCGTCTCGTTAAAGATGACTGATTATTTATGT
Organism: Amblyomma americanum; assembly: GCA_030143305.2. Taxonomy (NCBI): domain Eukaryota; kingdom Metazoa; phylum Arthropoda; class Arachnida; order Ixodida; family Ixodidae; genus Amblyomma; species Amblyomma americanum. The sequence goes on from JARKHS020002545.1 coordinate 262,294, forward strand.
GGCTGCACTCTGATGTTCCAGATCATTGCTTTTTTCCTTTGGTGCTGCCTTTTTAGCGTCGAGACAAGTCCTAAACTAATATTGCGGTTCACATAAAGAATCGAATTTTCTAGTTATTGCGAAACTTATAACATGAATATGATTATCCTGTTCTAGCAGATAGGTCGAAAATTTACTTCACGTCTACGACTCACTCACTCACTCACTCACTCACTCACTCACTCACTCACTCACTCACTCACTCACTCACTCACTCACTCACTCACTCACTCACTCACTCACTCACTCACTCACTCACTCACTCACTCACTCACTCACTCACTCACTCACTCACTCACTCACTCACTCACTCACTCACTCACTCACTCACTCACTCACTCACTCACTCACTCACTCACTCACTCACTCACTCACTCACTCACTCACTCACTCACTCACTCACTCACTCACTCACTCACTCACTCACTCACTCACTCACTCACTCACTCACTCACTCACTCACTCACTCACTCACTCACTCACTCACTCACTCACTCACTCACTCACTCACTCACTCACTCACTCACTCACTCACTCAGAGGAAGGCGATCGCTCCTCGGGCGTGAGCAACGCGGACACAGCATGGTCACTGAATTCTCTGCAGAGGGTGCTCTGCCTCATAAACACCCTTTGAAAGGCAGAGCCGACTCTAAAGGCGTAAAACAAAATAGTACCGAGGGTTTTCAGAAGTTACAAGAATGGAGGTTTGGAACAGCTAATACTCAAGAAGAAACGGATAGGAAGAGAATAAAATATGGAATATGCTGAAGCTATTTTATAAGAATGTGTGAAGATTGAACTGACTGAGAAACTTTACTGCTTGACGTTTCCAAGAACGCGGTAGTACATGTGTAAGAGGGTGTCTTACCAGTTAAATTTTCCTGCTTTGACGTTACATGAGCAGAAAAGCAGTTTAGTGTAGAAATTAACCATGAAAACAAACGACAGCGGACAATTTTATAGTCAGGGTAGTAAGACGACTCAAAAGCTCAAGTTTGAAGCCAAAATTCAATCAGTAGTTACGAGTGAAAAATAAAAAGATAACCGGTCGAAGAGAAAGAGCAAATTATGCATAATTTTATGAAGATGTGCACTTATGCGCAAATATCTGCCACATATATTTGACCACCATTTAGCAGGGAGGAATGTTGTCTGATACCGAGATACTGAAGTAAAGAATATGCTATTACAATGATCGACAACGAAATGGTTAGCGCAGATGTTGAAAGAAGCGAATTTTCTTTGTCAATATTGACATACCGTGTGTGCACTTAAAAAAGCATATTCTTTCTAACCGTAAAAAGTAAGTACTATTAGGATGAAAAGCGTAGCCAGCTGGCTGTTAAATGAGAGTCACAAGCAGTCAAACTTGAAAGTAGTGAAGATAGAGGCACGATGCTGTAGCAACGATGTTGTTGAATAAGCACCGCAGTTGTGCGATTTTAGGCATTGCTCCGCTAGCTTACACGCCTCACTATGCAAACCGAAAGCACCATCTCCTCGCCGCTTTCTAGCTATACACTGTTTGTTCACTTTCATCACCTGTTTACATCAATTAGTCGTTTCGCTGTGCCCAAGCATGGGCATCAAGAAAAAATATGTTCTGGCTACCGAGACGATTGAGTGGCAGTTCCATCGCTGCCATCAACATGCAGACCACGTGATGCTACGCCCTTGCGCTCAAGCCGACGCGGCAACCCAACGATATTATGTCAACCCAGTTCTTAGAAGTAAACTTCCACTTCAGTTTTTGTTTGCTGGCTACCTCATTTAGCTTGAATTATTCTTACTAACGACGACAGAAATTTATTTTACAAGCAGAGCTCCAAGTAATATTTTCACCTATTTTTCTAGAAAACAAATTGTTCACGATGACAGAAACTTCGAGGCCGACTTTAAGTTTTTTGTTTTTAACACACAGAATTGCTACATTACAGCACTGAAAAAAGTCGGCATTTCATTCGTCAAAAATAATATTAGCCGAAAAAAGCCGTAACTGTAGTTCTGAAATAAAAAAACTGAAGAAAGTTCACCGAAGTTTCAAGAAATAAAGTCCAAAAAGTCCAGCCCTTAGTAGAAAGCTGCCAGTGAAGAACTACATATTTATTAAAGGGTGAACAGCAGGCGCCGTTAGTCCGCGCACTTAAAAATGTCGAGGAATGGCCGTTGTAGAGGGTAAAAAAGCAGAAAAAGGTGGACGAAAATCACAAGATGAAAGAACATTAATGTGAAACAATAATCGTGGGAGTCTGTTGTCAGATCACAGAGTTGAAATTCTTCGTAGTGAGGGAGGGGCGTGAGAATTAATGCATGGTGGATGGCGTGATAAAGGCAAATGGAGACAGGGATCAGAGCAGTCTGAATCATGTATGGTGTAATGCACTTTTGTTTTGGAAAAGCGTGAAAGTGCAGGTAAACGTGATATTTAAGACAGGTGCCAGGACAACTGAACAGTACGGAGATTAAAAAAAGAAAACGCATGAGTGGACACACAGGCTGTCTAACCTACCAACTAAGCAACAACAATAAATACATACCCCTTTTATGTTCCTGCCGAGGAAAAGAAAAGTAAAAAATGCCAGCAGGGATTTTCACTGCAACCTATAAACTATTATCATGATCTTTATTTGTTGTACAAACAGGGCGAAACGTGCGCCGAGCAGCGAAGCGGAGAATATATGCGGAGGGAAAAATATGGCCCGTCAGAACGAATGCAACTTCCCCTTTTTCGAGTGCTTTGGTGCTGGTCCTTTACTTGAGCACGACGACGGCTGCGAAAAAAAAAACGCAACAACGAAACACAGCGCAAGGTGCATACAGGAAGCGTCGCTGTTGTACGCGAATTCCCAAATGAAATTTAAGAGGCGGAAAAAAAAGGGCGAGGGGGAGGGGGTGAGAGGAGGAGCGCGTGGTAGACGGCTTTCCAACGTTCGCGCGCGATTCAGAATCGCTCCGAGCACGAGCTGTTCCCGGCTCGTCGGGCGCCGCCGCTTTGTTTTGAGAAACAAAAAGAGTGGCGCGACGACGAGTCGAAGTCTTCTTTCACTGTCAGACACACAGCGTATAGGCGCAGCGCGAGGCGCTCGAGCGCATCGCGCCGAAACGGAGGTGCAGCAGTTCCCGCTCTCGCAGCTCATCTGCGCGAAAAGAAGGTTTGCGGGAACCCCTTTCTCCCCTTATTTCCCACTTCCTGACAGCCGAGATTGCGCCGTGGTGAGAGGAGCTACACAGACGCGCGCGCTGCGCCACCGGGCCTGCAGCGTTTTCCCCTTTACTTTAACGGCCGCGCGCTCGTAAGTTTTCGACGCCTAGATGAAAACACGCGCGCTGCCGTAGATGTCGCCGCCGAAGCTAGAGTGAATTAGAATGGCGGAGCTGATGAAAGAGAACGCAGCTCGTTGGCGTCCAGAGAAACCGGGTTAGGCGAGAGTCGTAGAGTGCTGCTGGCTTGATCGTTCACCTGGACGCGTTTTGAAAGCGCCACGTTTGCGCGCTTGCAAACGGGCTGGTAAAGCGTCATGTATCCAATCCAACGAGTCGAGTTTCCGTTTTCTACGAGCGGCGCTTTCTGCTCGGGACTGCAGATCATTCGAGTTAGGCCGCGTAAAAAAGGTTGCTGCAAAAGGTAAAGCGGCAGTCGTTGGACGCTGGCCTACCTCGATTTGTCTGACGACGTCGTTTAGGGCTCGAGTATACCACTACGGCAAGGCCATCACGTCCTCGATCGCTTCCCTTGCGAAGCACCTGACTGCAGCGTTGGCTTACGAAAACCATCTTGACGGGCTCGCGGATTCCTACGTCTCGTACTTCCTGTTTTACTCTTTTCATCATCGCGACTCCTTTCCGATCTGGATTTTACGTCGCCATCTTTGTGAAAGCGTATACAAGAGGTGGTCACATCAAGCCCAGCACTGGAACCATCGTCCAGCTGTGTTCTTTGCCATTGAAGGCGCAAACCGCTTTAAGGCATCTATATATCGGCCTTCTCTGCTTTCAAAGCAGCACTCAACGGCGTTCAATAGAAGGGATTTGAACTGGAATAAGCAAAGACGCCTTCTTATTGTTTTTTTTATTTTAAGGCTACGCTCCACTTCTTTTTCAAAACTAGGCGGCGTCTTTAAGGAACACTCAGTCCTAACATGCAGCTGAATGTTACTTTCCTTGTTCTTGATAGGGTCGTGCCTCCACGATAGGTTATCATTTTGTCGCACACGCGTCGGTGCTTTATATATTCATTTTTAACCCATGAATGTTTTATTTTTTTTAATTTCTATGCATTCTTCTCTTTTCCCCACTGCAGGGAAGCAGACTAAACAGCTTTCAGGTTAATCTATCCGCTTTACTTTTTTCCTCATCTCTCTCTTCTTCTTCCGTGGCCTGGCTGCGCACTTAGTTTTTCGGAGCGAACATAAGAAGCACATAATTAGAATTTGTACTCCGTTCCCGTCGAAAACATTTCAGTTATGACAGGTACGGGATGAGAAAAAGAAAAGTTTTAGGGCTCACGTAGATTTTATTTTTTATTAAGCATACTCAATCATGCCACATTCGAGGCGACAGCGGGTATCACTTGAGTTCAAAGGAGAACAGAAAAGGAAGAAAAAAGGAAGTGTGCGGAAGATGAACACAGTCGCGAAACGAGAAATCGACGCTTGGGAGGGAGGGCCTGAATCGGGGTTGGAGTCCCCGTGCCGCATGGCAACGTAAACACTTTTCGCGGCGCGATGAAGCCGACGCTCTATTCGCCGACCACGAGAGCGAGTATTCCGGCAGCGGTTCGCCTCGGAACAGCCGCGCTCTTCCGTCGCTGCGCGAGCAGCCCTATTTCCCTTTTTAGTCCCCTTCCATTCCCACCCGACTCACTCCCTCGTCACCGCCGCCGACGGCGTCTTTCTTCATTTCTCGAGATTATGCGGCTGCTCAGGAATTGCTGACGCCGCCCCCGTGTCCTCGCCTCCCCCTTACCCCTTCCCGCTTCTTCTCCAGATTCCCTCTCTCTTTTTTCGCTTTTATTGATTTATGATCGCGGTATTGACCACGAACTGGGTCAAGATGTGCTTCGAAGCCGCGCCACTGCCAGCCCCACTCCTTCCTTGCAGCAGCCAGCCAGCCCCACGAAGCTTCCGAGATGGGCCGCGCGTGGTCCTCTCGTCGCTAAACCAAAATTCGGCAACGGCTATCGGTGGCTTCTGAATCCTAAGCAGGCCGGGCATCTTGCGGCGCCGCCACTTCTCTTCCCTTTCTTCCTTATTTCTAACTTTCGGGCAGGGCTCGGACATGGCACTGTTGTTGTCTTTTGCAGACGGGGGGCTCAGAACTGGCGTCGACCGCTGCTGGGTGAAGTTGTTCGCTCGGGGAAGACGAAAACAAGGAATGCGGAAACAACGCCAGCGATCTCAGAGCGGCGCAGGACACGAGACCGAGAGCAATGAATGCCCAGAAAGCGAAATCGAGAACAGAAGCATGGAGAAAGAGAGAGAGAGGGACAAGAGACAGCGAAACAAAAACGAACAGCCCGAAGGAGAAATAGAATAACAGAAGGGCGAAGCACAGAGCGAGGCAAAACAAAGCCGTTGCAGGCCTTTGGCAGTGGTCATAACTCACGCTTGGCTGCGAGACGTGTAGGGTTTTTGACGCCCGCGACGGAGAGGAGGGGAGCGCGGCTCAAGTCGGGACGTGTTTATTAAATTTGCGCCCACGTCGCTGTGCTTAAGATGAATGTGACAGAGCGATGAATGGAGAGCTGTAACAATGCGTTCCGGAAGGAAAGGTTGGGGGAAGGGGGGTTGGGGGACCATTTGAAACAGAGGGCGTTCGGAAAAGGATGACACATGAGACGGACGCCGGGGGAGAGCATTAACGCCGCGGACTGGAACAGCAGACGGGAAAACACGGTGCCAGCACTGCGTTCTACTTTACCAGAAAATGATACGAACGGCCGCCAGAGCTGTTGTGGAAAGAAAGAAAGAAGCAACGAAACGATTTTTTTTAGACCGGGCAAATTATCCTTTCTTCCGAGACATTTGCGCTGAAAAAAAAAGTGTCTATTTCTTAAAAAGCTTATATTTAACTTAAAACGAGGAGCTAGCGGGCTCAGCGTTTCCGTATGTACTTTACAACTTCTTGTACGTTGCAGTCTTATTGCATATTATATCAGACAAATAACTGACTGGTGAGTTAACGGCACGGCCCATTTCGTTCGCGTTGCTGACGCCTGGCAATACTAAGCGGCTGCGCATTGTCAAGACCGTCGCTGCATTCTCGTTCATGCTCTAAAAGCGTCAGTGTATCAGTTGTATACATTACAGTTACTGAATTCTTCAAAGAAATCCTAATGCGCTCATATTTCAATCTGTACCAGAATTCACAGCACTTGCATGCTGTGTTTTCTTATTTTGAAGAACATGCGCCACAGAAAAGAGCACGGCACTCTCAAACTACGCACAAAATGAGATCCAGATCGTGAATTATAAATTAATTCTTTTTTCAGGTGCAGAGAAGGGAAAGAGACGGCTTGAGTGATGCAGTTTTATTCTGTTGTTTTGTCAGCTTTCAATACGTTTCCTAAAAAAAAGGAATAGCGGTTGATTTAGCGTGGTTAGGCCAAATAAGAGTTTGGTCACTTCGGTTGTCCCTTTGGTTTCGGCTAGAAGCTCAGTTTTCAATGTCAAGCAGGTCATTCCCTAGTTTACTTTCATAGATCACTGGGAATCTATGGCGCGGTGGTGCAGCGGTTAAGCGATGAGCCACTGCTCTGCGATGGCAGGTGCTGTCATCGATGGGACTCATGAGACCCAAGTTGCCCTTCTTGAGCAACCTCAAGGTCACGAAAATCGGCTTAAAAAATCGCGAAATCTGAGATGGGGATTTTGGTGTTAGCGACCTAAAAGGAAAAACTACAACGAGCTTTCAGCCAAACGTTTTACAGGAAGAGTCGTTTCAAGAGCACTTTAGCATTGGACAGCGTCAGCCCATCCTGCTTTATCACGTGACACGTAATGTGGATGGAGGGGACATCGTGCTAGAAAAACTAGCCACCCTGTATACGCAATGCCTTAGGACCTCGACTGTACCAGAAGCTTGGAAGAATGCAAACATTATCTTAATTCATAAGAAGGGAGACGCCAAGGACTTGAAAAATTACAGGCCGATCAGCTTACTATTCGTTGCCTACAAAGTATTTACTAAGGTAATCGCTAATAGAGTGAGGGCAACGTTAGACTTTAATCAACCAAATGATCAGGCAGGCTTTCGTAAAGGATATTCCACAACAGATCATATTCACACTATCAATAAGGTGATAGAGAAATGCGCAGAATATAATCAACCTTTATATATAGCTTTCATTGATTACGAAAAAGCATTCGACTCAGTGGAAACCTCAGCAGTCATACAGGCATTGCGTAATCAGGGGGTAGAAGAGCCTTATGTCAAAATACTGGAAGATATATATAGCAACTGCACAGCTACTATAGTCGTCCATAAAGTCAGCAATAAAATTCCAATAAGGAAGGGCGTCAAGCAAGGAGACACGATCTCGCCAATGCTGTTCACCGCATGTTTACAGGAGGTATTTCGAGGCCTGAATTGGGAACAGTTGGGAATAAGAATAAATGAAGAATAACTAAATAATCTGCGATTTGCTGATGACATTGCCTTGCTGAGTCACTCAGGAGGTGAACTGCAAATCATGATCAATGAGTTAGACAGGCAGAGCAGATCGATGGGTCTAAAAATTAACATGCAGAAAACCAAGGTAATGTTCAACAGCCTAGCAAGGGAACAACAGTTCACAATCGGCACCGAGAGCCTAAAAATTGTGACGGAATACGTCTACTTAGGGCAGGTAGTGACAGCTGATCCGGATCATGAGAGGGAGATAACTAGAAAGATAAGAATGGGGTGGAGCGCATATGGCAAATTCTCGCAGATCATGAGTGGCAGTTTACCAATTTCCCTCAAGAGGAAAGTGTACAACAGCATAATCTTACCGGTACTCACCTACGGGGCAGAAACGTGGAGGCTAACGAAAAGAGTTCAGCTTAAGTTAGGACAACGCAGCGAGCCATGGAAAGAAAAACGATAGGTGTAACGTTAAGAGATCGAAAGCGGGAAGAGTGGGTGAGGGAACAAACACTGGTTAATGACATCCTAGTCGAAATCAAGAGAAAGAAATGGGCTTGGGCAGGGCATGTAATGCGAAGGCAAGATAACCGCTGGTCCTTAAGGGTAACGGAGTGGATTCCAAGAGAAAGTAAGCGGAGCAGGGGGCGGCAGAAGGTTAGGTGGGCGGATGAGATTGAGAAGTTTGCAGGCAAAGGGTGGATGCAGCTGGCAAAGGATAGGGTTAATTGGAGAGACATGGGAGAGGCCTTTGCCCTGCAGTGGGTGTAGTAAGGCTGATGATGATGATGATGATGATAATGAGGACACGCGTGACGGCACATTTCGCTTTTTCAAAATTCTAAAAACTTACATGGATATTACTAACGGCTGGCTACAAATGTCTAATTGAAACCAGGTGCTTATCGGTAATAGTTAAAAACAGTTCACTTTTATAATCAGGTTACTCTCTGTACTAGATAAGATGATACACCTTTTTGTTTTGACATCCGCCAACACTGGCGTTACTATGACTGAAAAAGCTTCGCTTTACCTCAAAACCCCTATTAAAAAAAATAGAGATGCGCTTTCCTGAAACAACTGGTATATTTATTTCCATCGTGGCAGCCATTTGTTAAGACAGGCCTTGTGCACGCGCATCAGAAGCAGTGAGGATGGTAACTTGAATCTACGAAGTTTTTTTGAAAAAAGTCACGCTGCACTGAACCTGAAGTTTAACCAGTGCTATTTAGTTTTTCTCTATGTTTTTCTGAATGCGAAAACATGAGATTTTAATGCAATTTGAGAATAACGTATTCAGTGAATAAACAGCGCTGAAAAAGAACAATTAAAAGTGATACGAGTGCTGAGCGACTTGAAAAAGTAATAGTATTGAAATAGGCAATCGTAACCATAAAAGAATTGTCCGCTATTTTTAAGCTCCTGCGCTTAAAATCGCTCAGAAACCTTGGCAGATGTCACCCTTTTACTTAAGAGAATCATTTCTGAGACTTGAGGTATCACATACATGTTTTAACAGAGCAATACTAAACAGTCCATTGGCGCCTGCAAAAGGCTCGTGCATTGTAAATTAGGAGCAATAAAAAAAAACTGTTTCTGCAGCGTAAGATATACTCAATGCCACTTGTGTGAAATAAAAGTACATTAAGATACTCTGTTTCCAAACTGCGCATCAAATAAAATAAAACCAAATCAGATCTAATTTACTGAATACATATAAAGGGAAACATACATAGTGATATACAGAAGCACATCCTTCCCACAGAACCCGTAGCTGAACGGAAGGTGTACTAATGTCGCACTTCCGCACATCGACTGTTTTGGAAACGAGACGTAAACTGAAAAAATTCCGCCATTATTTATGCAATGACAATCTCGTCTGCACCTAATAAGCGCTACCACCACCGTCACCGCCTTGCTTGTTTCGCATTCCGCTTTGCACGCTACGCGACATGAATAATGCATGGCGTCGCATCTCTGATTTCAAGCAGGTTTTCCCATCTATCAAGATGCTTGCCTGTGTGCGTATCATCCTGCGTGTACAAGTTACACCGTACACACTCAGTGTCTGATGCATACAACAAATTACCCAAGTGTACTCCTTTAGTTCCTGCCCTTTCACAAGCTCGCTCAGTTCTGATGCGCGTCTCACCAGTGACCGGTGAGCTTCCCTCGATTGATAATTAAGCAGTTGCGTCTCTGTCATGTCCACCCGTTCAGAGGCTCTCGAGAGCTGCCAACATCTGCGCACTTCCCAGCCCTCCTTGTCACCCTTCGTATTGAACGCGCGAGTGGACGCGCGTCGCGTCACAGGAGGACGAACAAATTTCTCTCTCCTCTCGTACCCTCTTCTCCTCGCCCCTTTCTCTCTTCTGGCCGCTCTCTGCGGGCCGCTCGAAATCGCAGCCGCCCATTGGAGAAGGAGAAACCGTTCTCGGGCGAGGACTGTTCCAGGGGGCCGCCGTGCAATCAGGGGGGCCCCCGTCCGGCTTCGATGACAGCGGACCGATCTCATCGGATCGCGAGAAAGCAGCAAAGAGAGGTGCGAACAAGAAACTCGCCCGGTACCGGAGGAGTCTTCTCCGGTTCATGCTGCGGCCGCGACGAAGGCGAAGACACTCGCTCGCCGAGTGAAAGGCTGCGCACACAAGCAGCGCGCGTGAACCAAGAGTAAAAGGACCTTTGAGGGGGCCGGCGGCAGGCAGCGCGCTTTCTGTCGCGCTGTTTTTGGCGCTGTCGCCAACAAAGACGAGCGTCACTCGCAGCTGCCGGACCGGGTCCGCACTATCGCGCTGCCGCTGTCGGCATCTTCCGTGGCGTTGGGCGTCCAAAGAAGCAGATCACGAGAGAGCGAGAAAGAAGGCGAGCGAGAGCGAGGAAAAGAAATAAATAGTAATAAAAAAACGAGGAGGGAGCCGCGTAAATTAGGCTCAAAGGGAGGACGACGTGAAAGGAACAGGTACTGCATACGCCCCTGTGCGCTACTGTCTAGCCCGGGCCGACACATGTTCGGGGAACATACACGCCGCCAGCCGGAGAATGGGTGGTAAGAACGAAGATAGCAGGCTAGAGAGCATATACAGCTGCCATGTGAGGCTATTGCTCTGGAAGCTGCCGGGAAAAAAAAACGTTCTTTTTTGGGCATCGAAATAGGGATGATCCCTAAGCGTGCCTCGTGGGGATCCTGTTGGAATCCAAGATTAGGTAAAGGGGCTGTTTTTCTTCCTCTAAATTTTACACTTGGAACAGAGCGCGGACGACGAGGAGACGTAGGAATAGAACGGGTGGAGTATTGGAAGATAGTGCTGATATGCGAGCTTACACCCCTTAAGAACTGAAGAGCTAGCAATATTCTTTCCGCGACGAAATTCAATGCATTCGCAAGAGAGCAAAGAAGAAGATTGGATGCAATCTGCATTCTAAAAATTTTTACGTAGTAAACGCTGATTTTCTAAACTATGTGTTTCAACGGCGGTAAAAGTTAGTTTATTTATTTTTCAATTTCTGTGCATCTAGTAAAGAAGCCCTGGGGTTTGTATAGTACAACGCGTCTTCTCTGCTGAAAGTTAGTTATCATATCAACTCTATGTCTTTCATTAAAAGCATGCACGTTTCTACCGTAAGATGGTTGCGCAGCTACTTAAAGCCCGCCGATTTGTCAACAAGCAAAACAAAATAAGCGCTATATTTACTTGTATAACACTTTTCAACAAAGCTTACTATTTGGCTTGAAAAAGTTAACTGCGTCGTGGGTCACCAGTGGGTCACGCCCTATATTCATGTTGTGCGGTCACGAATACTGAGTCGCGAGATAACCATGGGACAACCCACATTTTTCAAAGACCCCATGAAAAACACATCTGCGAGGTCGCCGCCGCCGCCTGTTGGCGGCTCGATAAGATGGCTTCGCCGGTGGCTTACAGGTGGTTCACGCCGCACACAAGGACATTAGAGGATAACCCGCCAGTAGGTCACGGCGCACAGAGATTAACTTCTGACAAAATCGCTTCCGCAGTGAACGTATTAACGATAGGTTCACAGATGCATTTATGCCTCTGAAGAGAGCAGCACCTGAGATTTCAGTGTGCGTATCGAGTTCTTCCTTTCGCTGCGCCAGCGAGGAACAGAAGTGATGTAATTGCATGACCTTTGCTTTTTCATGTAAACATCGTGGTCTGTGCACTCAGTCCGCATTTATGTATTCTATGACCTTATCTAAGAAGCGTTTCAACGGCGCAAGAAGAGTGCCGCTATCATGAAGCTGGAGTGGACTTTTCCTTGCTTTGTGCAAAAAAAAAACTAAAATATTTTATCACTATACATGTATGTTAATATTGTATTCAGGGGTGAAATGCTTGGAAAATGAGTCTTTGACCCCACCTTGAGTAATGAAAAATACATTGTGCCATGACGCTCTTTGGCTATAGACGTCCTTGCGCCATAAAAATCTGCAATCATCATATATATTGAAGAACGAACAATAGGAATGAACAGCTACTCACCATAGAAGACGGGTTCTGCAAGAGTTCTGCAAAACAGAAAAATGAAAAAAAAACAGTTACTTTTTTTGTAGAAAACAGTAGGATGGTCGAATTGAATAACAAGAGTGCGGTACTGCTTTCACCGTTCACCAAGAAAAAGAGTGCCTGGGGTGAGAAGTAGTGGAAACAAGGTGCGCTTGCGTTCAGGCATGTTTTGATGTGAGATGCTGTATAAGCACTTAACAGATTACCATACATGTATATATGTTTCTACGTGCGCTGCTCGCAAATTGCACGAAACACGGCTTAGCTTTCTGGAAGTAATGAAGCCACAGGTAGCATGCGGGAGAACTGGGTGACGCGGGAGCTTCAGACTTAAAGACCGTGTTCGAATTAACTGTTTCTATAAAAAAATGTTTTTGTCAACTTTAGTGACTCCTTCTGTGTCGTATCTGCTTACCGGACTGGAGACTAGCTTGCATGCCCAGCAATGAGCGCAGCTGTGAGGTGAGACTTCTGTTGAATTCAGTACTGACATACTGAGTACTACAATGAAAATCTGCCGCTTTTTTATTAATACTAATATTCAGATTCGCCACACCTGCGAGATACTTATAAGCGCGATACTTAAAAACGTTAACGTCAAAGATATTTTTTGTTAAGCTTTTGATTTTAATTTCCTTTGTCTCCCTCTCTCATATATATAGAGTAGCAGGCAATTAGTCATTATAACCTGTTTAACTCAGCAAATCATGCTGGTTAACACTTCCTTCCTTCTGTCCGTACTTCGGTCTCAAATACGTTATCGTTTGGTGCAAGTCAGGTGCTGCCGGTTGCTTTGGTGTCAACGGTATGTGCCACTCCATACGACATCGTCACAGCAAAAGGGTCCACTGTTCCTGCATCGCCATGTTCACATTGTTACCACCTTCCCTAACTTTGCTTCATTCAGCTTACAAGTGACCCATTTGTGTTGAAAAGCGTGGGCGTTGTTGGCTGTTTTTACTGATATTTTAGCAAGAAGCGCCGCAACCCATGACAGTGTCTTAGCTGTGTTAAGGTGGAAGGTAACTTAACTCAGGGTATCTAATAAAATAACCATATGAAATGAAAGACATGGCTTCTGCATTTTGTTTCGACATAAAGCTTACATTGTTAAACTTATTCAGAAGAGCATTAGAGTTGCAATGCACTGCAACGAAAACAACGCCTGCTCACAGCTGCTAGGCCCCAGACGCAACGCTTAAGGCAAATGGGCATGAGTACGTAGCCTTAAAACCATCAACTGCTAATTTTGGCTTTAACTGCCCGCTGCTAACTGTCTCGAGCTCCCTACAAAAGTTTCACACCGACTCTACACTTGTCTATTAAAGACTCTGAACTTACGAATACTGCAGAGAGAAGCTTACCGCCACAAAACTACTCCATTCTTGTTTTTTCAAACAGCTTTGCTTGTTTTCGGCGCCAGCGCACAGCTTTACTATATCATCCTTTCAAAGTAAGTTCTTTGGTGCAAGAGCAACCGACATACTTAATTGTTAGCGAATCACTCCTATCACACATGGCTAATCCTGGACGATTAGGATGGCTCGCGAGGGTTTTTGCCGGTTTCTATGCAAACTGTATTAAAATTTCTGGATACATTGCGGTAGTAAGTCGCGAGCATTCTAATCCAAGCGATTTCTAAAGGTCTGAATCACTTTGACACCATCAAGATTTTTTTTTCTTGTGAATCACTGATCGCCTAAAAAGCAATTTGCTCTTGCAGTCCTTTTCCACGTGCCAGCCTCTCTCCCGGCGTCGATGTCAGGTTACTTTGTTCTTAAGAATTATGGAAGTCACAGAAAGACTGTCGTAAGTCCTGTAAACTTGGCCCCGATTTAAGCATCTGATTAATACATCCTGTTAATTAGGTTTTTCGAATAAGCTAGAAGACAATGAGATGCAGGGCTCCCGCAGTCTGTAATCACTTCCGCCCGTGGAGGCTTAATTACTGAGACCAATAAGCACACTAACGTTTCTCGAAAGCTGAGGAAAGGCCTGGGGCCTTCAAGCCGATAATATAAGTCTAGATAAGCGTAGCGTTCGCATATATAAATGTTTTGATGCTTTCTATAAGGTGAGAGCTGCCTTTTCTGTGAACACTTCGTATATGTAAACACACAGTGTTAAGGAATACTGGAAGTTTTATTACTGAAACGCTCATTTCTTGTTAGTTTTATCTGCCCGTCAACGCTCCTAACAATAAAAATAGTTTTTTTTTCTGCTCTGGACTGGCAGTATCGCTACAACCCTGCTGCGCTGTTATTTTTTTAGCCTTAGGAATAGCGAGAAAACAACAGCGCAAAAAAATGCGTTTAGTATTGATTGCTTTTTTTTTTGTACCTGCGCAGAGGCAGAGAGAGCACACATTTTGAATTTGGGGGATTTTGCAAAGCAGTATACCGCCCAGGCAAGACACGTCCAAAATAAATTTACGGTTCGTTCAAACTGCGCAACGCTTTGAAAAAGAAAGTAATATGTAATTATTTCTTCATGCATACGCTGAGCAAAAAAAAAAAACAAGGAAAGCTGGCAAAAAGAGGTCGATTTTAGGCCGGCACATAAACAAATCACGTCATTTCCTTCTTGGCCGAAAATGAAAGACGGGAGCTAATTGCGCCCCACCTCTACAAGCGAGACCCGAAGGTCCTGCCCTCTCGCGCTTGCAAACCGAACAAGAACAGTAGTACGAACATCCCATTATTTTTTAGTCGGAGGGCACCAAACCGAGGTGCTGGCTGTACCACGTGATCTTGCGATAATTTCATACCATATTCCGCACTTCCTTTTTGCAGGGCATAAAAAAAGAAAGAACAGAGGCAAGAGTAGCTGACGTCTTTTACTTCGCTTCGCGCGGCCCAAAAGAAACTAAGCGCGGGCCCTCGGCTGCCTCGGCCACGAAAGTCAGAGCTTTATTCTGTCGCCCTCCGCTCGCTCGCTGAGAAAACAACGTGCGGCCGGGGAGCAGGAGCTCTAAAGAGGTTGTCATTAGGCACTCGGGGCTGAGAGTCTGAGAGAAGAGAAAAAAAAACGAGTAAAAAAAAATAAACGGGACCTGCTGCTTCCATAGTGAGCTGCCCGTAGCGCTTGGAAAGGCATTACGTAGGCAGCTAATTACTGTTACTGCCTGGCGTATACATAAGCGTTCCAGCAATGAGCCGCTTTTCTGTTTTCATACGCTCCGAGGAGAGGCGTTCCCGGACGAGCAGATGGCGGTGATGAGGTTACGGAAAAGAAAGTTGCCGCGGACACCGGCAGAGGGCAAAAGAAGCGCTACTCGGGAGCGCACATTATTCACCGTCTTTGTGCGCAACATCGCAGGAAGCAAGGCTGAGAAAGCTGGCCTCCACAGCGCACGTACCAGCCTGGGGCTTTTATCATCGTTGTCTGAACCTCTCGTGAGTATCACTTTTGGAGGCTCGGTGGGGCAGCTTTTTTCTTCTTCTTCGTTCCGGGGAAAGCTGGTACGAAAACATTTGTACGTTTTATCGTGTACTTCATCGTTACATTTTTGCCCATATAAAATAAGATTTGATTTGATTCAATTTGGCTGTGAAATTGCATCGTACCGCACGAAGCAGGAGGTAAACTTTATTTCCGCACTATGCCGAGAGCCAGCTGGATGCTGCGTTGCCATGGCAGTGCTGCAAGGAATGACCGCTACGTTTCCACTAAGTCGAGCATGTTGTTGGTTTGTTTGCCCAGGGCTCATTTACCTCATTTCGAGCGTTATTCAAAACCAGTGATGCCGTTCTCGAACGTACTACGTGTGTGGGAAATGCGGCTAATTTGTTCTGATGATATAGTTTAGGCTGATATACGCTGAATTCGGCCGCTTGTGCAGTTTCCATCTTGATATCCTCGGATCGGCGGAAGAGCAATGTGTAGGCAGAGCAAGCCACTAAAATGTGATTGGCTCTGCTTCCAGAGGTCGTTTCGTTTCGATTCCGTAGCGCGAAACTTGTGGTGAGTTATACCTGCTTCAAGCTATTATTGCTCAGATTGTCTTTTCACGCTTATAAAGCCCATGTCCCAGTAAAAAAGACGTTGCAGTAGCAGACTTTGGTAACATGCAGTGGTGTCTTGTCTGAAACATTTTTCGCTTATTTTCAGCAGTTGAAAAAAAAATTGAGTTTGTTGCCGTAGCCCGTGCTCGTTTATTATCTGTAGCTACGTAGTTTAGGAGTCTGTATACGATGGTGCCACTATACTGAAATGCGCCTTCTACTGAAATATATGCAAGCATACTAAATATTTGTGTCACTCCGCTAAAATATATGCTAACAGCAGGTCTTGTGCGCCGCGGTGGACCCGCCATAGGGAACTTTAGACTACGTCATATACTAACGAACTTCAGTTCGTAAAGCGAAGCACCCAGACGAGCAACGGTGCTTAATCGATTTCAAGCTCTCACGAAAGATGATCAAGAGGAATGCAACTGTGTGCTGTGATTGCTTAAGTACAGTGAAAGTCGCCCACAATGTGTTCCCACGGCAATCGGCTTGTCAGTCCCCCCGCAGCCAGCGACGTCATACTCTCTACAAGCCACGGCGCACTTTAACGTCTATAGTCTCATAGCCATCGGCTCTGCGGAGGAGCTCCGAAAGATTAGATATAGAACGTTCACTACCGGGCCTTTGACATTGAAATGGTCCGTAGCGCGCGGAACCACCCCGATGCGCATGAAGGTTGTCGCCGCTGTTTCTCTCGGCACAAGCACCGCTTTCTTTCACGCGCTTCTGCACTACTGTCGGAGTTCGGTTGCTGGCCCATCGACCGACGCGCATAGAAACGCGATTCCGCCACTAACCACAAATAGCTAGCTATTCCGCCATCCGCTCTTCATTGGTCAGTCGACTATAATGCTCAGCGCCTGCTTACCAACAACCGCCCCACGTGACTGTGGCGTAGTTTTCAGCTTGGCCGGTCGCTGCGATTCGTGGCGCATGACGCAGTAACGACTCTCACCGCAGGACAAAGAAATAAAAAAATAAAGATATGAAAAAGGATGGCTTGAGGAAGCAATACGAAACAAAGAAGTTCCTGAATGAATCAGCTTTGCCGCCTGAAGAAGGGCCCTCACTGCAACGTGATGGAACGTCCAGCAGACGCATCATGCGCAGCGAAAGTCGATCCAACCGGAGAAGTGCTGAAAAGCAGAGACAACAAACACCCGCAACCCGCGCCCGGCGACAGGAGAAGACAAAGCGCTGCCAGTGGCGCAACTTGTGTCTCAATTTCGCCACTACACAGACTTGATTCTGTCCCCTCCCTCCCCCCGTGGCAGAACGCTGCGAAGCTTGAAACCACAGCTGCTCGAAACAGAGAGCAGAACGATTTCGAGAGGCGAAGGCGACGACGCAAGAAGAGAGCGCGTGCGGTGCGAAGCGGGCAAAGAACACCCGGAAAGGAAGTGCGCTGGGGAAACGAAGGACAGAAGGAAGAGGGAAAAGAAGCGCTAGGGGAGAGATAGGGAAGGGGTGGGGATGCGAGTCCTGCAGAAATTACCGGGTTTCTGTGTACCATCCGGACAGAGAAAACAATAGCCTGGCCGGCAATGAACAAAGCTGTGGCGCCTTGTCTCTGCAGTGGCACGCACTTCGCTCCCTCACTCAATCCTGCAGACTATCGTTTCTTTCATTTTTTTTTTGTCATACCTCGCTTATCAACAGCGGCGGGCGCAACAAGGTTTGCCTTTGTTTCCTCATCCGCCCTTCGCAACGATTGACGAAGGCCGCGTTAGTTTTCGCGACGGAGCGGGAAGGAGCAGGGGAGAAGGAGAGAGAGAGGTTCAAAGCAACGAGAAAGGATAGCCAGAGTTAGCGTAGAGTGGCGCGCCGTCGCGAGCGAACCGTCCAACAAATATAACCGTGGTCGATAAAGTGCGGCCCGACTGGACGTCGCGGGCAGCCCAGGGCGCGAGGCCGGGGTGAGACGGGCATCAAAACACAAAACGAACGTGCTCTTGCCCCTTAGATTAAGTTACACAAGGAAAGAATGAGAAGGAAACAGCGAGAAGAGAAGATAAAGATGCCAGGAGGCGCGTATGAGAACAAGAACAAGAAGCGGGAGGGGCAGGACACAACAGGAGCAGCAGCCGCGGTGGTAGTTCGGGCTGGAGGACGCCTCTGCTGTACCGGAAGAGAAACAGTGCCACAGTCGAGGGCTTCGAGCGGCGAAGCCTCGGGAGAGAAAAACAAAACAACAAGAACAGCAAGGAAGCGAGAGCGAACGAGAAGAAAGCAAAAATTCGTCAGAGAAGGGAAGGGTGGAAGGATCAGGGAGTAAAGGATGAATGCAGACATGCGGCGCGCAGAACAAGCCACGCGTCGAGGAAGGGAACGGAAAACAACGGCTGCAAGGGTGGGGAGACCCCGAAGGGAGACAAAAGGGTGGCGTGTGCTTGGGCAAATTGAAGCCTCCCCTCCACGCGAACAACCTCCTTCACTTCCTTCCTTGCGATCGGTGGTGCCAACGTATGGCGCGCTGTTCCTTTTTACAACCGGCGTTAGGCGTTCTTTATTGAGCAATGAAAGGAACTCCTCGTCCTCGGGTCTCCCGCGCCGCGAAATCGGGCAGCGCGGTCGGCGAATATGTGGCGACTCCAGGAATTCCGGTGGAAGCCACGCCGCTGCGTGCGTGGCTGGACTCCTTGTATTTGCCTCTGCCTCCCCTTTCTCCCTTCCTTCCAGGGGGATCGACTGGCGGAGAAGGACGCTTCCTTTTGTCGGCGGGCGGGATGTGCTGCGGCGCTGTTCCTCCCGCCATCAGCATCTTTCCTGCTTTTCCGGTGGCCGCAATTGTTCCTCGGCGCCTCTCGCATGGCCTCCCTCAAATGAGACCGATTCCTCCTCCCCCTCTTTCTCTTATAGGTTGCGTCTGCGTCTATACATTTCTCTCTGTGTGTTCGTCCTGGGCCCGGTGTTTGCCGAACGTGCTCGTAGCGTTGAGCTGACGATCGCTTTCTCGGGCGGCGGCTGTGAGGTCGTAATGAGGCCTTGTCCGGCCCGGTGCCCCGTCGTCGTAGGGCGCGAGCTTTATGGCCGCAGGCGGCTTGGCTCCCGCATTCGGCGTCGGCCAGAGGCCACAGCCCCATAAAGCGGTTGCGCGTCAATGGGCGGACTCGGGCCAGCGCCGCTGCCGGATCTGAGCTATCGCAGGGTAGGCCGAGACACTAAGGTAGGTGCGCGTGCGTGAGAGAAAGCATGCGTTTTTGCTGTCTCTGCGCCTTTGTTGACATGACGGCAGGCGTAAAGAGCGCCCAAATTTTTCTTGCCTTTTTTTTAAAAACTCTTTTTAATTGCAGTCCACAAAATTGAAATCTTTTTTTTTCCTTATGACAAAGATGAGAAGGCAGGGGAAGGGGTGTTGGATCGAGGAACCCTCATAAAGGCATTCTGAAGAAAAAAAAATGCTCGCGCAAAAAAAAACTGTTCGTAATCAACGAAAAATACGTGGCAGCTAGGATGGCACACAATCTCCCCTCTTTTCTTTTTTTGCTCCTGAACATAGATCGGCACGCTACCGCTACACGCCATCAGGCTGGCGCAGAACTCAAGACTAAATACCGCGGAAAATTGTGCCCACAAACAAACGAACTCACCGGCGGTGAGTGGAGAATGTGCATGGTGTGGTCGCCTCGCCCGATGACAGTTTAAAGGCAGAAGCGACTCTTTAAGGTACGACACCTGAAACACTGACAATTATCTCGAGATGAGTACAGACGTGTGTGCGTGGAGATCCGGATTGTGCGCGCTGTTGTTGTTGTTGCTGCGACTGCACGAAGAACGAAGAGGAAAGTACACGGGTCTGCCCACTGGCTCAAGCTGAGACCCATTCGCTGCCACGTGCAGACTGTAGGAAAGTTGAAAGAGATAGGAGAAGAGAGATTGAAAGAAAGGACGCATGTGGCAACAACCGCGCCATCTGAAGCGATGACGACGGTTTAGCAACAGACGCCCCCGGTGACAAGGAGCCCTGGCCACTTGTGCGAGAGCCCCTAGATCCCGGCGACTCCATGCAACTCCTTATATTATTACATCCTCACCTTCTATCGGCATTCTACCACTTCATTCTTTTTCCTCCTTCTTTCTCTCAGTGTGGAGCAGCAGGTCACGGT
Organism: Amblyomma americanum; assembly: GCA_030143305.2. Taxonomy (NCBI): domain Eukaryota; kingdom Metazoa; phylum Arthropoda; class Arachnida; order Ixodida; family Ixodidae; genus Amblyomma; species Amblyomma americanum. The sequence continues at coordinate 282,598 of JARKHS020002545.1, forward strand.
GACATTTTCGCTGGGTGACTTCTCCACTGTTCCTCTCGGCGAATCTTTCTCTTTCATCTCGAACATCGTGTAGGTGACCATGATTTTTACAGAGCGATCTGTTCGCGTCCTAACAAAGTGGCAAGGCCTCGTGACAGACGGCAAACAAAGGATATGAGCAAGAAAGAAGGAAAGAAACAGCGCTACTAGGTCACGCATCCAAAGGGCACACGCACTGCATAGTGGACTCTGTCTGAATTTACATCTGGCACCGTTAATCGTTCGCGCGCTGTCTATGTTCTCCTCGTGTAAGCTTTCCACAGAATGCTCCCTAGAATTCTGCTTTACCTTTCGCTCCTGTCGAACTTGCAAACTCGTCAGCCAAGAAGTGTGAGAGGAATGTTTATGACACCTCCCCTTCTGTTCCCGATGTGTCATCTTGTCGAAACGGGCATTTTACAACACTCAAAAGAGCCGCTCTGAGCTATACTGGTGAAAATCACTCGCACGTGTCCCAAATCTTCGCCGACGGCTCTTTTTCAAACTAGAGTTCCTCCTCGAAACGGGCATTTTACAACACTCAAAAGAGCCGCTCTGAGCTATACTGGTGAAAATCACTCGCACGTGTCCCAAATCTTCGCCGACGGCTCTTTTTCAAACTAGAGTTCCTCCTGTGGTTTCTATGTTGCCCTCTACGGGGCAGACGCACTGCTGTCGCTTGCAACGGACGACGTCCTTCACAATGGCAGAGTTGCATGGCATCAAAGAAGCGAACTTCAATATTCTGCGCAGAACAGCTGAACAGTGTGTGTGAGAGAGAGAGAACACTTCGTAATTAGCTATTACGTCTGTCGCTAAGTTTGTTGCTAGCTTGCCGCACGAGGGCCGATAGGGTATATTCACAGATTCCAAAGTCGCTGCACACACCATCTCTAGCCTGTTTAGGTAAACTAACCATCAGCCAGCCTGCCTTGACAGTGCATATCTCCACCACTTAACTAGGCTTAACTTAACTAGGCTTAGACCACTGTCGCGGGACATCACGCTTGCCGCGTGGAATTCAGGCCAATTCTCGCATTCGCGTTTAAAAACCTTGTACCCAGATCTGAAGCTTCGGCTTCCATCCAGCCTACCACGACGTGAAGCAACTTCGTTGTGTCGTTTGTGGATTGATGTAGCTTTCACCAACCATTACTCGTTCTTAATCGGTATGGCTGACAGCCCTGCATGTGACATCTGCGAGTATGATGAGACTATCGCCCACATTTTTGTGGGTGTCCTGCCTACAGCGCCGAAAGACAGTTTCTCTGCCGTGCAATGGAGCATCTAGATCTGCGCCCACTGACGGAAACGAAGATTCTCGGCCACTGGCCGCGCCTATCGTCGGCGGTGAAAGCCTTCAAGGCACTCCTCTGCTTTTTGGCGATTTCCGGCCAGCACGATAGGCTGTGACTTTACTGAACGCTGTGACTTTTCATAGTGACTTTAATTTCCTGCAACTGTCTTTTCTCCTTCATCTTCCTCTCCCCTCATCCCTTTCCCCCCGTGCAGGGTAGCAAACCGGCTATTCTGCTGGTTAACCTCCCTGCCTTTCCTCCTCCTCCTCCTCCTCCTCCTCCTCCTCCTCCTCCTCCTCCTCCTCCTCTCCTCCTCCTCCTCCTCATCATCATCATCATCATCATCATCATCATCATAATCATCATCATCATCATCATCATCATCATCATCATCATCATCATCATCATCATCATCATCATCATTATCCTCCTCCTCCTCCTCCACCACCACCACCACCACCACCACCACCACCACCACCACCACTTAACTAGCAGCGCACATTAAGTACGATTCCAATACATGTGATTTCAAAGGTACCAGTTCACCGTTACTTTATGGGCGATGAAAAGGCAGACGAAGTAGCTCGCAAGGCTATCCTGTACCGGAACTTGAGAATGGTTTTCACAAAATCGGACGCGTCCGGATTGTAAAAAAAATAAAACTAGAATATGCCTAAGAATAAAGGGATCGGCTCTGGAGCTTGCAACGTCATCATTTTCCCTTCCTTCACTCTACTGACTCACACTTAAAATCTAAACTTCCGCACAAACTTCCTCGCCATATGAAATCCGTCCACCATCGTCTCCGATTGAACGCCGCGTTCACGAACAGCAACCGATACCGGATAGGTTAATCGAACAGTCCGCTTTGTGACAACTAAGTTCAGGTGAAACAGTGCAGCACAATTTGTTGGAAGCGAGCATATTACGAGCATCAAATGGAGTGTCTCGCGCAAGTGCCAGTAAGAGGGAACTGCGTTTTATATCCATCTGCCTGCCCTGGGCAGCAGCGCCATTCCTTGAAATTTTTGTTCGCTTGTGTAGAGGATATTGAACTGAATGACAAATTTTAAACCCTTCTGCGTGCCCCTTGATGTGTATCAGCCGTACACTTAAATTTTTGTCTGCCCGCCTTCAAGACACTGGACTTGCTCGCCAATTTTAAAACTTTGCCGCATCCTTCTCTGTTGGACTTCTACCATAAATGACTGACAGCGTGCGCATTTTAATTTCCTTTTACTTTTCTTAATTTCTGCATCATCCTCTTTAATTAAAATTTTCTTTCCCGAGACCTCTTTTAATAATAATAAATGGTTTTTTGGGGAAAGGAAATGGCGCAGTATCTGTCTCATATATCGTTGGACACCTGAACCGCGCCGTAAGGGAAGGGATAAAGGAGGGAGTGAAAGAAGAAAGGAAGAAGGAGGTGCCGTAGTGGAGGGCTCCGGAATAATTTCGACCACCTGGGTATCTTTAACGTGCACTGACATCGCACAGCACACGGGCGCCTTAGCGTTTTTCCTCCATAAAACCTCTTTTACAGCAGATTTTCGTTTTAGAGCTGTTTCAGTGCCGTCTAAGATTTCCTTCTTCAATAAAGGGTTTATTTCTTACGGCACTGCTTTACAGCGCAGTGAATTAAAATATGTTAGCTTGCAATCACCGCAGCTTTCTTCCTTTTTTGCCATTCGTGCGAAAGCACTGTTAGGGTTCACACTACCGGCATATTGCAATTTCGCTAACGAGTAAACAAATATGAGCAAAGAGGAGCAGATGGCGTGGTTCACAGGCTCAACTACATTATCTATAATACCAGTGCGCTGAACATCCCGCGGAAGACACTAATGGCGCTACGTAACGTATGCAGAGCGGTTTTTAATACAATGGCGAAATGGGCGCGTCTGTGATACACAGTAAGTACCAACGCTAGAAGCGCACTCTCGTGCTTCGTCATTCCGCCTGCGTATTCTGCGCTGTTTGTGACTATATAAACAGGAGTTCAATGAAGCACGTTGTGTGGAGAACTTTTTAAATGGGCTTCTTGAAACAGAAGCTATGCTAAGTAGGAACATATAGGAAGGGGCATTTCAGGCTGGTGAGTAGTCCAGCCCATCTCTCTACCAAATGCGCAGCCTCCAGCGACGCAAGAACATTTCTTCCCGCAGATACGCATATGAAGGCGCTTTCATGACAATATTAAAAAAAAATGCGCGGTGGGAGTTTTCCAGGCATGCAGCTGGGTTGTACTCAACAGGAGATCAGGTTTCGTTTGGTGCGTTATAGCACGCCAATATACAGCTCTATGTCAGTGAATACATCAAGGCCGAGTTCAGGTCGCGCTCTTTTTAGTCCTGGCCTGCGAGTTCTTGTTATTATGCGGAATAATGTGTATCATACGTAATAATTTGAATCTGCGCAATGTATATAATACGTAATATGCACAAAGTAATATGTCGGAGAAGTTTCCCAAAAAGACGGCGTCAAATGATGTTCACTGGGAGTCTGTCATTTTATGGCATTGAAATTTCTTTTTTGGTTTCGCTAAATCTTTTGGTGGGTCAATTTAAACAATGAGTATTTTCTTCGCCTTGCCCCTCTACTGCAATCGTTTTTTCAAGAACTACAAACTACTAGCGATCCTTAGTGTTCTCTGTTAACTTTTACAGAAATCAATAATCACCCGTTCTGTTCTTCGCTTTTGAGTGGCTAAAGTGCTGGCCCTCTTCTCCGAATACAAACTTGAGCTGAATTAAAGGGACATGGCTACATTTCCCTGCTCGGCCAAACATCCTATTGTCGCACACAGTCACATCACATTACATTTATATATCATATGCATCACATTTATTCCCTGTAGTTAATAATTATCTGATTCGCCGGTCCATTTACTTAAACCCTCACTCAATGCTTCACTTAATTAAAAAGTGCAGTTAACGAGCTAAGTCGGATGCTTGTCGGAACCCCGCAAAGGATCATAACATGTCGGAGCCCTGTGCATCTTTAATCGTTCTCGCTACTCAAGAGAAAAGGTCTTTCCATTTAATGCGCGCAACAGGAAGCGAGCGGAGATGAAACAAACATAGTTGAAGCACTTCTCGCGCTTTCTTTGTCTCGCACGCGCAAGAAAATGTATCGCTCTCGTCTTCAGCGGTCGCATAATCTGCATCTTCTCGGTGCATTAAAGCTGGCGCTTCTCTGCAGCTGCTCCGCTCTCACAGTCTCAAAACTCTTCGCAGGTGCAGTCCGAGACAAAAGAAGAGAAAGAAGAAAGTATGAAAGAAAGGAGCCAAGGAAGAAGCATAATAAAGAGAAACTGAAACCATTGGGGGCAGCAGTTCCGTTTATACTCACTGTTCAATAAGAAAAAAAAACTTTTTTTTCCTTCGGAGCGCGCCAAAGTTCGTAGCAGACTCCAGTGAAGCGGAAATGGGATGCCGGCATAATTAAGTGATTATAACAAGATTTCCCGTAATTAAGTTTGATAATGTTGTTTAGGAATGCCTGGAGAGTGCTCTCTTTGCGTACGAAAAACAAACAAAACACAAAACAAAAACGGGGCCGTGAGAGCAATTGTTCATCGGAAGAATCGCATCAGCTGCGCCTGTCGTGGTTTTCGGAAAGCAGAAACAGCGTTTCGAGCTCTCGCGCGAGGTGAAGGCTAAAAACACGTGCTAAGTTCCACGCAACGCGGAACAAAAACAGGACATTTGTCGCCTCGAAATTAGCTCAAAGGCTGGATAGAACGTGTAGTCAGGTTGTCCGAAATTAACTGATGATCTTAATAGTGATACCAGCTCGGAAGCCACCAGGGCGAGTCACGCAATGTCGAAATGATTCTCTCAATTTGCTGTGCAACAGCTACCACATCTCAGGTAAGCGACGCAAAGTTGTTTGCTTAAGGAACTTATTCAATAACTTTTTCGACCTACTACGAATGTTTAGGAAGGCTAAAGGCAGTTGAAAATCTGAGATAGAGATGATGCGCACTGAGCTGCACGATCCGACGTCTTGTGTACTATAGGCATATAAAACTTAAAACTTTTTTTATGATGTTTAGTGTACTTAACCTTGTCTTTTAATCCATATTTTGGAATTCGTAGCAGACAATCTTTGCTGTACCGGAACGGCTTCAACGCGAGAGCGTTAAGGCCCACGTTCTCCAGAAAATCCAGCGTCGCCGGTGGCGTTGTGAGCGGAAAAAGAAGTAGCCGCCTGCCGCCTGGGTCGGGTGACCTTGTGACGTCATCACAGCCTGCCCACCGGATTGCGAGCAAACTGCCCATAGTGGCCGGTGGCAGTTAATTTAATGATTGGTCGCGAGAGGTTGCTCGGGGAGGGCAATCCGGGTCTCACAGCCCTCGCCGGTGGCCACGCTCTAAACAGCTACCTGTAGGGTGTCAGGGCAGTGGCGCATCAGTTAACCACCGCACCACTATAGCACTACTGCGCCGGAAGTAGTGCGCGGATTCCCAGCAATCTACGAATGTGAAGCAGAGAATGACCAATGCCGCGTATAGGAGCATCTAGGCAGAACCGAGGCGAAATAGATACGTAAAATGGACCGCAGGCCGCTGCAGAGACGCTCTCGCGCCATACTCTTAAGTGAGTCCAAGTTTTTTGCAACCCGCCAACCTTTCGACGGCATGTAGCATAGCATAAACGGCGGCGAAAAAAAAAAGTTGTGCATGTGTCCTTTGTTCGTTTTAAAAAGTGACTTCACCGCGAAGAGAAAGCGGAAGGCGTGTGGTGTCGCTGGCGTCGCATACCTCTCCCATCAGAAATTCTATATTGGTTCAGGCTTATAAGGATGTGGGTACTATATAGCCACAGACCCTGAGGTTTTCTTCAGAGCCACAATTTCTGCGGGCGCCTTACACGACGCCTCTCTCGCCTGAAGAGCATGCACACGCACCCACACTCGTGCATTCCGCTCGCTGTCCGGGGCTTACTCTCCAAGTTCCGCGAGCGCCCATATAGTGCGCAGTAGGGTTCAGCCACGAATATTACTGGCCCCAGAAAAGCAGGCACTTCGCCACAGGGCAACTCTTTTTTTTTCATTCTGCAGCGGCAATATGCTCAGGATCAAGACGCAGTTTGAAGCGTGAAAAAGGAGGCTTCCCGCGAGATGCGCATACCCGGGGAAATGCGGCTTACGAGAGTAGAGGAGACTTTACTGTACTCCTTCCAAGGGAAAAAAATTTGTCGCAGCTGTCGTTGTTTTCGCTGCCTTGGAGAGGATACACTCAAGACTGAGAGCAGTAAGAAAGAAAAGTACACACGTACACACTCACAAAAAACAACACTACACTAGGAAAGAAAGAAGGAAGAAGATAACGCAAGAGTAAACCGATTATAAGTTGAGGATGTATGCGGCCGGGTGCATTCGATCCGCGCGGTTTATGAAGCCGAGGTTGGTGGGGAAGCCAGCGCTGGCTGTGATTTATTGCGAGAACCGGGAACAGGATTGCCGCCATCTCAGCTTTCGAGACGAGCGGGCCGCGCGCGCGTCTCAGCGCATTTCATTCGGTGGGTCGGACGAAGGAGAAAAATCGAGCGACCTCGTACGTAAGCTGGGAGCCGCTGCGAAAAGCCGAAAAGGCTGAGAGGCTGCCTTCGTGACACTGTGTCGCGGTAGAGACGTCATACTTTGGTTCCGCAGCAGCGAGTGGTAAAATACACGCGCATTGCGCTCGCACAGAGGCCTATCTTCGGAGTGACTCTGGAGAGACTCGAGTCACAAGGCCCCTTCGAAAGATTTGGGAAAGGAATAGAACTCGTCGGCGAATCAATGAAACGGAATGCAAGAGGTGAGGTAAATTTTATGAGTAGTATATTTGTTGTTTAAAAGAATAAAGGACTTACTTGACATTCGGCACTGGTACTGGTACTGGTACTATATTCATATTAGCCCTTCATGCTTCGCGCTGTTTTCTAATGGGGAGCAAGATACATATTTGGAGGAAGAAACGTGAGTATGAGATAAAAAAAAAAGTATCAAGAGAAGGCCGCGACATCTGGTGCCTGGTTCAAGCACGACATTATCATTTTGACGTGTATATCACCGCTCTCGCCGAGGTCGCTCGACAGATGGCGACAGAATGTCATGACTAAAAGTTTACGTTAAAGTTGAAAGTGTCACTGCGTACAAAATCTTTTTTTTTCTTTGCGCGCGTTTACTAGCAAAACCATGTATAATGAGCAAGACTCATCATCATCCTTAACATGACCTTTTATTAAATTGCTAAAGCGACATTCATAGGAAAAAAGGGAAGACGAATGAGCAGAAGCGCTAGGACTACATTTCTGAAATATTATATACCAACTAGCCCGTCAGAAAATATTACATCATTAACATTGCCACCATTATTACTGCCGTCATCAACACCAAAATTTTCATTATCCTCACAACCAAGTCAAGTCTGGGGCAATCTTGCAGCCCAAAGGCCTCTTCGAATGAGAATCCGATTCTGCCTGTTTTGTATTAGCCGCTGCCAGCCGATAAGTGTGGTTCAGTGGCCTGGCATGGCCATGAACAAGGCTCTGCGCATTACTGTTTCGACAATTTCCTATCCCGGTAATTTCCTGACCTCGTCACTTAATCTTACTCTATGTCATCTTCGACTACTCTTCCCTTCAGTTCCTCTTGTATACACTGCTAATCTCTCCTGCTAATCTCCCCTGCCCATCGCGTTAGCTGTCCATGTCTATTTCTTCGTCCTAGTTCCGGCAGTAGAAATGAAGCTGTATCATTAAGATAGAAACGATATGTGTGGTTCATAGGTCCAGCATGAAAATGAACTGGGCTCTGCGCACTTCTGTTTCGGCAATTTCCGGTCGAGGCTCTGCTCCTGGTTCCGCCTTTTAGCAATCGCTTAATCTCAGTATTCTTTTCTCTCAGTGTCTGCCGATTTATCACGGCTGTGGCTGCAAAGCGTATGCAAAAAATTTGTCTTATTATATTTGGACAAGAGTGGTGCTGCATCTGTTCATACAATGGCGGAGATCGGGAAATAGGGGAATTCGGGAGGGAGAGAAATTTTGTACCCTAAAACTGGTGTAGGAAAACGAGGTCACACGGGCATGCTGCGGGTCGCTGTTGTATAAAGAAACGTATTGCAGTAGAACACGTTCTGGGGCAAGTTGGTGCATAGCTTGAGTAGAAGAAGCGCACAAAAGACAGCACACAAACCAAGAATAACACGAGACAAGAAAAAAAACCTCGTTTTTTCATAGTTCATTTTAAAGAACGACAGCTTCGCATTAAGCTGCCTGATAGTGAATTTCATGTTCGCGACAGAACGCTAGAGTGCTCCCCAACAGGTTAAACTCGCTGCAAGTTCTATAAAAAGGTAGAAGCCTGCTCACGCGTTCATTAACACCTAGCATGCCTAAGTCGGGCTTGACAGAAACCTTGCTCTAAATGCTGCCTGAGGTTCACGAAGTGTATTCATACAGGTATTCAAAGATTGCTTCGGGATATCGGCAGGCTTCGCAAGAATCGATTGCTATGCGTGTACTAGTTTCAGCATTCACGTTTTCAGCATTGTGAGTGTGAAAGCACATAAGGCTGAAAGCAGCCTTATGAAATCATGGTTTTGAAGATCCGTAGACAAAACGTTGCACAGCTTCTCATGCTTGTGCAAACAGCCAAAACGCGAAATCACGCAAGGAAACAGAAAGCGAGGTACGAATTTTTCCTTTATTTGCATGTGTGCCACAAAGCATAGGTTTAGAAAAGGTGATGGAAGTGTGGAAAAAAGAAGGAGTGTAGACGAGTTCTGTTAAGAAACGTCGTAAATCGATTACAAATATTTACTTAGTCTCTTGAAACGTTTGTAAAGTAACTTCAGTGATATATTCAGGGAGCTATATATAAATAATACGCTTACTCGTAACTAGCGGACTCTCTGGTGTTCTTGAGCCGTATGGATCCGCCTTTATTTGTGTGGATAGAAGTTGTGCGCCGGCAAAGTAAACTTTCTGAGACTAGGAGCCCTTCCGCCCATGTATGCATGACAGCTTTTTTCAAGAGCTGTACCGCTGGTTTCACCTCACAAAAGTCCTCGCTTAGCGCAATGTATTTTGAACCCTAACTTTCATCATCCAGACAGGGTGCAGCTGATAGTTCGCTAATGTTTCTGCCTTTATGCTGCCAAACTGTCAATGTACCCCCCCCCCCCTTCCCACCCAAGAAAAAAATAAGAACAAAACTGTGTTTAAGGTAAGTTTCTGGCCGTCACATATTACTAAGTCATTTACGCCTTGCTGCTGACGCTTGGCCTAGAGCAGAGTTCTTTGTAAAGAGAAGAAAGTTTGGCTCATCAGCAACCAGCCTAGCTACGTCTGTTACTGACAATGGCCTCTCCAACTGATCTCCGCAAACTTTGTAATCTCATCTACTTCCCTGACTCTCGGCCGGCTCCTGCTACGCTCACCTTCTTCTGCGGTCCATTCCATTGCTATAAGGGGCCGTCACTTATCTGCTACCCGCCATACACGCCTTAGCCGTGTCCATTTGGTCGTCTTCGTTTCTGCTGGGATATCATTAACTTGTGTTTGTTTCCAACCTGTCTATTAAGGTTAAGTCTATTATTTTCCTTTCTATAGTTCGCTGCGTTGCCCGCAAATTAATTTCAAGCATTTTCGCTAGTCTCCAAGCTTCTGCCGCAAAGGTTGGTCGTGGAGGGGTATATTGAGCTTCGTTTGTCCTTTTATTTTCTCGCTGTATAATTCAATATGCGCAAAATGCGAACGCTTCAAATCCACTAACAACAGGGAAGTAAAATAGGCGACTTGGATAAAGGCGACCTTCGCGCCGAAAGAAATAAAGAAAGAAAAGAAATAGAAGGAAAGAAAGGAGGATAGAAACCAGAGCATTGGGCGTATGATGCCTGAAGGGAATTGAAGCTGAAGCTTGCTAAAGAAGAGAGCCAACTGATGTGAAATTGCCCTAAGAGAAGCTACATGACAGGACCGCTTAAAACGAGATCACCAGCCTTCTCCTTTACATTTATTTTTACTAGGAAACATTCTTTATGTTGCAAATCTTAAGGCTTATGCTAACAACATCCACCTTCCAGAAGAGAAACGCACCCCGCAACTGTTTTAAATCTGGTTGTTTATACCCTTCGGGCGGCACTGATCCGTGCTGCAAAAATATTCCATTTTTCTTGAGACCTTTCAGAAAGACGGCGCAATAATTTTCTTTAGCCTCAGCGCCATTCTGTCTGTAATGCAATGTTCGCTTACTTCCTTCACAATCGTTAGGACGCCCATCGTACATATGAAATTACTATTTTGTTACGTCTTGGAATCGCCGGCTTTCGCGCTGATACTTTTACTTGCTTTTACAGGCCGTAATGCTCTGTAGACGCAGACAGAAAGGAGAATATATTCTGCGCACTTTGTTTTAACTACGGATTATTTTTTGATTTATTTATTTGGAACATTCTTTCAGACACAATTCGGTCTTGAATAACAGGACAAAAAGCAGAGGCTCTCTCTTTGACGAGGGGCCTGTCACCCATACACTGGCTAGCCAGTACAAATGAGGAAATACATTACTATACAGATGCTAATAAAAATAAACATCTAAAGAGCGCCATGAAGCAAGCCGTGAACAGAGGGAAAATGGATGGCTTTGGTTTATGGCTTATGGAGTGCTTAACGTCACAAAGCGACTCAGGCTATCAGGGACACCGTAGTGAAGGTCTCTGGGTAATTTCGACCACCTGGGGTTCTTTAACGTGCACTAACATCGCACAGTACATGGGCCTCTAGCATTTCGCCTCCATCGAAATGCGACCGGTGCTGCCGCGATCGAACCCGCGTCTTTCGGGTCAGCAGCAGGGCACCATAAGCACTGAACTACCGCTGCGGCTTGGTGCCATGATCTGACGCACTTCTCCTTCTGATCCTACCTTAATTTTCCACCACCTTAAAAAAATGTGTAGATAGTGGAACAGATAAAATGGTAGTGCCCGAAAAGTCGGCAATTTTCCGCCTGTAGGCCCTCAGCTTTTTTTGTTTAACACAATTTATACAAGTGGCACTAACCAACGGCGCCGCATTTGCTTACCGTAACTTGCTCTGGAGGGCTAGTTACAAAGAAGCTCGAGGAGACTGAGAATAAAAAATATAAACAAGTTAACAAAAGGGGAACAGGTACAGGGAAGCAGGCAGTGGGAAGGTAGAACAAAAACAAAACCCCAAGAAAAAACGGAACTTGAGATGTCGCTCCGCGCAGCGAACTGAAAGAACGCACTTATTTCTCGCGGACGCATCCATTCCTAAATAAGGGACGCGAGTTCGAGCGGCAAGATAAAAGAAAAAAAAAGAGGGGGGCCCGGAGCGGAGAGACGAGCTGACTTGCTTTGATTCGGCCGGTAACCAAAGGCGAGCACCCTTCGGGACCCCGAAATAAACCAGCACAACGCAAGCAGCACCGCGCCACCAGATCAGGCTCGAAGAATAACGCACCCCACTCGCATTTCACTCCGGAGGGGAAAAACGCACTGGAAAGCCAATTGGAGCGAAACGCCAAACAGCGCCTGGCGGTGACATCTCCTTTCGCGGCGGCGGCGGCATGGCGCAAAAGCAAAGCCTTCGGGAAGAACGGTCAAGGATTTCGAACGGGAAGCACCGAAATAGTTCCCGCAGCGTTTCGAGGCGGACGCAAAGGAGACTCGAGGAGCGAGCGAACGGCTTCAAAGCTTCCTGCCTGCCGCTGCTTGTCTCGGGGCAGTGGGTATAGGACACGTGATTCTAGTGGTGCAGTGTAAGCAGGCAGCCGAGTTGGCCGAGAGGCTTATGGACTGGAGGAGGGAACACTTGAGACGCTTAGCGACGGATGGCGCGCGGTTTCTGACGGGCGCAGTAAGCAAATTAAGTGTAGTGAATCTTGAATTTGTTTTTATAGCCGAGCCTTTGAGATTTCGCGATTATCTGAATTCGATAAGGCTCTGGAGGAACGCTGTTCAGATTCCGACGTTAGTAACTAGTTCTTGTCTGGGACGAGTCATTTTTATCTGATTTTTTGTTTAGCCACCTAGTTTTCATGCTTAGAGCTTTTTATCACTGTAAATAGAGTCGCCGGCGGTGATTGTGCGGGCACTAACCTATACCTTCATTAACCACTGCAAAGGAAAAAGGACGCGGACGTTTTTTTTTTCGGGGGGGGGGGGGCGCAATATTTTTATTGTAGCGTGTATGGCTTTTAACGCAATCTGTTGGGCGAGTCAGTTCGGGACTAGTATAGCTACCGCACAAAAGACGCAGAGAAGCAAAGAAGACATACACAGTGCATTTGTTGTTGTTCTGACTTCCTCTGATTTCCTGCTTTGTCTCTCTCTGTCGGTTGTGTTTTAGATGGGGCTATAGATGTAGCTGTATGTCAAGAAACACACACTCGTCAAGGTGAAAAAAAAAAAAAAACTTATAACTTTGACGTTTTGGCAGAGCTACGGGTGCCTTTTTCACAATGAGGCGGAAACAGATGGGCCGTTGCTAAGCCGTTGCTTATCAACTGCCATCCTAATTTTCCTCTCCAGACAGGTTTCCGTCGAACCCTGCACTGTATAGCTACAGTTATAATCTTACTGTTCGTCGTAACCTAACCTGACACACTAGCAAATACTGTAGCCCAGCTTGAGGTACGAGTGCGTAAAAGATCTCCAACAGGGTCTTGAGAAGTTTTTAAAGATTGAACAGCGCATTTTTTATCAGTCTAGGACTTACGGTTCCCTCAGTGGCGGCACGTAATAGCAGTTCCATGCAGGCATTTTTGAAGAGCGTTGAAGTATGGTCGCTTCTTTCAGCGTTATGCTCTCTTGTCCGTCGTATTCAGTGGTAGCATGTAGTAACGCTCGGCAAATAATGGCTCCGCGAGTGATCGAAGTTCCCCCGAGAAAGTCGCTTCATCTCATTTTGACAAAGTTTTCTGTGCTGGATTGAAATTATGGGTCTCCGTTTAACAGGTGACACCATTCCCTGGTTTTATCAATGGGACGCAAGATATTCTCATTTACAACTACACCTTCGTACACGTTTAAGTCACTTGGCAGTTCCTTTAAAGCTCATTCGAAGGTTACAAGCAAGAGCAACGTTATAAGCAATGCGAAGGAACGATGAGAAATAAAACAAAAATAATGGTTCCCGGTAAAAATTGACTCTCTGGCTCTTTCTGGCTACGTTGACGTTTGTCCGGTAGCAATAGACGCGTTTATGGCTGAGATATTCAAATTTAAAATAATCCCGCTATCCGCTTCAAACTCAAGGCGCCTACGCCGAAAAGAACTCAGTGATCCCAGCTTTGAAGTGAACAGGCGTATGGCGTAGCCTCTGCACAGCTCCACAGACGGATAAATTAACGTGGTTAACGCACTGGTACCAACGTCAGCAAACAGAAGTGAGATATTCCAAAGGCGATGAAGTGCACGAGGGTAGAAAAACATTTCCTGTAGAACAAAGTCCACCTTCCTTGGACATTATACTTTAATTGTGAGACAACTGTGGAATATTGTAAAATACTGCAATGAGCACATTGATAGTAACTGTCTAATTTTCCTATGCTGTTACGCGGCTTTTTCTCCCTTCACCTGAAGCATGTGCGTACGTTGTGTACGTTGTTTGGAATAAAAATATTGTGTTGTATTGTAAATTTTCTCCTGCGCTCTCGTCGAGTAATCAATACTGCTATAGAAAACCAATGGAGTGCGTTTTTGACAATAAATTCCAGATAACTACAAGCGCCCCGAGGAGGGATCTGCGGATATACTAATTGCTATGGTGCAATCTTACGATATGCGAAAAAAATTACGTTCATAAACAAATTCCAGTTGAAATAATGCGACTGTCCAGAACTTTTGAGTATGATTCACAAGCTTTTTTGTTACTGGACTTGTTTTCTACTTAGCTCTAAGGACATATATCAACAGATATTTCCGCAGTTTGGGTAAGTGCAGAAACTTCACTGCTCGAATAGGTAGGGAAGTGAAATTCTTCGTGGGTGGAGCAGTTATTGCGGCGCCTCAGATGTAGCACCCGCCGCCACTGTGTTCCGCCTGAGTCAATGCGGTGCACTGGTGGACTCTGCACTCAACTACACCTTCCAGGAGGTTTGTGTAGGGTTTAGAGAGGCCTGACGAAACCAGCCTGTTTGCTTCACGGTCAGATTACACCTGCAGTAAAGCTTGGCACATGCATTTGCCTAAATATAGCTAGGAGGAGGAGGAGAAGGAAAGGCAGGGAGGTTCTCTTCTTATCTGAATGCATCCGAAGGCTGTTTGGTGTAGAGAAGAAGAGAATGAGGAGGAACGTCGTGCATAGCAATGATCTAGGGTTGAACAGCTACCTTTTTCCTGTTTACACAACGGTGAAAGCCGTGGCTTGATAATGCACTATTCATTTTTTCTTAATCCATTTTGCGGACTTTCTGAAAATGTTTTTTTTTTTCAGTTGCATCGAAACGTGTCGTTCTTTCTTTAAAGGACCACACAATATGCCGCCGTCGACATCGACATTCCACTCATGTCTAAGAAGAAGAGAAGAAGGAGAAAAAAGCACTGTGTCTGCGCCTGTGGGGAGCCATGAACAGCGCAAAGTTTTTGAGAAAGAGCCTCCAATGCTTCAAGAAGATGCACCGTCCGCACCCAACGTAGCCCGGGCACGATGAGGCGGCCCGCCTCGGACGACGAGTCGACTGACTCGGAGTCGGGAAGCGTAGCAGCTGCCACTGCCGCCGCCACCACCGCGGGATCATGCAGTCGATTCCTTGGAACTGCCGCTGGCTGGAGGCCTCGTCGGAGAAGGCCTCGGGTCGGCTCGCCGTCGCCACCGCAGAGGCGAAGACGCGCTGGCAGCGGCCGGCCAGGCGACGGGCACAGCTCCCAGGAGTACCTGTCTGCGCTGAGCTCGACCGGTGAGACGACCCCGCTAGAAAGCCCGTCATCGCGGGCCGCGACGTTCGCAAGCACGATCCAGACTACGACGACGACGACGACTTCGAGGCTGTATCGAGACACGTCGCCTGGCGCGTCGATGGCGGTGCAGGGACCCTCGCGAGAGCTCCGTGAATTGGCTGTCACGATGAGCGACGATCTGTCTGACGCACCCGCGACGCTTCGGCGACACGTGCCCGAGTTCACAGCCCGACAACGTGACACGCGGGCGTCGGTGCCGGCCGAAACGCCGGCCAGTCCGCAGATGTCCGTGTTCCAGGGCAAACGCCGCAGTGGGCGCCATCCACCAGCACTCGTGCCCGCCAAGAGGACGGACCGAACGAGAGAAGGAGATCTTCCGCTTTTCATCAAGCTTCAGAAGTCCATATCCGAGGGAAACCTCCTGTTATCGCAGCCCGAGAAGCAAAAGCGGCGATGGAAACCGAAGGACAGCGTGCCTTTTGTTCTGAGTCGAAAAACACCAGCCACGAGTGCCTTGGATCGGGCGCCCCTAATAAGGCAGCCCGTAGAACTGGAGAAGACGACGGAACGGTCACCCGACACAACATCGCCAGCGTCGTTCGTTGTGCAGTACAGTGGGCTAGATGACAGCCCTAAGGGCACCAGGACTACGGACGGTCCATCTTCCAGCACCCGCGATAAAGCGACACTTAGCCCAGCAGCTGCCCAGACAGTTACAAGCAGCCAGCCGAATGAAACAACTGACGGCACATCATTACCTACTGGAGGCACGAGCAGCTCCAGGCCTGTTCCAGCCGAACGCTCGTCCAAACAAGCCAGCAGCCAAGCACCGGCCCCAGAACTACCTCTTCATGGCGAGCTCTCTGGGGAGGGCGACCGCAGCATTGGAAAAGAATCGCTGGACCGGTCTAGTCCTGCACGACAAAAGGACCTCTTCGAACACTGGGAGCAGGTATTTGGCAAGCAAGGCCTCCAGACTTCAGCTGGTGACAGCGAGGAAGAGGAGGGTATTCGCGAAAGTTTCCCTATGGTTGGCGATGGCACCAGCACCACCGCAGGTACAGGTTTAACAGGCGATAGCGGATCTCAACCAGCACCATCTGATGGACCAGGCAAAAGTAATGTG
This sequence comes from Amblyomma americanum, assembly GCA_030143305.2. Classification (NCBI taxonomy): domain Eukaryota; kingdom Metazoa; phylum Arthropoda; class Arachnida; order Ixodida; family Ixodidae; genus Amblyomma; species Amblyomma americanum. The sequence goes on from JARKHS020002545.1 coordinate 298,959, forward strand.
ATAGCAGTAGAAAAATCTGAAAAGTCCCTGACAATCGAGCTTAAGTCCGCGCCATTGAAGCGAAAAGCTGAGAAAGAGCAGAAAAAGCTCCCTCAGGCTCAAAAGCATCCCAAGAAGGCCCCGAAAAGAGAAAGTCTTAGCGTGAAACGAACTACCGCCATGGATAACCTTGTCCAGGGGCAGGTTGTTCCGAAGCCAAAAGAGGATGTAGCCGTTAAAGACAAACCGGGGGAGCTTTGTGTTACGGCACCGCCACAGCAAATAGAATCGAGGGAGACTCGACGCAGGAGCACTTATAGTGAACTGCAAGTGCCCGAGCCGTCGAGTGTAACCACAAAAGATGTAATTGAATTAACGAAAATCAGAGAAGCTGCAGGCAAGCAAGAACCTCCAGGCAAGGCCTCCAAGGATGACTCCCCGAGGCGCGCTATGCCCCGAAGCTCGCATCCTGCCCCGCGTTCCATGACATACAGGTACTACATGTCGCACTCTTCTATCAGCTCGGACAAGAGGGCGCCTGACACTTCGTCGTCGGATATGTCGACGCATGGCATAGAGTTCTACAAAGGCTGTCTTCACGCCGGGAAAGTCCTTCCTCTGTCCAAACAACCTCTTGATGGAAGGTCCTTAGCCTCATCCCTGCCCGTCGTAGAGGAGAGCGAAAGCCAAAGGCAACTAACTGCAGATACGGCTCATCCACCACCTGGTGAGGACACCGTTCGTCCGGTACCCATGACCCGTAAGATTTCATTGCCTAAGGATGCCTTGGAGAAGGACATCAAGCCAGCTACGAAACCGGACGAGAAGAATGTTGAAGCTCCTGCGTCGCCGAAAAAGGATGTATCATCAATTCCTGATGCACATTCGACAGCACTACAACCTATATCGTCCCAGGAAGGTCTCCCCAAAGTTGTGTCCGATTCCGGAGTCGACGAGAAGAAAGATGCGGGCGCCGTGCCTAAACGGAGAAGACGCGACAGTACACCCAATGCAACAGCCACCTCCCGCTGAAACGGCGCCGGAGCAACTGCAAAATGTCCCGGAATATGACGAGGGCTCCTCCAAGTTGCCAAAGCCGCGATCAGAAGGTGCGATAGAAGAAAAAAAGCCGCCGGCCACGCCCCCTCCTGTGCCTTACGTGCCAGCAGAAGTTGCTTTAGGGGAGAAGGACGAAAAGGTAGAAGCAAAAAAAGAGGAAGAAAAGGATGAGGATGACGTTACAGAGCTTTCTGTAGAGTATCCACCAATAGGATCTGAAGGTGGAACCCCTGCAGTCCCTCCACCAGATGAGGAAGGAGGTGAAGTTCTAGCGAAGCCTGAAGAAGCTACGGATCTCGTACCACGTGATGAAGCGGGAAAACTAGCTAAGGCTTCTGCAAGCAGTACTGAGAAGGACATCGTAGAGGATAAAGCCTCAGCCCCTCCAGGAACAATATCACCGCCAGAGTTGCCCATGTTTAAGGAAAGTGAACTAGACATTCCGGAGAGCCCGGTAATGTCAGCTGAAGTGTTGGAAAAGACAAAATCAGGGTCAGGGGTGGGAGACCTGCCAGTTCTGGAGGTCGAGGAACTAGGTGACAGCATGCCCAATTCACCAGAGGGGGAGGAAGGCATTCCCATTGAAAAGCTGGAGCGTGAGGAATTGAAAACCAAAAGTGATGAAGAGCTAAAATCTCAAGGCGAGGGCACCGTCGCGGCCAGGACGTCTGAACCTCCGCAGGACGCTGCGGAAGGCGCTCCCACTGAAAGGCAAGAAGGCGAGGAAATGAAGGCCAAAAGTGGAGAAGACTTAAAATCGAAAGGTGAAGGCTCCGTCACGGCCAGGACGTCTGAACCTCCACAGGACGCGAAGGAAGGCGTTCCCACTGAAAGGCAAGAAGGTGAAGTAGAGAAAAGAAGCGCAGAAGAGTTAAAGCCACAAGATGAGGGTTCCGTCACCGCAAAGACGTCTGAACCTCCACAGGACGAGGAGGAAGGTTTTCCTGTTCAAGAGCCACAAGGTGAAGATTTGGAAGCCAAAAGTGGCGAAGAAATAAAATCACATGATGAGGGCTCCGTCGTTTCCAAGATGCCAGAATCTCCAGCGAAGGCAGAAAAACCGGGCACCCTGGACGCCGTGGGGGAGGAAGTGGCTGAACGGGCCAGTGCGACAGAGGTGCCCAAGTCTGAGAAGTCTGGCACGACGAGCGCAAAGGAAGAGAAGTCGCAAAGTGGCGAGCAACAGGTAGAAGGAAAGCAGCCCAGCGGTGAACAGCAGCTTTCGAAGCTTGAAGCGGATGAAAAGCAGCTCAGTGGTGAACAGCAGTCCTCGAAAGTCGAAGCAGCTCCCGAGTCCGAGATTGGCGAGGCACCCGGAGATGAAGCCGGCGAGAAGGCGGATGAGGAAGTCGAAGGTGAGAAGCCGGAAGAAGAAGAGCAAAAAGAGGAAGGAGAGGAAGAAGAGGGCAACAAGGCTGTCGCCAAAGAAGGCGAGGAAGCCCCGGAACAACCCGAGGAAGAAAAGCCCAAGGAAGAGGAGGAGCCACAAAAACCCCCAACGCCTGAACCAAAAGGGAAACCAGGGCCAGAAGTCGCGGTTAAAGTTGCATTTCTCAAGCCACAAGGAAATGAAGCCTACTACATCGCCATGGTCAGAATACGGACTATTCCCATGCTGCTACTACTCGGGAACATCGTGGTCCTCATTATATTTCTCATTATGTCCTATTTGGACCTCTTCGTGTTCTTCTACGTTGATACCGTTATTGTGCCACCCATCGTCGTTCCCAAGGACACCAAGAAAGGCGTGGGCCTTGTCTGCCGCACCATTCGGTGCGGAATAGGCGGAACGACCCTGTACTACGCCGTCAACCACAGCGTCGAACCGTGCGACAGCATGTTCAAGTACGTTTGTGAACGCTGGATCCACGAACCGAGCGAGAAATACCAGAAGGTTGTGCTCGGGGCAGATAAACAGGTTACGGACGATATGTATTCAGAAATGCGAAGACTGGTGGAGAGTTATCAAGGTTACGCGCAGTCAGGCCATGTCTTGGGCAAGCTGGCTTTGCTATACAGGAATTGTGAAGATTTTCGCACCAGGGACGAGGCCGGGGCGCGCCCACTGAATCAGCTGATGCATAAGTACTCGCTCAACGGCTGGCCTTACGAAGAGCGTTTCAGTGGAAAACCGGAAGAAATTATGGCAAACTACATTCGCGACACAGGCTCCGGAGTTTTCGTATCTGTGCGCATGATTCCTGACCCTGAAGACCCCCAACAGCACGCCAAGAAACTTGTCGCGCTGGAATGCTCAACATTCGTTCTACCGATAGACATGCTACTCACTTATAGAGCTACGCAAAAGGAAGCCATAAAGGCTTACAAGGTCTACATTTCTAGCGTCCTCGAGGACTTTCAACACGGTGCTTCAGAAAGCATGGCGAGCAACATTTTCGCCTTCGAGGTCAACTTAGCTCATCGGTGTGATGTTCAGTGCCGGAAAAAGCGACTTAAGAAGATCAAGGTCAGCGAAATAAGTCAGTACACCGACAAAGACAGCGGAATAAATTGGGCCAAAACTCTGAAGACAATAATGAGCGGCGTCAGCTACGACGTAACGGACGACACACCGATACTAGTTCGATCAGTCGCCTACTTCAAAAAGCTGGGCCTGCTCTTTCGAGACAGCACAACCAAAACGAGAGCGATGAACTACCTCGGCTGGCGCTTTGTGCAGAAATTCTCGCGTCACACAACGGCAAAGTACAGAGAGAGCTACAAGACTTTCCAGGAGAACGTTTTGGGCCAGGTGCGGCTGGACGACTGGATGCGATGCCTGGTGGACGCCTCCGATGCAATGCCACTAGCACTGGGCCGACTGTACGTTCAGCTCATGGGTCAGGAGGCAGCAGACTCCAGGGCCTACAATATGGTGGTGACTCTTCTCGAAGGATTGCGCCACATGATCGGAGAGTTCAAGTGGGTGCAGGGCGAATCCAAGGAGAAAGTATCCGCGATCATGTCCAAGGTCAGCATGACGATAGGATACCCGACCTGGCTCATGAATGACACTGCACTCAACTCCTACTACAGTACTGTTCCTACCAGTGGCTCGTATTTGGAGCTCTATGCCGAGGCGCTCAAGGCTAACTACATGAACCAGTTTAAGAGCGCCCTCTCCACAGACGTTCCGAGCAAGATGGCAAACTTCATCTTCCCTTCCAGACTTGTGGAGCTGCATCAACGGGCGGGACCTCCGCGCGAGAGCCTCCTCTACGACATCCGGAGCAACCACTTCGCCGTTCCGTCCGGAGTGATGAACCCGCCTTACTACGTCAGTGACAGCACATGGTCGATGAACTTCGGCGGCCTGGGAGTTCTGGTCGCGAAGGACCTGGTCAACGAGTTCTTCCACGCCCTGGACGCCGGCTGGATGGCCGAAAGTGAGCGCCTCGAGTTCAAGAAGAGCTCCGACTGCGTCCTCGCCGCCATCGGCAAGAGCAGCCGGACAGGTTCGGCGGACGAGGCTGTCATGAAGTGCGGCGGCCTCGTCGGCGATCTGCTGGCGCTCCGGCTCGCCTACACCGCTTACCACGCTTACGCCGACTCTCGCGAAGAGCGCACTCTTCCGGGCATGGAAGACAAGAGCCCCGACCAGGTGTTCTTCGTGGCCGCCTTTCGGACGTTGTGCACGCAACTGCGAGAGCGACACTACGTGCCTATGGTGCGCGGCAAGGAGGAAGTGCCGGAGCTTGCTTATCTCGACGCTCTGATGCGGAGCATGAACGAGTTCACCGACGCATTCAGCTGCCCCGACGGCATGTACCGTCAGAACGTTGTGAGGCAGTGTCTCACGGGACAGGAGGCCGCGGGCGGCAGGCTCAAGTCGCGCAAGCGTGCTCTCTGGAACCCCGCTAACGCCTCGGCCACTACGGTGCAGACCCTGGCGGGTGGTACGACGCCGTGGAGGACAGTGTACAAACGCCGTTACAACCGCACGGTATTTAAGCGGCCCTTGGACAGGTCGGGAGACGCGGCATTTGTTAGGGAACGGTTGTAAATATTGTTGGTGCTGTTTATTTTTTCTTCCGTCATGGACGCCACTTAGCGGCAGTGACTGTAAATAGCTCGACCATTTTTAAGTTTCACGCCTTCTTTCATATCAGTGCGCATAATTTGGCGGGGACTTCATTTCTCACGAACTATGGTCACCTCATTAAACAGTTTTCACATGGTCGCCTCATAAGATTTCTGCTGAGCACAACAGGAGCTAAGAGTGGTGTACGTTTGTCTATTTGTGTTTATTGTTGTTTTAGTTCTTTGCCTATAGGTTATTTGCAGAAGGCTGATGATCCGCTTTCGACTAGACGACTTGCATAGGTGCGCCCTGTTTGCTGTAAAAACGTGGTTAGTGTTCCTTCCACACAATTTTCTCGATGCTGGCCCGACAGATGAATGGCAGCGTAGCGTCTATTCAACGAAAAAAAACAACTAGGGCACACGTCAGCAACTCATTCTGAGCGTCCAGGGGCGTCACCATCATCTTAACTTTATTACTCCTTTTTTTAAATGAAAACGTAAAATGAGGCATGTTCTGCGCTCGGCTAGCGGACTGTACAGTACTACAGTCCACTGTTAAAGGAAACATGCGATCGCGTGGCCTCCGCGCTTCGCGGAGCGCTGCCGCCGAGAACTTGTGTAAATTATCGGCACAAGGCACATGCGCAGCAAGCATGGCGGCTGGTCTTTCCACGCATGCGCCTCATGCCGCTTATTCTCGCCGCGACTACGCAGCAGGACGTCGTGAAGCGCGGAAGCCACGCGATCGCATGTTCCCTTTAACAGTGGACCGTGCTGTACTTTCCTGATATTTCTGTGGCGAAATCAGCTTAGATGTATGGAGCGTACAGGTTCTTTAGTTCAGTCCGTCACCCCCCTACTTGATGGCAGCCTGACGATTACCCCAGCAGCAGCGGCCCCCCCTCCTTTTTTGTATTTTTTTACTGCGCTGCGACAGATTAAGTCGAGCTGTGATGAGCGGCGACGGAACTCCAGACAGAGAAGAAGAAAAAACAGCAAAAAACCGTTGGCTTTTCCAACACGCTCGGCGGCGTTGACGCTGCCCGGCAGGAGGGCCCGCAGCCAAGCTGCGACCAAAGGTTTGATTGGTGCCGCCGAAGCGAACATCTCGTCCAGGTCGGCTTTGTGTCAATTAGGTTAGCCACGACGCAGGAATCTAATCGACTGCGCTCGGCTCGAGCCTGGCGGCCTACCGCTAACAGCGGGAATGCTCAGGCCATCCCGCAGAGAGTGACTCGGCGCTTCATTAGGAATGTCTTGTCGGGGATACCGTCGGCCGGTGGCGGCAACCAACGCCGGGACAGCGTCAGGAGGGGAACGGAAAGAGCTCAGTGAACTCGTTTCTTCTCCCGTGCTCTCCAGCTCTCCCGTGGAGAGCTGCGGTTAGGGACGGCGGCGTCAATTCTGGCCGCCGCTACCTCGTTTCGAGAGCGCCATTATCGGCTGACTCCCCCCCCCCCCCCCCCCCCCCCGCTCGTCCGGCCTGTGAATGGAGTTTGGGGATTCTGACCTTAATGGTGCTGCGCTGTGTCGAAAGGTTTCTCTGTAGCAACGCGGCCGCAAGCGATTCGTCGCACCTGGCGTTGGTGATATGAGAGTGACATACATACTTGCCGTAACGCAACCACGACTGTAACGCGAGGGTTGACTTTGTGGGCGCGTAGTGGATAAAGCGAAAGAACAGGAACGTAACGTGAGGAACGATGCCACAGTATACCGAAAACAAATGGCTTTCATGCGCCCTTTCTCTTTCAGAACAGCCACAGAAAAGGTTACCGGGTAAGCTAGATGAGAAGATAAGTAAGGAGTCTTGCCACGCCGTCACCGCATCGATTGTGTGCTTTTGACTCTTCGTCAACACAAAGAACGCCGCCGCGTTATTTGTGTTTTGAAGCGAAAAACTTCCCTACGCTAGGTAAAGCAGACGTCGCGTAGGCCGGGGAATGACCTTGAACGACCTTCAGCCCAACCACGTTTGCCGTGTATGACCATATGTGGTACAGCTATGGTGTCGAAACCTTGACCTTTGACCTTTGACACTGGGTGACTTTTCACCTTAAGAACATCCGATTGGGTGATGTGAAGCCACGTGATGACATCCCATGGGGTGTTGTAAGACCATGTGATACCACGTCATAGCCACGTGGTAGTGTGGGTATATATAGAACGGCTGTCGCGAGCGTGTAGAATAGCTGCCATGGACTAGCCTCAGACGCTTAGCAAGCGTGCTTGCTTTTCGCTGAATTCCGGGGTTAGTCAAGTCAAGCCACTGTCAATTTTTTTTTCTGGGGGGGGGGGGGGGGGGGGAGGCTGGTCTGCACGACACGACGCATCAACCAATGTGGAAGTAAATACGGTGTAGCGTGCTTTTGTCTCCACGTGGTATTCGATGTAAACGCGAATATTTGACTATAACGCGAAGGGTGACTTTTCACTTACATTTTCGATTAAAAATGGTCGCGTTAGTTTTAATTAAATACGGTAATTTTGCTTCATAGTTCAACGCTTTCTGCCTTTGAGACGCTACGAAAACTGGTTTTGTTCCTATATAGCGATCTTTCAGCTCTTTATCCGAATGTGCTTCATCTATCACGGATTCCTTCCTTTAAGAAGGATTTAGAAGCCAATCAAGTCGTAGTTGGAGTGATTTTTAACGTTTCGTAGCAACGAGGTAGATTATAGCCTATCTCAAAACAGTGACCTTGGCAGCACGACACTGGACGCCAATTATGAAGACAGATTTTGTCCCCCTTAACATATACTACCTATTTCTTCTTATTTTGTGCCCTGCATATCAACTTAGCGCGGCGATTTCACCAATCCCGATATAATAAATGCTGGGGATTTCAATTTTGCTGTGGACATTTATTGTCACCGTTTCCCGAAATGAGAAATGCCGAAATTTGAATTTTACTGTGAGCATTCATTACGAGATTATGTACGCTATCAAGTACACGTCTGTAAAAAATTAGCCGTTGTTGTTTACGGCGATAACTAACCGACGACTTTAGGCGATAACAGACTTTTTCAGGCACAAAAAAACGTCTTAGTATACAAATGGCAAGCAGCGTTTAAACGGGTTTAGGTAAAAGCATTGGGAAGCATCCACTGATTAAATTAAAACAGATTAAATTATTGTAAAAGACTTAACCAAAGAACAAATAACCTCAGTTGCTGTGCTCTCACGCTCTTGTTAAAACCAAAGCTGCTGTAAATCCGTCCGTTATAGTGGTGATAGCGTGGGTAAGCCTGCTACGTTTTTGTAAAGAAGGATCCTTGCAGGCTACCAGCGGTTGTCGTCGCTGGACGGTGTAGTAAAATTCATTTTCAAGAAAAACCATCCCACTGGCAAAAAACACGTTGTAACCCAAACTACTTCCACATGAATTGTTACTAGAATAATGATTTGTGAGGAGGAGGGAGAGGACTTTTTGGCGAGGTCGAAAGGTTGGTTTCAGTGCACTGTATGATCCCTTCGAGATTTCTCGGATTTCTGAGATTAGCTCAATGGGGCTTGTTATTATAGCCCTCTTCAAGCAATATTAGCTCGTATAATGAAATGAACTACTGGCCCATTCTCCACGAAAATACTGCCTCAGTTTTCTTTCACTTTACAGCTTTCATAATATAATATCAGTGGGGTCGCGGACTGATATGCACCTTTTGTGAGCAGTAAAATAAATAAAATAAAATGAGGTGGCATCGCTAATACTTGTTTTACAATTTTAGCGCAGAAAAAAAGAGAAGCAAATAGGGAGAGAAATTCGAGTTTACGAAGAAATTCGTAAATGCGTTGACGGCAGCGGTGCACTGATGGGTCTTTTATCGAATGTAATTTATACAGTAGAGAGTACATCTTCAAAATGAACTTCAAGTGCAGTCGGCTCTTTTTTCTCCACTTCGATCACATGACGGCCTGTAAGCCACGAAATTGTATACAGCGCAAAGACCGCGAGACTTAGACGCAACATATAGCGGCGCCAACATTTGCAGCAACACGTGAATGAACCAGATAGGAAACAGATAAAGAGGAACAGAAAAAAAGGCTCGAAGAAAAAATATATCCGAAGACTACAAATGGCCGGTATAAAGAGACGACTGAATGAAAGGGAAATGACAGGTAAAAACAAGAGAAGAATATATCAAATTTCTCGCTTGCAAATGCTGCTCAGAGCGCATCTATTCACCCGTGGTATGCAGTGCTGCTGTTTACGAACGATTCAGCCCTTGGTGGTTTGTGGCTGCCGGTGTGGGGACCTGCCCTGCAGCCAAACATTCGCTCGGAACCTTGCTGGTGAGTCGGACGACCTCGATTCATTAGCGTACCTTGTTGCTAGCTGGCGTTATTGTTGCCTTAGCAATAAATGCCTGTTTGTGTCAGCCAGTGTGTCGTTCCTTTGTTCCCTCAAAGCAATGCCTGCCGTGGTTGGCGTGCGCTCGGTAGCGTACGCGATCACGGGGTGGGGTCCGGGCGGCTTTGAACCGTGTCAGCCGCGATTGAGTGGGGAGAACGTATATTTATATCTCACCAATTCAAACCCACACCGGTCAAACGATAAAGCTACACTCTTTTAGAGAGCTTGCTCGTAGAAAAGAGTAAGCAGAGGCTTCCCACGGTCCGAGCCCAGTGCTACGAAATAGTGCCGCTTAGCTAGCCACCGGCTCTGATTTCAATCGATTACAGCCAGGGAAACTGAGAGCAGCTATGCCGACAACGTTAGGGCTACGAAGCGGCGACTGGCGGCCGCCATATACATCGTGGTCGCTTTCCCCTTTTGCACGTCGGTCGCGGCAAAGGCGGCCGCCAGGAAAGATTCGAGCGTCGCGAGACTCAATTTTTCCCAAACTGTCTCTTCTTTCGCGCTGGCGGGTCAAACAATTTCGTTACCGTTCGTTGCGCTGTTACCCTCAAAAGCGAATCATTTCTCGCGGAGGAGTATTTGTGGCAGTTGTTGAGCACGTTTCCGTAGAAAAAAAAAACGACCAAGTAAATATAATTTGCGAAAATACTTTGCCAGGAGGGCGAGAATAAATTAACACATAATCTCCGACTATTACGCGCGAGATTTAAAGGACTGTTTTCATTTATGTTACGGAAAAAGTAGTGTCGCAGTACTTTCAAGTTATGTGCAAACAATCTCTGGCATAGTAAAAGTGCCCAAGTTTAACGACGAAGCTAACGATGTACTTCCTGACTAGAGAATATACACGACATGAAAACCAATCTAAGCGCGTGGGTTCCAGATCTGACAACTGTCTGCTTATTTCTTACGGCACGTTACAGCTAGTCAGCGATACTCCCCCTCAACAGGTGTAATCTCGAGCCACCGGTTAATAACAGAGCCATAGCGGCTTCGGTTGCCGCTCAACCGTCTTGAAGACTTTTGTCTCCAACTGTGCCTGTTTTGTACCAGTGCTAGGTACCGGCTGTCTGAATGCCGATTTATTTTCCTGCGGCAATACGATGCAAACACGCATAAACCTTGCACTAGGTCTTGATGTACCCTCTTCGTTTCCTTTGACGTATTGATTCTTGTCATCATTAATTTGAAAAAAGATCTCAGTGCACGACGCAGTAAATCGAATTTTCAACGCGGTGTAGCATTAGTGTTAGGTGGCAGTGGTCTGATTTATTGTTTAGTTCAGGGTTTGGTCACCAGTACCATCAACAACGCGAAAAAATTCCGGTCCTTTTCAAATACTTCAGAACAGAACACATCTAGCATTAGGGAACCTACATCTTACCGGGTTCACTGTACCACTCTATAACGAATACAAAATACTGAACGCAGAGAAAGGCCCCAATTAAAAGTTACTTTTTGAAGTCTCGTGACAAGAACAAAATTTTTGACAGATTAAGCATTAGATTAAACATATGAGCAATGAAGTGCGCACAAATACGGGGAACCAGAAACTAGCTTTGGCCAGCTAGAGTGTGACCAAGTCCGCATATTTGGGCATTCAGCCGTTAACGCCATCCCGTCAAATCCTTAAGCCGGAGCTCCCTCCTCGTTTATTGTCAGGCAGTTTAAGATGTTCTTCATCTTGGCTGTTTTAAAAAGATCGTTACTTGCATTTTTGGGAGAACACTGAAAAAATCCTTACTGTAACCAGCTTTATGACGCTTATTATAATAAAATGGCAGTTGTGTTGTAAGGAATTTTCATCTGCCCCACTCCGTATCATCTCTCATTCATCACAGATCGATGGCTTGATCCGACTATTAGCAGACAGATTTAGTTGGGCGCTTACTTTTTTTCGCGGAGCAGTGGGAGTAATCTGTAGTCAAATAAAGCCGTTCCCCACAGAACTACAGAGCTGCTTTTTACCGAAGGTTTCCGAGATCCGTTATAAGGCCCCAGTGACGCTGGAGGCTTGGTAAAAAACAAAAAAAAACATGTTAAAAGCTTCTGTGCTTCGATGTGGGCTCAAGATCAGCAGTATTTCCTTAAGCTAGTTTAGGGCTCCAATAGCGCGCACCTACAAAGCCAATTACATAAATATGGGCTGCTGTAAGCCAATCAATCCTTGTATCCAGGGGAACCGATGTCTCAGATGTGAAATACTACGACCTACGGCGCCAGATTAACCGGTGCGCGCAGAGACTGTATCGAAAGGACAACAATAAAAAAGCACGAACAGAGACGCCTCAATGCCTGACAAACTATAGAAACGTCAAGTGGGCCAACGAGGATAAGAAAAGAAAAAAAAATGTAATGGAGACGAGAATTGATGAAGGGCCTAAATAAAAGAACATCATACAGCCATCACTTTCTAGCGAAACGCTCAAAATAAAAATAGGTGCGGGAAAGTAGAAGGATCGTTTCCTGTCCCGACTTTCGGTGCTTCCACGAAAGGTCGCCGTGTGCATGCCCGTATCTTCGCTTCGCGCCCGCGCGCGGCTTTTCTTTGTCTGCCAGGCTCGGCTGCGAGGGTAATAAAGACAAATGCACGCGGAATCCCACGAGTGGCGGAGGCGAGCTTAGTGCGGCACCGACTCTCTGGAATCGAGTGCAGAGGAGAGCGCCTCGCTAAAGGAGACAGCGATGAAAAGAAGAAAAAGAAAGGTGGCCATTAGGTCTCCACGCTGTTACCTTCACCTCAAAGTAATGCCGTGTGTTCGTGTGCGTGTGTGTGAGTGTGTGTTTCCTGCTGGAGGAGGCCGACTGCGGTGAACTGTCTCCTGTCTTGTGATTGCTCTGCGCCGGGCGGGCAAGCGAAGCTCATATTCTAAATGACGCAATTCTCGGTAGGACTGTGGCTTAGCAAATAAAACGGTAGGTATATTTTCATTTACATTGCTTCGTTACAAGTGTGTCCGAGAGCTGTGACTTGCGGGCAACGACCCCTTCAACAAGGTTTCGCGAGCAAATGTTTTTGCTTTTTTTGTTTTATGGAATGTTGTATTCCGTTGCGATTTCAATTTGCGTCTTGGCCCAGTCTGCGAGAACTGAGATTTGTGATGACGAATACTGTCTCATTCACGGACAACCTGGGTATATAGTTGGGCTGGCCGTCTTTTTTTTTTACTAAAAAAATATGTAGCACAGTGAAGTGACCTCTCTCTCAGGACCTGCGCCTTCACTTGCACAAAGTTTCCTAGTGGTAATGCTCAACAAAACGCTTAACATAATAAACAGAAGGAAGAGAAACTGCCCACGTTTCAGCCAAATTTTCTGTCCCAAGTGGAATATCTTTTGATGCTTGTTGTGGGGTCACCGTGGCCGGGGTATTGTTTAAGAACTAATTTAAGGGCCAAAGAAACTGAAAGGGCACTTATGCTCAGCCCAGGTTCTGCTTACACGCCTATATATGTATCATTATGTGGAGTTGGTCATTCTCTATGTAACGTTCATAGATCGCGATGAGTCCTCATGACACTCCTGGCGCAGTGGTGCAGCTGTTAAGCGATGCGCTTCCTGATCTCATCCCCCCACCTAACTTTCTACCGTCTTCTGCTACGGTTCCATTCCCTTAGAATCTTGTCTGTTACGCCTAAGGACCATCGGTTATCATGCCTTCGCATTACATGCCGTGCCCAAGCAAATTTCTCCGCACAGAAACCGGCGAACACCTCCTACGGCATCATCTGGCCCACAACACATGCTCACCTGCCCCAACTATCACATGATCCCACCTGACATCCAGGGCCAACTGCGCATCAAACCTCTACCCAGAAATATGAACCACGAGCTACAATGTGGCACACGCCAGGCCCGAGGTGAATATTACACCAAACACCACACATGGCGACCTTACATCCTCTACGTGAACGTGGCCTAACAAACACTAGCAGGCTATTATACCGCTGTTGCCGCCTACGGGGGTGGCACCATGGGGGCCGCAACCATCCTCCACGCCAGCAACCCTACGAAGGCTGAAGGCGTGACCTTGGCGCTCTTACACGCTACACAAGATCCCAACATCAGTGAAATCTGTGCCGACTCCCAAACTGCGTACTGTCAGTATCAGCAAACCATTATCACACCAACCGCCCGACTCACTCTCGCATTAGGACACACTCATACCCAAGAGGTAACCCTCGATCACGTGAGTTCCTGGGCATGCTCCGATCTCCGGTACTTAGCGCGTTTATTCGCTGGCAAGAACAGGACTCTTCTTGAAGCCCAGGCCCGTGGACTCTTGGACAAATAGGAGCCCTCCCTATAGGGGCTTTTGTTCTTTTATTTAAAAAAAAATCCCACATCCTCCTCCTCTGGATTTCGAGTAGCATGTCATTAACCTGTGTTTGTTCCCTCACCCACTCTGCCCTCTTCCTGACTCTTAACGTTACACCATTAGTTTTCCTTTCCTTGGCTCGCTGCGCTGTCCTTAACTCATGTTGGATCTTTTTGGTTAGTCTCCACGTTTCTGCCCCATCGGTGAGTACCGGTGAGATGCAGCTTTTATATAATTTTCCTTTGAGGGATATTGTTAAGATACAGCTTTTATATAATTTTCCTTTGAGGGATATTGGTAAACTGCCATTCATCATCGAGAGGACCTACAAAAAGCGCTCCACGCCAACCTCCTTCTTCTAGCTATTTCACTCTTGTGATCTGGATCTGCGGTCACTACATGCCCTATGCAGACGTATTCCCTTACCACTTCCAGCACCTGGCTACAAATTGTAAACTGCCTTTCCCTTTCGGGATCGTTGAACATTACTTTGGTTTTGTGCATATTATTTTTGCGCCCATGGTACTGCTCTGCCTATCAGGCTCATTGATAATGTTTTGCAGTTCATCTCCTTAATTACTTAGCAAAGCAATGCCATCAGCGAATTGCAGATTACTAAGGTATTCTCCGTTAACTCTTATCCCCAACTGTACCGAATCGAGGCCTCTGAATACCTCCTGTAAACAGGCGGTGAATTGCAGTGGCGAGATTGTGTCTCTCTGCCTGACACTCTTTCTTATCGGAATTTTATTGTTGATTTTGGGGAGGACTATGGTAGCTGTGCACCCGCTATAGGTATCTTCTAGTATTTTCGCATAAGGCTCTGCTACACCATGATTCCGCAATGCCTGCATGACTGCTGAGGTTTCGACTCAGTTAATAATACATACCGCAACATACTCGCAATACATACACACGCAAGCACCCACACATTCATGCATTCACAGAGAAGCGCCATCAAGCACACGAAAGCATAGACAGCAACTTAATACTAGTGATAGGGTAGTGCTCGAGAGAAGCAAAACCGAAAAGCTAGCGCACCCTATTCGCATCTAATTCCGCTAAATTTTCCGTCATATTTTATTCATTCAACGTTATGTATTTAAATATTTATTGATTTTTACAACATTTTTCTTATCTATACTGTTCAAATGTGCATTTTTTAATGCATATAAATCTTATATTGATATGAGCAGCTTTATAAACATGCGTACGCGAGAAGTGATTGACTGCATTAAAAAGTCTGCGCACAGCCTGTTTCAACACTGCTAATCATTCTCACGAACACAGCCGCCGCGGTGGCTGAGTGGTTACGTCGCTCGGCTGCTGGCCCGAAAGACGGGGGTTAGATGGCGGCCGCGGCGGTCGAATTTCGATGGAGGCGAAATTCTAGAGGCTCGTGTACTGTGCGATGTCAGCGCACGTTAAAAAACCCCAGGTGGTCGAAATCTCCGGAGCCCTTCACTACGGCATCCCTCATAGCCTCAGTTGCTTTGGGACTTTAAACACCCATAAACCCATAAACTCAACAAAGGCGTAAGCCGGGCTAGTTGGTACATTCTTTGGATGGAAACAGCGCAGCAGACGGGACCAAGAAAGGAAGACGACTGGAGACGGACGCAGCGCCCGTGTGTGTGTCTTCCTTTCTTGGTCCCGTCTGCTGCGCTGTTTCCATAAACTCATTCTCACGAACAGGAGTCAGCCACTCCACTCAGTGACTTCTGTTGGGACAGGATTTAGGTTACTCAAACGAAAACCTTAAAGACTGACTACATGAAGCCAACTAGCTAAGCCACACTATGCTCTACATTGATAACGTCATTGAATTGGAGAGTATGTCAGAAACCTGATCTGAACACAAAGACTGGATGGTGGGCACTCCTACCTGCAGAAATGCCTGGGGGCGACCTCGCCACCCCCTTCCGCTTCCTCCGTACATTTAATTTTCCCTCTTCACTGCGCCAGTTCGCTTCGAAGCTTAAGCTCGCCCACGACGTGTTTCTTCTGAGAACTGAAAACTCCGTTTTTCCGGGCGGATATTGTAAAGGGCGTGTGGGGACATCTTAAATACAACTTTTTTTTTTGAAATTTGCCTACCATCTTGAAGCACAAACCACACAAAATTTTATTTCAGCACAGCATGAATCGACAAAACATACTACAGGCACGAATCACATTCGCAGCAATAAGACAGAACAATTCGAAGGCGGAAAGTTCGTCACAGAAGAGTTCTAGAGCTCGGTCTTTATGGGCTGTCCTCGATCGCACGTTCTCAGTTTTGCTTTCGGTCTTTCGAGTTGTCACCTACAAAGCCCTCATTTGCACAAGCTACGGTTCGACGCTTTCCCTTTCGTTCATACGTTATTCGCGGACTACACACGAATAGCAACGTGCAAATGCTAAGCACATCGTTCGATTCCGTTCATTCTCCTCATAAACCCAAACTTTGCGAGTAGAGTCAACAAGGCTTTTGCTATTTGCTTCCAGAACTGATAAAGAACACAAATGATAAGAAGGAAATAAAAAAGGACAATAAAACGCGGAAGAAGAGCGCTAAATGAAGTGTTGACCTGCCGCCAGCCTCATTTCAGGCGGTCCGGCCCGAGAAACTTCGCCCGATTTTTCTCCGCGCTCGATTTCTCTCATCTTTACCAAATGGCTCACGCGGAGCGGCTGAAAACAAATGAGGGAAAGTCACGAACTGAGCGCTGACCCTCCGCTAACTACGGGTGCCGGACAGCAGGGATATTATACCGGGCCATGGAAAAAAAAAATAGTTCACGATGGGAAGAGATGGAAGGGGGGGGGGGGGGTTGTCGTTTCTTCATTATCCTTCCAAGACGGTGGCAGCGGTGGCAGCAGCGGTGACGGCACCGACACGAGCAGAAATAAAGAAAACTCCTCCGCCCAGGCGAGGGCAAACAGAAGCGTTTGCTGCGGACGTGATCGAGCTTGAACAGGACCCGGAGCCGCCACGAGAGAGCGCTCCGAGCGCGCTCGCGCTCGCACAAACGCCCACCACTTTATAGCGTAGCTTTGTTCGTTTCGGCCGGGAATGTGCTCCCTTTACGAGTGCGAAATTTATTACAGCGAGGCGTAGAGATGGGGACGTGAAGTATATAACGGCGAAAGTGTGAAGAAAAAAATGCAGTGAAAAGGAAAAACAACAAAACAAGATAAAAGAGATAAGCAAACGGTACGGAGAAAAATAAGATGAGAGAGAGAGAAAAAAAGAAAGGCGTGAGTGCGAGAAGCAGCGCTCCGCACGTCTGCTCCTGGCGTCCTCTCTCTCTTTCTTTTGCTCATCGATCGCGTTCTCCGCGCACGCAAAAAAGGACGTCCGAACGGTCGTCATTAAAAAGACTGACCGAGGCAGCTATGCGATGAAAGGAGGCGGGCAAAGGACGGGCCGACCTCAAAGGCCAGTTTAGTGCCGAAATGAAAAGGCAGAGCCAGTCGGGAGGAAGCGAAGGGGAAGGAAGAACAAGCCTCCATCGACAAGGCAGATCCGGTAATTTGCATGGGAAATCACTCTCGAGGAAGCAGGGTGTGAGAGCGAGAAAACAGTATTTAAATGAGCTGCTTTCGGGGGCCACGAGCATGGCTTCGGTTGCGCCGGCAGTTTCTCTCCGCTTCGCTCGCTTTCACTCTTTCTATCTCCTTCTTGCTTCACGCGGAGTGTGTGGGCCCTGTGGCTCGGTTTTAAACCGTTACGCGAGAAGTAAAGGCCGACGCGGGCTCACAGGCGCGCCCCGCACGGGGCCCAAAGGAGCGTGCAAGCCGCTGGTGAGGCCGGAGATTAGTACCTCTGTGTAAGCAAGGAGCAAAACCATCTGTGTCTGAAGACCGGCTGCGCGCATTGCGCGGGTAAGCTGGTTTAGCTCGAGCCAAAATGTCGTTGTACCGCCGCTGGGGATACTATGCCGAGGTGACACTTAGAGCGACACAGGCGGAAGAATATGCGCCTAACCAGTTGCGCGTGTCGCAGAGCCACTAAACCTGCGTCTCTTAAAATGAAGTCTTAAAAGCGTGTACTGAAACTGAGAGAGAAAACTAAAAATCTGATCTTTTGGCATTTTCTTGCAGCGCTATCAGATGAACTGCAGACATGAATTCCGCGGCTAACTAGTTGCGAATCTGCCAACAACAGTTTCACATCGACATCTAATTACCTTGTGGGTAGGAAATGTGATTGCATACGAAGCTATTGGTGCCGTTACCGAAAGTGACATCGCTTGTCTCCAGCCAATATGAATTATTCGGTCTGGTGACTTCACCTTCCTCCAGCCAATGAGCGAAGTTTATGTCCGAAGACACAATTTCTTTCCTGATGATGCTTTTAATGCTCTCGCATTAAAACACTCGACTCGTGTGCGCATTGCTTTAGCGTTCGCTTGCATATGGCTGCATGCGTCGCGGGTTTTTCTCTCTAGTGTTAGGTCACACTCTGTGGTAGCAGAAGCCAAGTATGTACCGACACACACGAGTTTGATGAGCGTTTCATTTTTTTGCCTCGTTAAACCTGCATCTCTCTAAGGCGTTCACTTGGATTATCGGTAGCCCAGTACTTACTCTTCCCAACAGAAAGCACATTTACAGGGATTCATCGTGTCAACAGTTCTAACAGTCTCCCCCAACACGAACAGAAATTCTCAAGTACACAACTTACTCAAAAGATAAGCGTGTCGCCTCCTCTTTGTAGCTACCCGTCTCTAGTGTATTGTTAACCTCGCTTTTGATATATTCATAATTTCTAGATGAATTCAGCAACAGTGGGTTTCAGGAGCTGAGAACACTTGATCAACTCTGGGTTTCAGTAGAGGAGCAACAAAAGCCCTAAAATTGGCTTCACCAAGGAAGTACTGACATCCTGCTCTAGACGTCTGGTAAACCTTCCAAGTGTTAACAAGGAGGACAGCTTTTTAAGAAACAGAGAAAATGAAGATTACGTATTCCTGATAATAGAGATGATGAGTGCTAACAGCTTTTCCATCGTGCTTTTGCGAATAATCATTTTGCGGTTTATGGGTTTGTTTTGGGGATTAATGTTTTAGCTAGTCCTGACACGATTATGATGGATGCATTCCGTCCACAAGCACATCAACTATGGGATCCTGGGGCCGTATTCTATAAGCTGTCAATTTTCCATTGCCCATTTCGCATCTATTTGGTCCTCCCTCTGTCATTGGTCACTCAGATATGCCCGCGGGTTTTAAGCGTCTGTGGCAAGCGACCCGGTCATTGGGTAGTTGACGACCGGGCCACATCATTGGCTGCATATCGCAATCAATGGCAGCCAGTGGTAAGTTACGGTCGCCGATGTTCCCAGAGCACTGCGATGCACCTCAACATCGACTGCATACTACAGCCAATGGTAGACAACGGTGAAGAACTGTCGCCTACCACCTAGTGACCGGGTCGCTTCCTACAGACGCTTGAAAGCCGCGGGTACATCTGAGTGACCAATGACAGAGGAACAAATGCACGCGAAATGCCTTTAACGGATGTGCTCTACACGGCGCGCCCGTACTTTGGGATCTTGCCATCGTCACACCATCGCACGCGCCTTACATTCAGCCTCGGCCCCTCGCTCCGAGCGCGAGCGTTGATGCGTACGCGACGGTGCTTGTTTCGCCTGCGCCTTTTCCCATCTGCGGAAGAAATGCAAGCGTCCTTTTCAGCTAGGATCCGCCGCAGCTGCTTCCGGTATTTAAGTGAATCAAGAAAGTCTTCTTTCATTTCCTCCTTCATCGCATCCTCCACGGCGTGGTTGAGGTGTTTACCGAACGCTTCATTTTGACAGGCACTACAACGCATGGTCCAAGAATCTTCGCCTTAGGAGCTATCGTTCCAAAAGGCCTAAATTATCAAGGGGTAACCCGGAAAACGATATGAAAATACTTAAGTAAGCAAGGTGATTGGATCTATTCATCTGGTATGGATGCGTTTATGGCGATGACCTCCTTCCCCACTCCTTTCATTTTCGTTTGTTTTCCTTTAGAAGTTTTCTTTTATGGGCATATTATTGTTTTGTTTTAGCCTGCTACAGTTTTGTTGAAGAGGCAACGAATAAGTTATGTTTTGAGATGAAATATGTTGCATCGTGCCTAAATTTATGTCGGCCGTCACAAAGAATCGACTGTATGAGACGCACATTGATTGTACTGAATCTAAATTCCGCTCGTGGAATATTCGAACGGGCCGCCCAAAGCACGTCGAAGCAACACCCTTGCAAGCTCTAAAATTTTAACCGGACAACATCAACGCCTTGTGTAGCGCGAGGGTGACTGAAGTGGTGACGTTACAGCCTTGCTCCTAATCTACGAGTTGTTGTCCTGTCATCACTGCGCTCCGCGTGCAACGTTGCCTCGGTCTGTCCTTCATTCCGGTCGGCCCTCCTCGATTTTCCCCTTCGCTGCACTTAGCTGCCGTACGCACTCCACTTGGGAAGAGTGCCGTCCCAGCCTGTCTTGCCTGAAACAACGCGACACAGGGCCTCCCTGTGAAGCTCCGAGGGATGCGTCGTCGCACTCGCTGAGACAACAGAGCCGGGAACTCCGCTCCGGCCTTGCGTCAACAACACGACGGGCCTAGAATGGGCGGAAGGGAAGGAGGGGCCCCCTTTCAAGACCAATGAACCCATTTCTTCCTGGGGAGAGCGTAGAAACACTGACAGGTCGCTCTTACCGCGGCGACAGCGGTGGTGCCCGAGCTCCGGCTCGGCAGTGGCGCCACCTGGTGTCCTACGCTGCCGAAAGAAGCACGCGCCCGGAGTAATGACGTCGCTCACTGGAATTCAGTTCAGCTTACTTTCCCATGCGCATTAAGCAGTGGGCTTAGGCTAAAATGAAAACGTAGGCAAGGGAAAGAAGGCGCCAAGGTGCACTTAATCTTGCCAATCGGTCTTGGCCGGAGCGGGGAGGGGGAGCGCGGCAAAGGCCGGCTACCTAGGGAAAAGCGGCGGAAAAAAAAAAACAATGCGAGAACGTAGTGGAGGCTAGGGAAAGAAAGGGTACAAAAAGGAGACAGCGGGTGGGAAAAGAGGAAAGCAAAAGGCTGAGAAGGGTGATCTGCCTCGGCGCGAGCCGTAGATGGCGCCACATGTTTGCACTTCTTCTCAACGTCAGCGGTTTGGGGGACGCTAGTGCTGTCGGGGCGAAAGGGCGCGGGATAGAGAGAAGGAAAGGTGAAAAGGCCGAAGCCATGTAACGGAGTTTACCTACCGGCTCAGAGACCAGGAACAACAGCCTAAAATGGGACGACGAAGCCGTCGGCGCGCTCGTCAGCCGCGCTGTCGCTTGCCTGAACTGCGTGGCCGAGCGTTAGAGAGGAACCCAAGCCAAATTTGGGTTTACTTTTTTTTCTTGCGTTTTTTTTGCTGACTTAGCTACTTTCTTTTCCTTGAGCTCTACGGCTGCTCCTCCGCGCAGTTGCGTTCCTTTCTTTTGAAAGGCTGCCAGTGGTGTGCGCCCAAATGGGCTGATGTGGCGTGCTTGTTTCTCGAAATTCTACGCGCGATAGAAATTTATTCTTGTATTTGGAGGTAGCGCACTTGTGTTCGAGAATACTTACTTTTTTATTTTGACGAAGTGCAAGATGCCGTGTTTGCCCTTTCTTGTCACGTGGTTCAGATTCTACGCAGCACCGTAGCACCGTCGATTTCGTGCTGTGCGATGGTTATTGGCGATTCTGTACCTGCGTAGCAAAAAAGAAAGAAAGGAGAATAAACAGACTAAACCGGACAGTAACACACGACAATGTTTGTTTTCTTATATTACTTTTTTTCGCACTTAAAGGTCCAAGATAAAGGGCATTTGTTTCGCATTGGTACTTTTGGGTGACGTCTTGTACTTTCCGGACTGTTGGGACAAGTATCGAGCATTCGTATAGACCACACAGACACTCACGCACGACAGCAAACAGATCAGTGCTTTGCGGAGAACATAAAGAAAGGACAAATTATTTTGTACATGGCGGGTAGACAACTGCAACTGAGAGACGTTTGAATGAAGAAGGAAAATTCAGGAAAACCAGCAAGAAAAAGAGGGAAAGCTCGCTCTTTACTCGCAGGAGGAAAAGCAGAGCCGATGGAACAAACCGGAAAATGCAAGAAAATTTCGGCGAAATTGGTCAACGAAAAATGATAAGCTGTCGTTTTCAAAAATCCGAATACGCGCATGCAAACAGGTATTGTTTGCACGCATTCTAAATCCATACACGTACACTTATTTCACGTGATCTTTTAGGGTTAGCACAGAAGGTATACTATGGAGGACAAAATTCTCCAGGACGCAAGGCACGCGATTTTTGCTACTAGCTGCCATGTTTGTTAACGATAACCTGCTATCACTAGCACACATAATAGCATGCGAGTCCGATTTTCACGTCGACAAGTGTAGCCTCGAGCCAGCGACTAATTGCAGTGCTATCAGCTTCGGTTCACGATGACGCGTCCTGGAGAGTTTTGTGCCCAACAGTACCACTGCTAGTACACGTGGTATTCGAACAACCTGCGTTCAACACTAGTCTCTGCATTGTCTCAACGCTGCACCTAATGATAGTATGCATGTCCGAAAAAATAGTAAAGCAGTAACAGAGAGCGAATTTCCTAAATTTTCCAGACGTTTTGCATCCTTAGGTCATCTGCACCCATAACGCACTTCTTTCAGATGGGAGGTATCTATGTGTCTCTATGTGGTAACACAGAGCTTTATATTTCTTACACGTCAAGACAAGCATTGCACGCATCCCACAGTAATGGGATCGAAGAATGAAAAACTTTTTGTCAGATGACTGGGTCAACGTGTTTTCTGTCTGAATTACGGCGTGTTTCTTTCATCTGAAAAAAAAAAAAATAGAGCCCTCACTTGGATTGGTCGCAACATATGCGCTCGTGAACCTGTTTTTTGTGTTCCCTTACTCTGTCCGTCGTCCGGTTTTTTGCGCTTCCAAGTTTACAATATGCGTTAGCTTCTCTCTAATTTCTTCCAGCTGTATGAATAGCGCAATGCGTAGGTGTATCCGTTTTGAAAACAATGAGTAAAATGAAGAGCAGCCCTTGCAGAGTGGGCAGCCGGTTGCAAAAATTCACAATTAGTCTTACAAACACCCATTAAAGCAGACAGTTCGCGCGCTGTTCAATGCTGTCATGTCGTCAAAGGAGCTTGCGTGCTGTGTAATGAAAAAAAAAGCAAAAGCCCTTAACACTAGCGCCATTTGTGCGAATTGCAGCACGAGTAAAAAGGAAGCTTACGCAATAAGCCAACCAATCAATAAACGCATAACTAAGTAAGCCAATAAATAATTAAAGCCAACTCGGGTGCCCGGCTACATGTTTTTACGTCGCTAACAGTGACGGCGGCATGTGCGCCAAGTGCATTCCGATGGAATCTATCGCTCGAACGTATTCTTGGTGGCGCTGAAGCATCTCTCCACACCAGTCTCGAGGAGCCAGAGCGGCCACAGCCGGAATCCTTCACTGCGAGTTAACCACGTCGTGTGGGCCCAGCCCGCGCAGTATTTTCGATCATACTCCTCTCGACGCCTTGCTCCGACAGCAGCGCCATTTCTCGAGGAGAGAAACTACTGCTGCCATATGCCCCGGGCCGCCGCCAATGCCCCCTCCCCCGATCGCTGCAGCAACAACGGCAAAGTGTACTTCGCGCAACTCCGGCGGTCGGCGCCAAGAACGATGTTCCTGACAGGCGCCGGCATCTGTCCCCACTTCGGAGCGCAGAACGCCGCCTCCGCTAAAGGCGAGAGGAGGAGAAGGAGGAGAGCGAGAGAGAGAGATAGGAAACTTTGCCTGAAGCCGCCTGTCATTGCAGCTGGATTGCTTTCCATGAAGCGGACAGAACATGGTTTTCTTCACTGGCAAAGGCTGCTGCCACTTCATTATTGCTACTTTTACGCCATCTATACGGGAGTCTGGAAAGTATCTGCCAGTGTTATTCGCTCTGCTTATGGAACGCATTTCTCGTCTTCTCTGATCGCGATCTGTATTTTCCTACTCGCTACTCGTCTCCTCGCTGTGCTAGCACGACCTAAGTGCCATGGATCGTCTACCATGTCACTTTTAGCTCGGGCTGCCTCTTTTCTTTCTTATGTGTATCGATTTTTTTTCTAAGCCACCGCCTTTTTTTTTTTATTGACATGGACTTAAGGAGCGCCTTAATATCGGGAACGTATATCCCTCGTGTAAGCTTGGATGCGGCTCGCAGCCGTCAGGAAAAAGAACATCGACGACAGCTTGTAGGCCCTTGAGATCCTTAATTGCTTTAATCGGGCCGGCTTCACATGAGCTGCTGACATTCTTCTGTGCGTTCTCTAAAAGCGCTCTCAAAGAGACAGGCGCATTTTCAATGAACACGTCCACGTCTTATAGAAATTCGAATAGGACACGGTTGCGATCATTTTGGCCGAATAGTGCCTATGTACCGACCACGGTGGTACGGACTATATGGCTCACAGTTCCCAATGTGCGCGAATATTAGTACGTAGATGTACAATGAGATAATCGGATGCGTTCCGACGGCAGCCGGCGTATATCTTTGGGGTCTTCGCTGGTGGCTTCATCGCTGACGTGGGACTTGGAAACCAGTTGCAGCTGGTAACGAAAAAAATGCGGCGGAGTTTGCGATCCAACAGTTCAACCAGTCGCCAGCACCGTTGCAGCTGCGCATTATAAAAAATGGCTGTGGCATAGCTCTGGTTAAACCTGGGGTTACTCGATATCTACAGCTGGCCGAGCGGAACTCACTCAGTCGAATTGCAAAGTCAGTCCTTCACCTCTGCGTTTCGCTGGGCGTTCTTCTTCTTCGTCCATAGACGTGAATTCACTCTCCCCTTTCTCCCCTTTCCACTCCCCCCACTCCTGTATTCGCCAGCGCGCTGCGCTGCCGGCAGCTGCCACGGTGTCCACGGCGCCGCCACGCTGAAAGCTCGAAATGCTA
The DNA here is from genome assembly GCA_030143305.2 of Amblyomma americanum. Lineage (NCBI taxonomy): Eukaryota > Metazoa > Arthropoda > Arachnida > Ixodida > Ixodidae > Amblyomma > Amblyomma americanum. The sequence goes on from JARKHS020002545.1 coordinate 323,651, forward strand.
ACGTAATGTAGGCGCGCGGCGCGCACACCAGCTGCGTGCTCTGACGTCACTCCGCGCATGCGCACAACTGACGAGGCGGGCGGCGTCTGCTCCGCCGTCGGCGCAGCGGCGAGGCGCACGGCGCGCACACCAGCTGCGGGCTATGACTTCACTCCGCGCATGCGCACAGCTGGCGGAGCGGTGGTGCCACTGCTCAGCGCGTAGCCACGCCGACCTCGCGAAGTGGTGGGCGTAGTGTAGCTATCGCTACAAAACTCTTACGTTGTGAAGCAGGAGAGGAATGGACAAGATACAATGGGTGCTAAAGAAGGCCAACATCATCCCGAAGGCCCGCCGGCAGGAAGGCATGCCAACATGCAGGGAGGAGAGTTTTACTGCGTCGGACGCCTCTGTTTTCACATTTATTTGCAAAAAAAAAATGGGTGAAATGCCTTAACCTTGCGAAGCTTGGCGTATGACACGCGATACACTCTGCACAGTTGACCATAGTTTTGTTCCCGCTGGCAAAAAAAAAAAAACGTCACATCCTCAGAGTATTACACAACCAGCGTTCTCCAAATCATTTACAAAAGTTAAGTAAAAGCAAATGCAGAAAACACCTGTAGGAGAATTCACTGCAAACTTTCATCCTCCCGGCAAAGCGAAATGAGTCGGGGACGCGTCCGCTCGTCTCTCTGTAATTATAGTTTTTTTTTCATTGTTTAATGGTTTCCATTCAATGTATTCTGCGATGCAAAGCCCCGGTATTTTTGCTGCGGCGGGCACGCCAGCGGAAGCGTCGCACCAGGCTCAAAACCTGAATATCATCCTGGAGCTACACCATGCTTAAAGCCTGGACTCCATGTACGCGAAAACTCACGCGAACGCGAAGGCGACGGCGGCAAGCGACGAGCGACGCCGTCGAGCGAAGCAAAATGCATGTGTCGCTTGCCGTGTCGCTCGGACCTGCAGCCAAAGAAAATTTCGCTCGTCGCCCGGAAGTCCCCCATGCGACTAGCCAATCAGAGCCCCCCAAAGCCGTTTCCGGTTTGCCCACGGTTTCTCACGGGTACATCTCACGAAACCCGCCCGTCGTTTTGGTCATCGCCACCGTCGAGAAAATATTTGGTTTTGTAGTTGAGAGGCAGACCCGCAGGATTTAAATAATTAAAACAATCTACTTGTTGGGTGCGGAGGGCTAACAGCATTTGGAGCGGGCTATACGCGAGCGGGCGTACTGCATGCGTGTCGAGCCGCGGGTACCGGCGCTCGATCCACCGTGCCGCTGCGCTCCAACTGTGCAGAAACACTCGCGGCGCGCATTCTCACTGGTAAATTATAGTTTGCTCACTTACAATCAAACTGCGGTGACAGTTTACGGGAGTGTTTTTACTAAGCCGGAGTGCACAGGCAGCGAACGAAAGCACACCTCCCCCGTGAACCCGTGATGTGACTTCGTCTCCGCAAGCACGCCTTTGGCTATCGCCACTGCCGCTACACCGCTGCCGTAGAGGAAATATTCCTTTGGCCCTGACTATGAGGCACACTCACAAAATTTTAAGATAGAGAACAGGTTACGGGCGTGTTTCTAAGCTTGAGTCCGCTGCGCACGTCGCGGGTTCGCGTCGCCTGCCGCCTGCGCTTGCATGGAGCTTGCCCACAAGCGACGGAGCGAACGCCAGCCGTCGCCGCCGCCGTCGCCTTCGCGTTCGCGTGAGTTTTCGCGTACATGGAGTCCAGGTGTAACTCTGCAAGCTCTAGCCTCCCTTCAAGCCCTACCGGTTTGGTAGAAAACATACGCCCCTCCTTACCAGTGCTGCACACAGAGGAGCTGCTTCGTGCCTGGGTGCCGTTTGTGGCACGTGGACGTGCTCACCCACTCGATGAACCTTGTGTATATTAGGTGTTCGACCTTCTCCCTCAGACTCCTAGCTCACTATTACATCTTCTGAGCGACCATGGAAATTTTCCCCACTGATGATTAAGCTCTAACCGTATATGCCGATGATTCGCGGTGACGCACCGAGCGATGGCTTCTCGAAAGCCTGGCCGAACCACTGTCGCCCAGTTTTTAGGTTTGCAGAACATTTCGCTCATCGCCCGGAAGTGGCTCGCGAGACTAGCCAATAGCAGAAGTCGTTGCGCTTTCATATGTTGCCTCTAATTCATATTTGGAGCGAAGTTCGTTTTCTTTCGCGTTTTCGGCGAAGAATCTGCCAACGTTTGCTCCGTGAGTGCCCTTGCAACTGAACAGTTTAGGCAGGAGCTGTGCAACAGAAAAGGTGTTGTAGGATATCCCCTTACTTGAGCATGCGTGTAAAGTTTTAATATTGACGCACGTTCACATGTTAGCCCTATTTACTGATTATAAGCATAGAGTGGTAATATTTTTTTCAGTACAGCAACGATTTCTACTTTCCTTCAACATAGGGGCCATTAACGACGAAAGTTCATAACGTTTATCCACCATTTTCATTGCGTGGGCATTACAGGTTTACGTCAGGGCTTTTCAACCACTACTAAACAAAACTTAACTTACCATGGCTCGAAGCTCTAGAGTGCTTTTCTTTGCGTTAACTTGAGCTTCTTTTTTGCTGGGTCAGTCGTGACGCGGCAATTTAGGAGCTTGTTTCATGAACTTCAATCTCTTCTCGAGAGAAACGCTTACAAAATTGGTTACAACACTAACTTAGCGTACATGATTCGAGGCTTGAGACCATTCCCGCTTCCAAGAAATACAGTGGCCCTAGTATGGTAGCTAGAATGCGTAAGCTTGCTAAAAATGGTCCACATGAAAAGATTCTTCCACATGCTGTGCATACATTCGCTCCCTATGTAAGGCTTTTGCAACAGCCACCTTATTTGTTGGCGCGTTAGCGCTTACGGGGAACTCCTATCTCTCGGTCCCTGTCCATTTTCTTGAGCAACCAACCTTCATAGTCTGCAGTAAGTTCCTTTATACTTTTCTTTATCCGGATAATGGCCCTTACGATGAAGCACGGGAGCAAATAATCAGATTAAAATTGCGCTAATTGCTTAATCTTCTCTCTGTAAAGCATGCCGCAACGCAGTGACATTTAATATGCGAGGAAAGCAGCTTTTGCTATGATGAACATTTAGGATGGAGGCCAATAAGGGATGAAGTATAGACCGGGACGCTCTAGTGTGGGTGTTACATAGCCCGTTCTGCATTTGTTGATGTATTGAAAGCATCGAATACAAGTGGTAAAAAAAATCTTACTTTCTATACTAGAATGAGTTGGCATATGCGAATCCGTTCTATTTTTGACAAAAAGTTGTCTGCGTGACAGGTCCTAGGTTGTTAATATTTCAGGCACTCATTCCAACGTCTAAACTATTAACACAGGCGTACTACAGGGTTCGCTCCTTGGCCTCATTCTCTTTCTAATATACATCTATGATATACCCAACTCACTTCATCAAAATTTGCTTCAAATTAACTCTGCAAGGACTAAGTTTGCTGTTTTAGTTCACATCAAGAAGGGCTTGAAGATTTTCCACCACTCAAACTTGGCCATAGTCATCTAGACAAGTTATTGTTCGTCATTTCTTGGAGTAGAACTAGTCGTCAAACTCAATTTACAATTTTACATTTCCCAGTTCGAAAAGAAAGCTGCCTACGACATAATACTGCTCAGAAGACACATCTCCTTTTCTATCACTGCAGTATTATCATTATATTTTGTTTTTATCCAATCACACATGAATTGCTGCATTGGTTGCTGGGGCAATACATACAATATCCGCCTCATAGCATTCAAATCAGTGCAAAGTCAATCCGCCCATATTGTCATGCCCCCACATTCCATTTAATTCAGATATTAAACAAGTAATTCTCATACATAAAATTCTCTCCGTATCAGAACTGGTAAATCTACACCGTGGCAGGTTGCTGTTCAAATTAGTCAGTAGGAATGCCGCATATTCGTTTGTGCCTCGGTATCATTCCGCACATTTTAAAAGGACCAGGTTTGCAGCCATTCACAATCTTTTATTACTCACAACCACCCGAATAAAAAAAAACACCAAATCACTGCATAAATTTTAAACTGGCATACGGAGTTTTATTATCTCCAAACATTAAGCTGTCAGATTTCACCACCTTCCCCCAATTGTTATTCAATTGCTTAATTCTTTCATTAATACAGTATATCAGACATCGTTGAGTTTTGAATGTATTATGATGTATTTTGTCAGCATATTGCGCCTTTTCTGATTGTGACTTTACCCTGTAATTTTTTTTTATCTTGGATTATTTCATCACAATATGCAAATATAGAAATTTTGTTATTAGTTTTATGTCTTTTCCCTACTTAATTTTTCCACGAACGCGAACTTTTTCTCTTATGCTCTTTTTTATATTAATATTTCTATGCTCTAAAAACTGTGTAAATAATGTTATTGTTGTAGCAACAGTTAGCGTAGAAAATGCAGAAACGGGTGTAGGAAGAAATGTAATCAGAAGATATGTCCCCGGCAAAAACGTTCCTTGAAAAAAAGTCCCTCGAGAAAGCGCCTACTAGGTAAAAAAAAGTCCCCAAGTGAAAAATTACCCAAAAAATTGGACTCCATATTGCATTTGAGAATGGAAGTAAGCCTTAATTCAGTCAGTCAGTTAGTCAGTTTTTATTTGCAGGAAAATCACATCTTCCTGCGGGCGGCACAGACTAAATGCATGGTTGCCTGACGAGGTCTCTGCCCCCGTAACAAAAGGAGCAGCCTACAGCAGTACATCAGAGAGCTGGAACAATATGTGACACCAATAAATATGAAAAGTGAAGCTGCGCTACAAATAGCACACGCATACATTCTATATAACATGGCTATACTTACTAAACCACTATGGGCGGAATTGTTAATGTTTTTTTAATCACACTGAAGATCCGCGCATGTCACATAAACACGTAAAAAAGAAGTCAACATTAGGATAATGAAATGGGAATTTACATTTATCACTGTTACTTAACAATGTCAACGGAAAACAAAATTGCCTGCAGTTCACGTTTAAACGTTTTTAAGGGTAGGCAGAAATCCAAAATAGAAGCACAGTTTTTTAACATGTCTATTAGCTGATATTCCCGATCTTGTTTTCCGTAATTTGTTCTGACTTTTTTATTTCTGCGTTTGGGGTTACGGATATCTTATTGTGCAAAGACAGGTGTGTAAATACTGTGGAGTTTCTTATTATTTTGCTGTACCAGATCACACTAGGGTCACGTAGTGCTGGTATGTCAAGAAAAGTCACACTAGAAATCACTTCCGTCGGTGACTTCGCTGAAGCGCCGAACGATAGAGACGCACTTGCCCCCCCCCCCCCCCCCCCCCCCCCCCTTCCACATCATCATTTTTTTTTTATGGACGCCCAGTGGTAGGTGGGTCGGCAGGAATGCCGGGAAGATGGTTCCGTATGACTTTTTTACACTAGCCTAACACTGGTGTCCCATTTATTGAAGAGGTGGAAAATGCAATATTTTAAATCGATTTAATTTGAGCACGTAGGAGAGCATTGCGCCGCGTCTACCAATTTTGATGCAGAATCCACGTTATCGGGCCAACACTAGCCAAGCCAAATTCGAAACCTCCTCTTCCCGGCATTCCCGCGGTGGATCAAGTCTCTAAGAAAGTTACTTAGAGTGTGCCGCCCCTTTTTTCCTTTAGGCAACACTGAGAAACTCTAAAGCTTAAGCGGATCAAGGCGGCGGAACGCCGACACACTGTGCTGAATATTTCGATTTTACGCGAAGGATCGCGATAACGTGTGGCCAATTCTGGACGTCCGGGACTGTTCGCGTATGTGTAGGCGCGTTAACTGAGAAGTCCTGGGTCACAACCGTATAGAGTGCGGCTGACGGTCATGGCCAGTCTGATACCGTCGGCTGTCCAGTGTGCCTGTTAGAATCAGCGCTCCCTTACAAAAATTTCTTTAGAAAGTCTACAGATTGTCTATAGACTTCTGCCTATAAAGCCTATAGACTTTCTATAGAGAAACTCTAGAGAACAGTCTGTGGGTAATACAAATCCTATAGACCATCTATAGACAATTTATAGAATTGTGGCCATACACTTTTGTAGACTTTTGTCTATAGACAATCTTTAGACTGTGAATACACAAAAATAAATATCTATAAGAAGGCAATAGAATCGATAAGAAGTCTATAGACTGTCTACAGACCCTTTTTATAAGGGCTGCCGCAGGAGGAAACGGGGGAACCGCTTTATTTTAGCCGCATACTAATCGCCCAAGATGTCCTTACCCCCTCCGCCGGGCTTCTTTGCTTCCTTTATGGGCAGAGGTTCTTCCAATCGAGAGTGAGAAAGAAAGCGAACAAGAAACGAGTGAAATGACGTGTGCAAACATTCTCAAGGAGAATTTGCGAATGTACACCAAATGCTGACAAATAATGCGCACAAATTTTGGCAGCAACGCGCAGTGGGAAGCCTTGCTGTCCAGCTCAATCATAAAGGGCCAACGACAGCTGGTTCAGCGGAAGCAGCAAACAGCTAAGGCCGCGGGAGCCATGGACTAATGGCCCTCCCTGTTCAGTGGACGCGAAGCTCTTTACCGAATAAAGTTTACCAGCACCATCAAAAAGACGAAATGTCATACCCCATTATCGAAGGGTTAAGCTGAACATTTGCTAACGTTGAAATAGTAAATAGCCCGCCAGACACTGAAAAAAAAGTTCCCAAAAGAAGCAGATAATTTTAAAACTTTGCGCAGGAGCGCGTGCAGTACACAAGCGACGCGTTTCAGGAAGGAACAACACAGACAATATATTTCACGCGTTCTTGTCAACCTCCAGCAACCGACTGAACTCACTAATTGAACGCAGCAAACGCTTTCAACAATTCTTAGGAATAAACAGTTTAAAGTAGAAAAAAATATCCTAGCCAGGTAGTTTATTAACTAAATTGCAATGATTAATTTTTAATTACCACAGTCTGGTAGTTAGTGCCAAATGAAAACGATTCGAGAATACAGAAGAGAGAAGGAAGACAATATTAACCATAATGTACTTGAGAACCAGTATAACTATGTTAATTCCGCCCACAGAGGCAGTAGGGCCGTCGTGTGCCGTGCGTAGCACCCGTTATCCCACGTAGCCGGGTGAAGATCAGCGAGAAATCCCGCGAGCTTTCTCGCACGAAGCTACATACAGGGCAGTGCGAAGAAGATGAGTAATATATGGAGAAAACTCCTTCGGTATTGCGACTGTGAGCAACCGCCGTGCGGTCGCTTGACTCAAACAACGCTCTAATAGCAACAACGACGTATTCAAACAACGCTGCTCCAAACTACAGCGCAAAGAAAGGCCGGTTGTCGCCTGCCCTAATTTACTACGAACGCAACCACTATCAGCTTTCGCTTCGCGGGGGCTGCGAAAGAGAAACCGACGCATGCGATTGCAAGCGCAAAAAGCACTCGCCCAACTTGTTCCAAGACTCGCACTAGTGAGCTCGCTTTCCGATGCGCATTCGCTCCAAAAAGAAAGAAAGAGAGAAAGAAGCAGAGCGAGAGAGGACACGTCGACCACTCGCGTTGCCCCAGTCGGCGGAGGTTTTCGCATTAGCCGAGCCAAATGGGAACGGAGCCTCGGCAAGCGCTCTTTCGTTCCGTCTCCACCTAAATGAATCCGCCACTGATGTGCCTCCCGCAGCACCAGTTCTTGCCTTCTCTCTCTCCCCTCCCCCCTCGCACTCCGGGCTTCGTTTCTGGCCGCAAAGGGGGCCATTTTGTTGGCTTCCTGGTAGGCTCTATTCGCTGTCGCCCGCACCGCACGACGCCGGAATGAGCGAACGGCGAAGGAGAAAGAAGCGAATCAAGCGCGGGTCTTGTAGCTCCGCCTGTCGGGGTGCATGCCGCAGTCGGCTCGTGCCGTGCGCGCTTGGGGACGGCGCGAGAACCGACCGAGGCGGACGATAGAGTGAGATGCGCGCGTACGCGTAGGAAGAAGTAGACAGGAGCGCTTGGGAACTTGAAAGAACGTGCACCGTCGCTCAAAAAAAAAAAAAAAATTCACGCGAAGTCTGCATGACGTCCGGAGAAAGCGCCAGTAAACTAGTGAGAGGAAGTGAAATGAAGCCCAAGAGAAACTAGGGAATGTGGAATGGAAGCAGCGCGTTAAGTGCAAGGAGAATTTCCGTTGCGACATCTCATATATGTTTCGCCCTGACACGCTTTCCCGAAATGTGGCGGAGGAAGCACAAGCACGATCTCTTAAATTTTGCGCTTTATCCTATTATGGGCCTGCTCTGTTATTCTTTGACTGTTTTGAGCTTGTTTAATGCTACGCAGGTGCAGGCTTTCACTCGAACCTTTTATTTTCGACCTTGTTTTGGCACATGCGCACCCCTCCGGAGCTTCACAATATAGGGTCAAAAACGAAAATATGTAGGAGGATGACAGGCAGCTGGCGTTATCCTTCAAGCGCGATGTGCTTGTTGTAATCCGGACTTGGAGAGCGCTGTCTCCAGGGGCCCAAGGTGCTCCGGGATCGGAATTACTGAAAACAAACAAACAAACAAACAAACAAACAAACAAGCAAGCAAGCAAGCAAAGAAACAAACCATCGATGAAGAAACCGACGAACAAATAAAAGAACGAAGGAAGAAATGAATGAACAAACAAGTGAATAAACAAATAAACAAGCAAACGAAGGAACAAGCGACTAGACGAACAAAGGAACGAAGAAATGAACAAACAAGCAAACCACAGAACAAACGAACAAACAAGCTCAGAGAAACACGCAAACTAAAACAAACTTAGTGCCTCGCAAACAGCAGCAATCAAGAACACAAACAAGCAGCGAAGAACCGAACGAACCATAAGAATCCCGCACATAATTTTGTTATTCTGCCTGCGCGCGTGCCCGCTGCCCCTATTGCCAGAGTTGAAGGCGCGCACTGAAGCAAGCAGAGGGCGCCCGCTGCTCGTGCCACCGCGCTCGAAAGGAGGCAGAACGAAATAAATAAGGAAAACACAGAACGGGTTGCGACCGTGACCGCCGCCCAAGAGTCCGCGGCAGCGGAAATGCCTTGCCCGATTCCGTTCATTTCCAGTTTTCGGCTGGCTGCAGCAGGGTAAATAATAACGCCAAAGTAAACAAGCGCCACTCGTTGAAACGACGCTGGCCCCCTAAGTTTTGCTTTTTATTTGCTCGCTAGTCGGATTTCGTGACCCGCTCATCCGAACGTAGTTTCCTGTGCACGCTGCCTTATAAGCTCTCGCCGGCCGCATACGAGCACTTTATGCCGCGGTCACCGCATTTGTGTGTTTTATTCGCTCGAGTCGCGTGTCCTGTTTCACGTTCTGTTTTGGTGAGCGTGTTTTTTTTTTCCTGCCGCTGGCGGGACCTTCTCGTAATCACCGCAGCCTGCGATAAGTGGTGTGCGTTGTCGCTTCCCAAGCATCTATGTCATGCAAACGCGGCGAGTAATTAACTACCGGGCTTTAGTTTATGCGGGGCTTAGTTAGTCCGCGGAGAATGGAAGCTCTCAATGACATTCCTTTTAGATAGCTTATTTTATTATAAAAACATGCAATGCTTGCAGCCACAAAATTCTACTACTACAACTGATTACAACATATAAATTATAGAGCTATAACTCACTACGTCAAGTCAGATTGCGTTAAAATACTCCCTGCGTTAAGAGCAACAATGCATAACCCTCGCTACGAAAACCTGCGGCAGACAGAGCTTAAATTTCTTGATTCCCCTTTGTGAAATACCGTAGGAGGAAAGTTGACTTTCATCACCCCAGGTACAAACATGGTGTGAAATTGTATCTGTTAACCTTTTGTTTTCATTAATAGTGGCTATCCATTATGAGCTTGTGTCAGAAGAAATGTGTATACAGGGTGTTTCACCTAAGCCTTTACACAATTTTTAAAAGTAGCTTTTTGTTTTTTAGTTAGAAGAGCGCTTTTTTCGGCATTGCATTGTCAGCGCTGTAATGCATCAGAGTACATCTAAGACGTGCTGACTAGCAGGCTGGTTATCTAAAATTGAATAGTTAAATTTTTAACTATTATTGTTAGGCTCCATAAATATTGATAGGTGTGTAGCCCACGGTTAGCAATGCTAATATCAGTTTTTAGAATTTTCAAAACGTGGTTACCCTCGGCGATTTGGCCCAACCAATTTTGGCTACATCGCGCAAAAATTCATGAGCTTTTGAGAAGCTTGCAGCAAAGCAACCTCTCCAGTCGAGATAGCTAAAACTTGTCGAAATAGCTAAAATTTGCTGGGCCACAGCGCCAAGGGCAACCGGGTTTTCGAAATTCTAAAAAGTGATATGGATATTACTAACGCTAGGCTACATGCCTCTTAATATTTAAGGAGCCTAAGAGTAATAGTTAAAAGGGTAACTATTCAATATAGTTAACCATCTTGACAGTTATCACGTCTTATCTATATTATGATGTACAACACCGCTGATAATGCTATTTTGAAAAAAAAAAAAAACGTCTTCAAACTCAAAAGGCTATTTTTAAACATTTTGCAGTCTTAGGTGAAACGCCTTGTATAGTTAGTATATGCTATGGTACATGTTATGCTATGTCGCGCGTATTGTATGCGCATATTATGAAGTGCAGATTATACATTTTAAGTGTGATAATATACGTGGATGAGTTATGTTTTCCTGTTAAGTTATATACGCATTCTCTTATGTGCAAATTTATTGACAAAGGTTGAGGTTTTTTGTTATGTACACATTTGTGCTGTAAGTGGTGAGAACATTTGTACGGAGCATCACTTTTGTCACTAACATTGTGCACTGTACGCCGAGTTTGCTACTTGGGGCTTGTTCCGTGGAAAGAAACAAATAAATACAGAAAACAAGATAAAGAAAGCAACAAAACAAGCAAGCAAGCAAGAAAGAAAGATACCTTTCTAAACATGAACGATGACTGCTAGCATCGGGGGCTAGGCCCACAAAGATAAACAAACGAACAGTAAAAGCATGATTGTGTCTACTAGTGCATCAGTGACTGTCCTTAAATTTCTATACACAGGGTTATCTGGAACAGACACACAAATACACACGCGCTATATTACGTGCGCATATAGAACACCACTATCTTCCTTCTTCATTACAACACTTTTCTTTTTCTGCTTATGTTAGAACCAAACTTCACAAGAAGCCTTCACATTCGCAATTTATTCCAAGTAGGTAACACTTGGTTTTACATGTAGGTAACTGATTCATTGTATAAGTGTCCTTGGGAGAAGTGCTCGGTACTGGAGTTTTTTTGTTATGAATTAAAAAAAAAATATCAATGCAAGAAACAAACGATAGCAACGCCTTTGTGGATTCTTTATCTATTACTTGCAGGCAGTGTGTGATCAATCCTCATCTGCGTTGCTAAGGTAAGGCTAGCAAAGTAATTTAGCGCTCCTGCTACAGGTGCTTTGCTTAGCTCTGTTGACTGATCACGTAACACAAACAGCTTGAGCACTTGCTCAACGCAACATGCATGCGGTCACGTTGACAAAAATACTGTGCTTTGTTTTCGAGTCTTTCCTCAGCTTTTCCTGTACGCATAGCTTTACTGTGACAGAGTGCGCAGTGGAATAACTTTCGAGAAGGGTGCAGCGCTCCAGCTCAGTAAGCTGGCGTTAACGTGTTGTGTCATTGTGGCACGAAACAGGTCACTGAAGCAAAGTTCAGTGCAGGCACGCGGCAGAGCCGAGCTTTCAGCAGACATGCGCGGGCATACGTGATGATGTCAACGAACGTTCTTTAAAAAAAAATAAAGTTGCAGGTTATTGAAATGATAAACGAAACTTGCAAGGATTTTGCGTTTCTCCGCCGACTCAACAGTGGAATGAATGGTTTTGCAAATTTTGCAACCTCATTCCAACGCGGGACAGAAATTCAGCGTAACGTTTCGTTTGCCGAATCCGGACTCTTTATTTGAAATTTCTTAGACACGCGACGCACAATAAAAAAATAATCGATATTGTGTAACGCAGCCCTCCTGTTTATTAAAAGAAATAGCTCCCTGTCGCGATCTCCGAATACGCTTTTTCCATTACCAGCACTAAAGAAGGGAAGATCCGCATGTTTCTCTCTCCGACTGCCGCTTTCCTGGGTGCCGAACATGCGCCTTGAATTCGGGGCAGGTTGCCTTTGATACGCTCTCCTACGGAGCTCATACGTTTTATCTCTCCCCATGGGGAGTGAGGGGGTGGGGGGGGGGGGTTAGTTTTACGCCTGAGCGCCGTAACGTGACATGCATGAAGAACGGAGCGGCGATGTGGAAGCGCGCCTCGACGTGCCGCAGAGAATTACTTCCGCAGCCGTCTGCCGTGTGGGCGGCGTTTGAGCGACGTTTGCCGACGGTGTTCTGTCATCGTTCTTCACGGGAAGACAAGAACGATCTTGCCGGCGCGCTTCCGTCGGGCTGAGCACGGAACCACGCCTAAATTTCCGTGCGAGGACGAGGCTTAAGGCGATATTCCAGCGCCGTGCTCGTCCTGTGAGCAACGAGAGTGAAAAAGAGCGGGAGAAAGAGAATCAGTGAAAGGGAGAGAATCAATCGCTTCTACAGGCTTATGTGATCGCCTTTTGTTTTCAGTCGAAGATGAGTGCTTCTGGTAACTGTACGTTTGCGTTGGCATTGAGGTTTTGCAGATAATAGACGCCCCCCCCCCCCCTCCTTCACACCCACACATCTATATGTATATATGCGTCGATATGTGTCTACAGAACATATTGTGCTAAAAAAATCATGCGACCTGTACCGTTGCTGAAGCCTCAGACGAATGATACGTGCACAATAATAATAATAATAATAATAATAATAATAATAATAATAATAATAATAATAATAATAATAATAATAATAATAATAATAATAATAATAATAATAATTGGCTTTTTTGGGGAAAGGAAATGGCGCAGTATCTGTCTCATATATCGTTGGACACGTGAACCGCGCCGTAAGGGAAGGGATAAAGGAGGGAGTGAACGAAGAAAGGAAGAAGGAGGTGCCGTAGTGGAGGGCTCCGGAATAATTTCGACCACCTGGGGATCTTTAACGTGCACTGACATCGCACAGCACACGGACGCCTTAGCGTTTTGCCTCCATAGAAGCGCAGCCGCCACGGTCGGGTTCCAACCCGGGTACTCCGGATCAGTAGCCGAGCGCCCTAACCACTGAGTCACCGCGGCGGGTAATTCTTGGTTGCTGAACGTTTTATTTAAAGCGGTCAGTTCATAAAATTTCAAGTGGAGTGATATTCTTGGTTGCAATTTATGTGTCCGGCAGCGAGCGTCTCGCTTGTTAAGCAAGCGCAGTGTTTTTTCCTCATGTGTTCCAAACTGAAGGTTTGTGGTGTCAAGTAGCCTAAAAGCAGCGGTGCTGTTCTGCCGCTGAAATCTTCGCAAACGGCATACATGTCCTGCTCGAAGTTGAAGCTATTAATCACCGAGCGTTCTCTTGCTCTGAGCCTATGAGCCTGCGAGTGCGCTGTTTGCAGCGGACAGAGCGCTGATGCTTAATACCTTATCTACTTTAACCTGAGCTGAAGATTTTTAAAAAACCATGCACTCCAAACTCAAGGGTCCATTCAGTTCCGAGGACGTGGCTACGCGAATGCAATCTGTGTGCGACCACCGCTAGCTGAACGTTTTATTAAAAGCGGTCAGTTCATCAAATTTCAAGTGGAGCGATATTACGACGTCCCCAAAGCAAATGTACTTCGTGGGAGAAGTCGAAGGGGCCTTTTCTGCCATGCTGCAACAAGCCCGAAGCTGTCAACACTGGCAAGAGGCCGTCGTTACGTTGTACAAGCCGAAGAGAATTGGATGGCGCCGAGGACAGGACATTGTTGGAATGAGAAAAATGATTAAGAAATATTCAGCGACGGTGGCGAATGAAAATTCGTATGTGCTCATGATGTGTATTCGTGCGACCGAATAAACAAAGTGTTCTTATTTTAGCCGACGCTCTTTGCTTGCTTGGATTTGAGATTTTCCTTCCTTTGGTGGCTTCGCGATTTTCCAAGGTCGGCTTACAGTCGAGGGCGGTTTAGATTCGAGTTAATGCGGTAGAGTGAGTTAAAATAGACTGAAATAACAGATACTGAGAGAGGAACCGAGACCGGCCTTGCGAATGTGGCTCATCGATGTGCAGGAGTTTTTGTAGGCTGCTGCCTCGCCGAGTTCCTTCGCACTATTCGTCCACGGCTTGTGATATAGCATTCCTCCTGAATCCGCGGCAGTTATTTTCTCTGGCGGAATGGGTGGGACGGGGAGTAAGAAAAAATACGCAACCGGCTGAAATATGCGAGGCATATCCATCAAATTATCGTCCCATCTCGCTAACATGCATTGCGTGTAAACTACTTGAACATATTATTTACTCCCAAGTAGCTAATCACCTCGATAGAAATTCTTTTTTCTTTCCAAACCAACACGGATTCCGTTCAGGCTACTCATGTGAAACTCAACTTTTCGAATTTACGACTGACCTCCACCTAAACCTTGACTCCTTGTTTCAAACAGATATTATCTACCTCGATTTTTCGAAAGCTTTCGACCGAGTTCCTCACCAGCGCCTTTTGGCTAAACTTTCCTCCCTTTCACTGCACCCGCTGATATTATCATAGATTTGCAGTTTCCTAACTAATCGTTCGCAATGCACCGTCATCAACAACCATCCTTCTACCGTCACTAAAGTCACCTCTGTAGTGCCTCAGGGCTCAGTTCTTGGGCCGCTCCTGTTTCTTGTCTTTATCAATGACCTTCCTGTCGGCATTTCATCATCCATCCGTTTGTTCGCAGATGATTGCGTTCTTTACCGCCGTGTTAGCACCACGAACGACCAGTCATTGCTGCAGGACGACCTGAACTTGATACAAAGTTGGTGCTCGACCTGGCTCATGAAACTGAACGAAACTAAATGCAAGTTTATGCACGTGTCCCGTAAACGATCTAACCTGCACTTTTCTTACACGCTAAACAGGACCGCGCTATCTGAAATTGAATCCTACAGATACCTCGGCATAGAAATAACAAGTGATCTTAACTGGTCGAAGCACATAACGTCCCTTGCTGCTAGCGTTTCTAAATCACTAGGATTCATCAGACGATCGCTCACATTTTCTCCCCATAAGGTTAGACTAATCGCATACGAAACTTTCATCCGCACTAAACTTGAATATGCATCGAGCATTTGGAATCCCCATCAGAAGTATTTAACGCATATGTTAGAGGCCATTCAAAATCGAGCCGCTCGGTTTATAATATCAAATTATGATTCTCGGTCAAGTGTTACCAATATCAAATCCTCTGTTGGTTTACCTTCCTTGGCATCCCGTCGTAAGATAGCAAGACTCTGTCTATTTCATAAACTTTATTATAATTTTCCCCAACTGCGTGAGAGCCTAATTATGCCCCCTTTAAGATCATCGCGACGTTTGTATAATTGCCGTAGTATTCAACGCATTCATGGTTCAACCAATGCGTTCAATTCCTCGTTCTTGCCAGCTGCCATAGCCGAGTGGAATGTCCTTCCAGACAGTGTTGTGAATGAAGTTAATTCCCTAAAATTTAAACAGATGTTAATTGATTTATTCCCCAACTAATTCCTGTTGAAGGCCCTTTTTTCTTTTTTTTTGTTTACTAACTTGCTTGTTTTTCTTTTGAAGTGTTCACAGTTGTATCTACATGTGTTAAGTTTATGTTCCAATTTTGTTCTTTGTGACATGATTACTGTTCGCCCCCCCCCCCCCCCCCCCCCCCTATGTAATGCCCCCTGGGGCCCTTAAGTGTAAATAAATGATGATGATGATGATGATGATGATGATGATATACCGATACGAAACACTAGTGCTCAGTGTCTGGCGAGTATGCACTTTTCACGGCGCAGGCACAGCTGCTACCTTTCCTATGCCCGTTTCATAACTCCAGAGTGAAACCGCCCAAATGAGCTGTAGCTACGGCGGAAGCTCCTGACTTGCAACCATTACAAGCCAAGTGAGCATTAGAACCGAAAGTTGAAAAATAAAAAGTCCCTCTAAGCCCCAAAAAGCTCTAACATGTTTTCAAGATGGCCGTACTGCGCTCTGTGCGATATCATGATTCCATAGACATCCTCCAGACCCAAAAGTGCTCTTTCTAAACTCGAAAGAAAGTAAGCAATAATTATTTAAAAAACAGCAGGAAAGAAAAAGAATCGGCGATAAGCACGCGCGCTGTTCTGACGAGCTGCCTTAGGCCTTGCTTCGTGTGGCCCTCTCGCATGCTTGGTATCGATATGATTTTTCTTAGGGTCGACATGCGTATGCAAAAATAAAGGAAAACACGATGCTCTAGAAAGAATTAATTGGGATTCAGAATTTCGGGTGAGGTGTAAAAACGAAGATTCAGGGGTAGTACGAAGTGTATGTATTGCCACAAGCCTGCAGTCAAAACTGGACACACTCAAGCCCTTAACTTACAGATGCGGCAATCAGAGAATGGAGAAACCAGTGGTGGCCTAATTGTTGGAGCATCCGCCTTCAATGCGGGAGGTGCGGGGTTTGATCCCCAGTGCCGCCGGGTACCCACCGACGATACAATAGATATAAGGTTTACTCTTGTCTGGTGCTCTGCTTCTTCGGGGTGAAATGCTTGGGAAATGGGTCTTTGACCCTACCTTAAGCAGACGAAAATACCTTGTGCCGTGGGCGCTCTGTGGCCACAAATGCCCTCGTGCCATAAAAATTCATCAATAACGTATGTAGTTAAAATACTGCCGGTAAACAGCTTGCCCTACGAGCCAATGAGTGCAATCTGCAAGCAGCCGAGTTTTTTTGGAATTGTGGGTCTCAGGAAAATGTTACCTTTGAGGTCACAGTTTAAATGGCAGTAATTAAAGAAGTAATGAAACGTAAGCCGATTGAAGACGCTGGGTCCGCCAAAAAGGATCAACGATTTCAAGAAAAATATGCGATCACCTTTTACGACCTCAACTCTTTTTGAAAAGTGAAGAAAATGATGAACAAAGCAAGCACTATGCTTTGCGCGTTAGTTCGGTTTCATGTTGCCTTTACTGCTGCAAAATTTTCGAGACCGTCGCCCAGTGTGCACTTTGCGATTAGGGGACCTGCACATCAATTTCCTTCTTTGTGTCAACCTTGATATTTTGCGGTGACATGTGGAGTTGCGAGGCGTGTCATTGTCCAAAGGGGGAGAAAGAAGGAAAGGGGCAAGGGGCTCACAAAGACTAATAGAGACCTTAAGAACTTCCCCACTTCGCATCTTTCTCACGCTATGAAGTTCTGCCCGTCGGATGCTGCTTTTTTGTCAGTTTTGCAGAAGAGTGGGAATATGGGCCAGTTCGTAAGTGACGTAGAGGAGAACCAGTCAAAAAGGACAAGAAGAAAGACGAGAGAAGTGCGCGCCATGCGAGTACTTCTCCCACTGTGTGGCGCCGACCTCCGTGGCGGCCGGCGGCCTTGTGCGCTGGGAGAGGTCTTGCTTGGAAGGTTGCGCCGCCTTGTAGCCCTCACCCCAGCGGTAATCTGGTCGCTGCGGACACAGCACCATGCCCCTTTCGGTGACTCCTGCCCTTCTGCCCCTGCTCCTGCCTGCGAGGCAGACACTATTCACTTGCTTTGGACCTGTCCCTTTTTGCGTACTATCCGGCAGAAACACCTGCTCCGGCGCGGACTGCCCCCAAGCCGTCCACTGGATGTAGAAGATAGATTTTTGGGCCGCACCAGTGGACGTTACTGCACTTCGTTCGAGAATCCAGTGTGAACCTATATTTGTAAATGATACTTCATGCCAGCAGTTATACTGTCGCAGTAAAAGAAAAAGAAAAGAAAATTCAATAGTCATGGTGTACGTCTCTCTTCTAGACCTCGTCCTTTCTGACTGGCTCTCCTTTTTGAGAACTTTTGCCGAAGAAAAGTTTTGCCATATTGTTTTCTCATTGAATTCAGAACACTTTCCGGCATTATCTTTTTTTTTCAGGTGCTGTGGAATGAATGGAGCATGTGTGCCTCTTCCCAGGGAAACCTGCCATTAACACTATTGTTTTCGCCAGTAAAGCAAATCTAGCTGACTGCGAATGCGGTGCATAAAATTTCAGGCTTCACGTAAGTGCCGTCGCCAGATTTCTGGTACCGCATGACTCAAGGTACCGTACATCCGTCTACGCAGCAGTGGGCTTGTGGTCTGAGTATCTTCATCGGATGGGAGGAATACAGGGTTCGATTCCCAGCGCCGTCGGGTACCCACCGATTTCCCAATAGGTTCAAGCCTTCCCCGTGGCCTGGCGCATGGCTTTTCGAGGGCGCAATGCATGAACAAAATGGCATTTGAACGGACCTCGTGCATACCAAAAACACGTTACTCATGGCGCTCTTTGCCAAAGCCATTCTTGCGCCATTAATTCTGAATAATCGCGTTATCAGCCCTATACAGATTTCGAGCCACGAGCAGGCTGGAATTTCTGGTAATCAGATAGTGCGGGCTTAAACTGACACATTATGTTAGCTGAGTTGCATGCTTCTTACTGTGATGAGCGCTCAGCATTATCCAGCGTCATGTGCGAACATTTTCGGTAATTAGTACAAGGCTCCGAGTAGCGCTGGTCAGTAAGGTTTCATAGGGATATACGTAAAGCACGGAGAGGAGATTGCGATGAAATAAAACGCACGCGCCCATATATTTGCCTCTACTTGTGTGTTGATAAACCTTTCGAACGACTCAGGACGTGCGCAGACTACTTGTAAGCAAAAGCCGCTCCAACATGTTCACCATAACTTATCAATCATGGCATATCAGTTACGTTTGTTACGTTGAGATAGAAAAGGCGGCCACGGACATGAAGAAAAGCAACCACATCGAGTCTTCGTTCATTTTCGCGGTTATCCTCTTGACTTTGCGCTAAAGATAAAAAAGTTCAGTTTCGCCCACGCGCGTTCTAGCTGAGTTTCTTGAAAGATTAATGAGAACAAGAGGCTCAGCCACCGTCTACGTGTGCCTCGATTTGCCAGCGTGAGCGTCAATGTTGCAGTCATGCCTTTTACTTTTTTCTTCGGGCGACAGACATTGAAAATGTAGTTCCTGTGTGTCTCAAATAATTGAAACACGCAGCCTCGCTTCATGTACAGCAACAATACAAGAACATGTACCCAGATTAGAATCAGTGGGCCTGGCAATTGCTCATCACGCATAAGCAGTGCGTTTAACGGGGTATAAAGGTTCTGAAAAATATCTTTTTCTACAAACTTCCCTGCACATCCCCCATTTCCCTGCTTTGAGGATCAGATGCGGGAAGACAAAGGCAACATGCTTCCAGGTTGGGCGAGGTTACGAAAAATTGCGATCATTTCAAACGCTCGAGTTTGAACAGTGCAGTCTCGCCGTAGGAAACACTTCTGATGCCTGCAGCGAGATGCCCGCATGTGCAAAAACCACACTTCAAAGAGCTCTAAACGTGCGGGCTGTTAAGCTTCTGTTAAGGTTTTCTTTATTTTTTTGGACGCTGAGACCCCCACTCTCAGAAAGAACTGTGTTTGTTCGTTGTGTTGTGGTCGTCCCTAAATGGCACCAAAGTTCTGAAAGACGCGAGCAAAAACTCTGCCGCACAGTGCGTTTGTTAAGAAAGCATAACAGAACACACTATCGAATCGACACATTTACCTTAAGTTTTAATGCTGTTTCGTCTCGATCGTGTTGTTTTAATGACGCCTTTTTTTAGTAAAAATGACATCATTTTACTACAGCACAAAGTTTCTGCGTTGGACGGGCTATGCGGGTCTCTGCCTAAACCTGTCGTAGCGAGACACTCTCGCAGAGAAAATGGCTGCGGAAAGTGGGGCGGGGGAACATAGATTGGGAAGGTAGAACGAGAGATGGTACTATAAAAAAAGAAATATGGCGAAATTAAAGTTATCCTGGCAGCTAAGCTCAAATTAGGGTTGCTCTATACAGCATTAAAACAAAACAAAACATGCGCGACATGAAAGATATATCAGTATTTCGCCTTTATAATAGAAGTAAACTGCTTCTGAGATAGGAAGTAATCAGGGGAAGGTTAAACCGTCATTAAACATTTTTCGAACAATAAGTTTTACTTACATATAAAGAAAAAAGAAATATAATGCAAACATATACAAAACTGTGTGTACGTACACTGTAAGTCGCCACGATAAGATAAAAAAATTCCTAACATCTGGTGCAATTCGGAGGTGAAAATTATTCCCTTTTCTTGTGCACTTTGCCGCTCCAGAGTCCATACTTTCATTTTATATTCTGCTCCGTTTTTCTCCATGCCCTTCCTACTCCCTTTGCCCGATGTGAGGCAGCAAACGTGTACCACCTGGTTAACCTCCCTGCCTTTCCTTCTCGTCCTCTTTCTGTCATGCGGCTAAGGTTTTACGCTCCAGCAGCGCACGCCTTTCCAACGATGAGACACAGGCGGGAAGAGGCTGAATTCAGGAATGACTGCTTCGCACAGAAATCCGCCCTTTTCACGCGCCCGCTCTGCGCATGCGCGCCTCTCCTCCTCCAGCTCCACTGGTTGATAGCAAACCGCCAGCTCCTACTGGGCATGCGCAGTTCATGATAGCGACAGGCGCGCTCGACAGATGGCGGCAGCTGCCAATCAAGCACGCATGTGCCGCTTTGCAGGCAGAGTATGGGCTTCGTGGAACCGGGTCGCGCTTTCGTCTCCAGCGTGCGTTGTTTTAAGGCGATAGCCTTTAATGGCTCATACTCGCGGTGACCGTCCGTCCGTTACATCGCCACCTAGATCACGTGACCTTGTGATGTCTCGTGATCTTAAGATCACGTGACCTTAAGATCACCGAAAGATCTATAATTTAGGTAAAAATTGCAAACGGCTTTCGCTTTCCCGTAGTTAAGAGATATCTAAGTGCCTCGAACGAATTTTTCAACCAGTTTTCGCTCACTCCCAAGAGGGAGTCACATATTGTGAAAAAGGTGAATTGTCAGTGCTACATTTCACTGCGGTAAACTAAGAGTGAGTCACAAATATAAAAAATAAAGAAACAACTGCTCCTTTCTAGCATTGCACCTACCGGAAGTTAACTAAAAACCGAAAAAACAGTAGGCAGTTAAAAAAAGGAGAAAATAAAAGGAAGAGGCGAAATACCGCCGTGCACTTCGCCGGCTTTCACTGTGCCCAATCTCAGCGTTCTACTCAGTACAGTCGAATCTGGCCTCGGGTCCCCCCCGACCTGGCAGAACAGAAGCCTACACAAGCCCTTCCTTCACCGGGGCAGCCATTTCGATTATCGACCTCGGCGGCTGCGTTACACCACTGCGGAAAATAGTAACGCTCGCCTGTTGACATTTCGGTACATGTCGAAAGCCTCGGGCGGGCTAATCTAATAAGAGGGTCCTGAGTAGGGTGCTTCTATTACCGGAGTTTTATCCTTTTTTTTAAGGAAAGCTCTTGAGTTCGAAGTAATGACACCGTGTTCGGTCGGACGTCTCAAAAGGAAACTCGCGACGAGCGGCCTTTAAATACAACGGCCACAGGATGGCCTCTCTGCGCTTAAAGTGAAGTCTAGCGAATTTTATTCGGCTCAGAACATGCAAGCACAGTATAGCGACGGCTTTCTCAATGTTCGCTGCAGCGCTCTTTTCAACGTGGATCGAATCTGCGCAGCCAACCTCATCACGAGCGCGAAAGCACGCACGCACGCACGCGCACAAAACTCCTCCGCACTCCTCCCAAACTAGCGCTACTTGGATGGACCTCGCGCTACACTTTCGGTGCGGAAGACTTGCCCGCATCCTTACAGCTCGGTTGATAGCGGGCCCTAAATTAATCTTGCACCCCAGCCGGGCGTCGCGTTCATTGTGCTCCTTTGTTTCGCGGAACGAGCGCGCGGCGGCAGTGACGGGAACGCCGCGTCTAAAGACCAGAGCAAACCCCTCCCGCCCCTAAGTCTAGTCAGGCTCCTTCGCTACGCTCGTTTCCAAAGACAATTGCGCGCGTGTGCGCGCGTACGCCTCCCAGCGGAGCGAGAGCTGTGTATGCCACGACGACGAGGAGGGCGCAGCACCGAGTGCGCTTCGCGGGTGTCCCGGCGCCGCCAAGGTTGTCGTCGCGACGCCGAGAGTCATTTGTCTCATTGCGGGGGAAGGACTGAGCACGCGCGCTAGGCCTCGCACGCGAGGGAGCGAACAGGAAGAGAGCTACGACGTGTTATGGTCGCGGGAAGCGCACAATTGTACCAACAGCGACGGGGCGTCTGTTTCCCCTTTTCTTCGTCGTTTCCACTCTTCTTTTCCTTCCTTCTATTCCAGGATGTGTTTGCTGCATACAGCGAGGCGCACTGCACGCGCGACTGCATTAGCATAAACAAACAGCTTTCCCGCGCTTTCGCTTGGCTGCCTCGGCGCTGAAAAATGAAGCGTGCCGTTGCCGCCGCTCTGTGGGGTGGTGGTGTTCGACTGCAGCAACGACCAACGCGGCGCCGTCGGCGTAGCGCTGTCCCGTTTTTCGGTGCGCTGGGGAGACAGGGGGAAGGGAAGCGCTCCGCTCTGAGACCGGCGTTGGGATGCGCTGGGACGATGTCCCTATAGCTCCCTGTTTTCCCGCGTCGCCATTTCCGCTCTGCAGTCCTCGGAACGCTGCTTCGAGCTAGTTTCGTAGCCGGCGCGGTCTCACGGCAGCGCATTGTTCTAATGTGGAACAGTGTTAAGAAGAAGCGAGCAATGAAAGGGGAGGCGAAATGGGCTGGCGCGAAAGCTGACTGTTGAGCCCGTTTGACGCAGGCGTCATTAAGAGAGGCCAGCGCTTTCTTATTGATGCGCTTGGCGTCGTGTCGGCCGTAATGGCGGTGCCAGTGACACAGTGAGAAAACTCGCTTTCTTCATCGTAACTAAACGAATGTTTATCCAATTTTCCTTCAAAAGACAGAGAGAGAGAGAGACGCGAACGCGGGCTGAAATTCTGGGCATGTTTCTTTCGGATGTACGCCTTTTGTCAAAAGTTTACAGCCCATGGAGGTTTGCACCTACGTCTTGTGGATCGTTACGCAAACCCGGAGTTTCGAAATCCTTAGAAGGTAAGAGTGGCTCTGGCTCTACCCGCTTCTAAAGTAAGGACTTCCGTGAATGCTACAAGCGCCCCTCGTCCCTTCACCGCTACTACACGGTTTAGAAGCGGACATTTCTCAGCTGCACTATTTTTTCAAATTTACGAAGGTTGTACATCAAAACAAATTGAGGCGCTTGGTGTGAAGTGCGTCGCTATTTTAATCACTATTTATTTTGATCGTATATTAGCGTTACTTCCATTCTTGCGCCGCTCATACCTGATTGAAGAAGGTGCCACTGCACCTTCATCGTTTCTCACAGCATACAACTGTAGAAACTGATAGCGAGAGAGAGAAATAATTTATTAAAGGTCATATTAATACCTTATATGTATTCGTCCTTCAAATGGACAAGTGCCAAATGGTTCACGTGAGCCGCCGAGGCCATCCACCCCGTCATTGGGGAGGAGGGGGATTGGAATCGTGTGGCGAATCGAGGAACGAACAAGCTTGTTCAAAATTTATAGGCGCCAAAAGCTGGAGTCGTCTCCCACGAATAGGGGCTCTAGGGCGAACAGTACAAAAAATAATTTTGCGATTTATTTTTTCGGTGTCCGTGCCGAGAAGACGCTCAAAGACGCGGAAGCTGCTCTTGACGCCATTGATAACCAACGCATTTGACTCAGCAGAAATTAGGAGTAAAAACTAAAGCAGGGACGCAAGGAAAGACTTAAACGAGGAATGCGTGCTAGAAGGAAAGACACCTTTGGTAAAAAAATCCCCGGGCATCAAGGTCAATTTTTGAGCCGTCTAGTAGAAAACTTCCGACAGCCCTGACACCCAAAATCTCTGGAGTGTGTAAAGAAATCTCTTCCGTGTTCCTGAGGACCTTGGTAGCTTTTAAAGGTGCCATAAGTGCTCGAATATGGTTCTTCAAAGCAGAACCCGTGGTCTGGAAACTCAAGACCAACCTTGTAACATCGAGGGCTTTGAAATAAACGCAGCGGTAAATCAACGATGTTTCGTTCTGATGTATAAAAAATTCAGGGGGGGGGGGGGCACTTTGTTGATTTAAAGTGCGGTGAGGCGAAAGCCTTTAGCGCGGTGTTGCTGCTTGTGTCAATGATGTGTGGTTGAGATGTTAATTTTAGTACACAATTGTTCGTGAATCTTAAATGCTGGAGACACGGGCGGGCGTTTGGGAGGCATCCGTCTGATTCGACCCCTTTCCACAAACACTCTACAGCGTCCTAGACAAAGAGAACTACATATGCGTTGGCAGGAAGTAGCGTCGTCGCTATATAGCATGCTCGGCTGTGGAACAGAAGGGTGGCGTTCGAATCCAATCATGCACAAAGATTTTTTTTTATTATCGAGTTGAAGAGCGTAACGGACGGACAGACCGTATGACGTTACTTCCGCTGTCGTGACTTCCGGTTGGCAATGTAACGGACGGACAGGATCTCGACCGGGAGTATGAGCCATTAGAGGCTTTCGTATTAAAAGCAAATTTACGTTTCGCATGACTATTTGATCGAGAAACAGTCATGCAACAAGTGCGATCTTTCCAACCTGTACAAGTTTTGACGAAAACCATATGCAACGCAGCCAACATCCGTTAGATGTTGGGTAGCCCAAGAAGTAGAAATTGGTATGTCCGCACCGCCTGATACACGAGCTTAAACCAGTTTAAAATAAATAATCAGACACGAGGTAATTAAGTAATTCTTGATACGAGAAAAACACAAAAATAGAATAAAAGTTGATCTACTACAACACAAGCTGCCAAGGAAGGGCTACGCTCGCAGACGTTTAGGGTATTTTCGTATTTGAGGTTTAGTTCAAATAAAAGTCTAAATAAATCCAAAACTACATAAATAATAACATTAATAAAAAGAAAATGATGAGAAGCAGTGACAAAGTAACGACGTTGCCTACTTGATTATTCGATTATACAATAGTCATGTAAATACAGGAGAACTACCTAAAAAAAACATGAAGTCCTGAATTTATATACTATATACACAACAAACAACAGCGCTCGGCGCACAGGAAACGCAGGCAACCAAAAATGAGAAGGAAGGGATTCGCTGTATGACGGTTCGTATCAAATTACGCGCCACCGGTTCCCGCCTCCTTCCCCATAAAGAAAAAAGAAAGAAAACAAGAGAGAGAGAGAGAGAGAGAGAAAGAAAGAAAGGAAAAAGGAAAGAAGAAAGGAAGAAAGAAAAAAAAAGAAAGGAAGAAAGAAAGAATGAAAGAGAGAAAGAAAGAAAGAAAGAAAGAAAGAAAGAAAGAAATAAAGAAAGCAAGCTCTGCTATTTCGTTTCATTCTCCTCTTTTTCCCCTGCTTCCCGGACGACCTGAAATGTTTTCATACTCGTTCGAGAGCTCGCCGTATTACAATCGCGACGCTGGAATGCAGCTCGCGAAAGTTGATTCGCAAAAACTCGGTGAGGGTTCGGTAGAACTGACTGTGCGAACCGCCAGAAGCGTAACTTTAAGACCGGAAAAGCTGAAACGTTGACGAAAGGGGCAACTCGTTTTTCTTGCGTGCCTCGCTGGAGATTCGATACTCTGTAGCCAACAAAGGGAATTTTTTCGCTTCATTAAGCCCGTTTTTCGGCGTATGCCGTCCTCGGAATAGCGCCTACGAATAGAAATCGAACCAAGGACATGGCACTTGGTCGGAAAAAAAAACTTTTATTCGTTTCCATTCAAGAGATTCGTGTTTGTGTTTTTTACTTATCATTGAGGGATAGCTCGCATATTTATTTATCCGGATACTACATTAATAACGACCAAAGATGGAAATGGGAAAAAAATTTTTAAAATGATTTTATCACCAATGGACATGAATGTTTGGGGCTTCTGGAGTTTGCCTCATAGATAGACACCACTTTGTGTTTTACGTGCACGGGCATAGTCCTTACCAAATGTAAATATCTAATAAAAAAGAGCTCCACAAGGCACTAATGGTCATGTATTCATTGATAGGGTGTTGCGCCAAAATCTACGACGACTTTCGTGAGACCATTTAAGAGGAATGGTTGATCCTTAAAAACCCTTCAAACCTTAACACATTTTAATGTCGTTGGTGATCATCTCCAACTTATGTCACTCTAATAGTTTCTCTGAGATCATTCCGGACCAAATATAAAAAAGTAAGTAATCACATCTGCAGTGGTATCAACTTCTGCTCCCTCCTCTCATTGAATCCTTGTCTGAAACCGGCTTTCAGAAATCAGCATTTTCATGTGACTGGAATGCATGTGCAAGGCAGATAACGGTCTATTTGAAAATCGCGAAGGCAGCGTAATCAACGAACCGCTCTTCCAACAACGATCCGTTTTCAGTTTGCCGAGGAGTTTTTAGAAGCCATCTTTATCTATGGCGAGAGATCGGCAGGTTAAGCTGTCTTAGCTTCAAGAAAATACTGCAGTAAAGGTTGGGAATCGAACCCGCGTACTGAATATCATTTGTGATATGCCCTCTTTAATAGACAAGCGCAAGTAGGTAGTTTGTGTCAAAATATAGTTCCTGCCTCAAGCGACAGCCATGGCATGAAGTGCTGATCTCAATATTAACAATATCTTCAGTAAAAGTTGGCACACTTATTGCGCAAAGTGCACCGAATGGGTTTCCGACACAGGCTCAAAACAACGCGCAGCAGACATTTTTTCTAGCTCCAAAGCATCTAGAAACTGAGCATCTTGCTTTGCAACTTCTGCTTCTCAAACTATTTCACCTATTTAGACTACATCCTGTGTACAAGGGACATTGTAAGTTGGACGCGCAAGTAAATACAGAAACTCGCAAAAACAATAATGTTGTCCTTTCGGCAACGACTAAAGCGAGTCTGAAGACAGTTTTTTTAGTGATTTTTATGTTTCTCAGTGCTCAGTTCCAAAATGAATTAATATAACTGTTAAGCAAAAGAAAATGCCTGCACTGTCGCAAGTTCACGCGCTCTTTAAATGTGACCACCACTAAACGACAACAGCAAAACAAGCTCGTCAGCATCAGTGACGAACGTCAGTGGATGAATGTCAATTATGGTTCCATAAACTTTCAGAAGTTTGCTGTAAACGTAACGCAGCATTTATTTCGCGTCTAGTGGCTTAAAGAGGGTACAAATAACAAGGAAGACCACGTCAAGTATACTTACGAAAGACTTGAGCTGGTCGCTGTGTGTGGATAACGTGAGATTTATAATTAGACGTTAGCTGATAACATACTCAGCAGCGCACCTTTTTCTTCTAAGTAGCAAACCCAGCGCACAGTGAGAGTAATCATTCGTCAGTGCCTAATTTGTTAACAAGCTCCGCTATAGACAGGATCGGAGTAAGAAAGAAGCCATCTTATCTGAAATTTGATAAGCCCTTCTAGGTACTTATGCAATACATTCCGATTTACTTGCTCCAAATATTTGTGGATGCTTGTTTACAACGTTACTAATGCATACCAATACACCTAGCATTCATTAAAACTGCTTTACTTCTTAAGATAACAGGGTCTTTGTTCCCCCGCTTACTGTCACTTGGTGCCTGCCTTGCTTATATATATATATATATATATATATATATATATATATATATATATATATATATATATATATATATATATATATATATATATATATATATATATATATATATATATATATATATATATATATATATATATATATATATATATACAAGTTAAGGGAAATGGGGGGCTCGTTTGACAAATACATGAAGGAAGCCAGCACTCTCAAGGTTCGCTTACACGCAATAAACATAAATACCCACGAGAGCAGCAGATTGGACAGCCGTCGCCGTAGCTCAGTTGGTAAGAGCACCGGACGCGGAGGTCGTGGGTTCGGATCCCACCGGCGGCATAGTTGTTTTTTCTGCTGCTTTATAAGTAGTTTTCTTTAAGCGATAGATTAATCGAAGTATTATTATCCCACTGAGCAGTACTAAACATTAAAAAAAAATTATACATTCCCCTATGCACCTTGGCTTAATTGAAGTATTTTTCTCCCACTAATCCGCACTATAAATGAAAAAAATAAAATAAAAAAAGACATTCCCCAATGCACCTTGGTTTCGGTGACTGTTGGCTTCCTTCATGTATATATATATATATATATATATATATATATATACATATATATATATATATATATATATATATATATATATATATATATATATATATATTGTAGTGTGGTAATCTTCATCGATATAACCACTGACATGCGTCGCGTGCTGCCGCTCTCAAGGACGAAGAAGTTGTTCGCTGCCTTGCTCTTTCGCCACGCCTGACGCTTCGCTGCGAGTCTCCCCTGAGCGGCTGGAATCATCTGGGTTCACCGAATAAACACACCCCTACAATTGGTGCAGGTGCTGCTGGGTACGTTCCCGTCCACCCTGGAACTAAGAAGCCGCACGTTACCCTCTGCTTCCAGCATGCCGGATGACACTGCCACGACATCGTCGCCCCTCCCAACCACCGTGCTGTGTTCTGGAGCTCTACGGCAGCGTGATCCGTGCTTCTTCAGTGGCACAGCCGACCAGGACGTCGACGATTGGTTGGCGGCATATGAGCGCGTCAGTAGCTACAACAGATGGGACGACGCTATCAAGCTAAGCAATGTAATCTTTTATCTGACTGACGTGGCGAACCTCTGGTTTCGCAACCATGAGGCAGACCTGCCATCTTGGTCTGCATTTAAAAAGAATTTTGCAGAAGTGTTCGGCCGCCCTGCAGTTCGCAAGCTCCGGGCAGAACAACGCTTGCGTGAGCGCACTCAGCAAGTCGATGAGTCGTTCACTAGTTATATAGAGGACATCGTGGACCTATGCAAGCGTGTCGATCCGCTAATGACTGAAGCGGATAAGATCGAGAACATCATGAAAGGCATCTCTGACGACGCGTGCCAAATGCTCTGGGTAAAAAATCCTGCCACGGTGAGTGACGTGATCAAGCTTTGCCAGAGCTACGACGTGCTTCGTAAGAAGCGCGCTTCTACCCGGCGGTCCGGTGTTAGAGACGACGCCATCTCTACACTTGCGCTGGGCGGTTCTACCCCATCAGAGGACAGCCCTTTACTTCAGCAAATCAAAGCCTTCGTTCGAGAAGAGGTCGCCCGCCAGCTGTCGCTGGTCCCTCAGTTACAGGATAGTGGCCGCCTTGTTCCTGACATGGCTCCGTCTTTGGCCCCTACCATACGGCGTGCCGTTCAAGATCACATCGCTGACGTTCTTCCTCCCAGCTCCATGCTCCCGCCCAGCCCTGTGCTGCCGCCCAGCCCCGTGCCAGCGCAAGTAACGGCACCACTGACTTACGCCCAAGTTGCGGCCAGGCCGCTCATGCCATCAGCATCTCTTTCCTACCAGGCCGCTCCTTCCAACCTTCCTTCGCCTTTGCCTGGGTCTGCATTCCATGTCCCTATTCCAAGGGTACGCCAACGCCCTACGAACCCTTGGCGTACCGCGGACAACCGACCAATCTGCTACTCTTGCGGGCTGCCGGGCCATGTCGCACGCCTTTGCCGCCAACGCCTTCCACCTTCTCGACCTGAACTATGGAACTACTCCTACAATACAGACCAGCCCTCGCCGAGAAATCCGCCCAGTTCCGAATTTGTATCTCGTGACAATCAAACGTACACAGCTCGCCGATCACCTTCCCCTCGTCGCCGTTCCCCGTCCCCACTCCGACGTTCTACCGGCACCGTTGAGGGAAACTAACAGTCGCAGTTCCCGGGGCAAGAACTGCGCTTGGTTCGAACTCTTCAAGTCCTCGGTGTTCTCCCACTAACGTAATTCAAGTGTTTGTCGACGGCGTCGCAGTACTCGCTCTAGTCGACACGGGCGCTGCCGTATCAGTCATCAGTGAAGCTCTTTGCCGTCGTCTTCGTAAGGTGACCACCGCACTTTCCGACTTTTCGCTTCGCACCGCCTCATCACAGCGCATTCATCCCTCAGCGGCGTGCACGGCCCGTGTTCTCATCGAAGACGTCTTATACACCATCGAGTTTATTGTACTGTCTCACTGCTCACACGACATCATCCTGGGCTACGATTTCCTTTCCACTCATCATGCCGTTATTGACTGCGCCCGCGCGGAAGTTTCCTTTTTACCTCTTTGTGATACCGTCTTGTGTGACGTCCCTACCCGGCCTGCAAAACTCCTCGTCGCCAGTGACACAGACATTCCTCCATTTTCTGCTGCCCTCGTTCCACTCTCCTGTGAAAGCGTTATTAGTTCGACTGTCTTCTTCACACCTTCCGACGCCGCTTCACGCCATCCCTGCCTCCTGCTTCCATTTGCGGTCCTCAAGATCGAAGATGGCCTTAGTGCAATGTACGTCTCAAATCCATTTTCGTGCCCGTCCGTCCTGCTACGCGGCGAGTGTCTCGGTCGTATTGAAGAACTTGATCCCGCGCTTGTAAATACTCTTCCTGCAACGCCTACTTCATTAGACGTTAATGTGCTCAGCTCTTGCGATACAGCGACCGCTTCGACACCACCCGATGTTCTTCAACAAGCTATTGACGCAGTTCTCCCACCCGCACAACGCGATCAACTCGCTGCTCTTCTACAGAACTTCACTTCTGCCTTCGACCTTCCTCACACTGCTCTGGGTCGCACGTCTGTCGTTACGCACGCAATCGACACTGGTACAAACGCACCTTTACGACAGCGTCCTTATCGCGTGTCGGCCTCTGAGCGCCAAGTCATTGCTGACAACGTGGACGACATGCTTCGCCGGGGCGTCATACAGCCATCTAACAGTCCATGGGCTTCTCCGGTTGTTTTGGTCACCAAGAAAGATGGTTCAATCCGGTTTTGCGTCGATTACCGTAGGCTTAACAAAATCACGCGCAAAGATGTCTATCCTTTGCCGCGAATCGACGACGCCTTGGACTGTTTACAGGGAGCCGAGTATTTCTCCTCTTTGGATTTGCGCTCCGGCTACTGGCAGGTACCGATGGCTGATAATGACCGCTCGAAAACTGCCTTTATAACACCGGATGGATTATACGAGTTCAACGTTATGCCCTTTGGCCTCTGCAATGCCCCGGCTACTTTCGAGCGCCTGATGGACACTGTTCTTCGTGGACTCAAGTGGCAGACCTGTCTTTGTTATCTGGACGACATCGTAGTTTTTTCTGCCGACTTTTCTTCTCACCTTCTCCGCCTAAAGGATGTCCTCACGTGTCTCGCCGGCGCTGGGCTTCAGTTGAATTTGAAGAAGTGCCACTTTGCCGCTCGAAAACTCACAATTTTAGGCCACGTAGTTTCTAAGGACGGCATTCTTCCCGACCCCACCAAACTTCGCGCAGTTGCAGAGTTCCCGAAGCCAACCTCCCTGAAGCAGCTTCGGAGCTTTATCGGCCTCTGCTCCTACTTTCGACGTTTCATCTTGAACTTCGCCTCTATCATCGCTCCTCTGACCCAGCTCCTTGCCGGCAGCTCCGACCTTTCCGCCTGGACTCCAGCCTGCGATAAAGCCTTTGACACTTTACGCCGCCTTTTGGTTTCGCCGCCCATTCTACGCCACTTTGATCCGGCTGCGCCTACGGAGATCCACACTGATGCCAGCGGTATTGGGCTTGGTGCCGTCCTTACCCAACGTAAGCCTGGTTACAGCGAGTATGTTGTGGCATACGCCAGCCGAACATTGACAAAGGCAGAATCTAATTATTCAGTCACAGAAAGGGAATGTTTGGCCATTATTTGGGCTATCGGAAAATTTCGTCCTTATGTGTATGGTCGACCGTTTTACGTTGTGACCGATCACCACGCTTTGTGCTGGCTTGCCTCTCTGAAAGACCCATCCGGTCGCCTTGCTCGCTGGGCTCTTCGTCTCCAGGAGTTTGACATTCATGTCATTTATCGATCAGGGCTGAAGCATACGGACGCGGATGCTCTTTCCCGCTCGCCATTGCCTAGAGATAATTCGTCTGACCACGTCTGTGCCTACGATATGTCGACTCTTACAACTATCGACATGGCTACCGAGCAGCGGAATGACCCCTGGATCAATGCACTTTTGAATTTTCTCTCAAGTCCTACTCCCGGTCATTCCTCCAAAGCGCTCGTCCGCCAAGCACACCACTTCTCCATTCGTGACGGTCTTCTCTATCGCCGCAATTATTTGCTTGATGGACGGAAGTGGCTTCTAGTCATCCCGCGTCATCTCCGCGCCGACATTTGTGCTGCCTACCATGGTGACCCACAATGTGCTCACGGTGGCGTATTGAAAACCTACACACGCCTACGTCTGCGATTTTACTGGCGTGGAATGTACCGCTTCGTAAGACATTTCGTGCGCGCTTGCGAATCTTGTCAACGCCGAAAAACTCCTCAGAAGTCCTCTGTTTCGTTGCAGCCGTTACCCTGCCCTGCTCGTCCGTTTGACCGCGTTGGCATAGATCTCTATGGCCCTCTTCCGACTACTCCTGCTGGAAACCGGTGGATTATTGTGGCAGTAGACCATCTGACTCGCTACACTGAAACATCACCGTTACCCTCTGCCTCTGCAAGAGACGTTGCTTTGTTCATTCTCAACAACTTGATTCTTCGCCACGGGACTCCGAAGGAACTGCTCAGTGACCGCGGACGCGTTTTCTTGTGCGACGCTCTCGAGGCCCTACTGAAAGAATGTCGCATCATTCATCGCACCGCTACTTCTTACCACCCTCAGACGAATGGCCTGACAGAACGCTTCAACCGTACTCTGAGTGACATGCTGGCCATGTACGTCAACGACGCTCATTCCAACTGGGACCACGTTCTTCCCTTCGTAACCTACGCGTACAACACTGCGATACAGACCACCACTGGATTCTCTCCCTTTTTTCTTCTTTACGGGCGCGAGCCAACCTGCACAATGGACGCGCTTTTTCCCTACCGCCCTGATGTTTCTGAATCGACGCCACTCTCGGACGCCGCCCAGTATGCAGAAGAATGCCGTCAGCTCGCTCGTTCGCTCACAAAGGAAAATCAATGGCAACAAAAACACCATCGTGACACTGGTGAGGCGCCTTCATATGCGCCCAACTCCCTGGTGTGGCTCTGGGTTCCTGCCACAACCGCCGGCCTGTCAAAGAAGCTTCTTGCTCGGTATCACGGTCCATACCGAGTGCTTCAAAAAACATCTCCTGTGAACTACGTAGTTGAGCCCGTTACGCCATCTGCGGACTTGCGTCGCCGTGGACGCGAAATAGTTCATGTGGACCGAATCAAGCCCTACTACGATCCGTCTGTCCTTTCGGCACCATGAGTCGCCAGGATGGCTCCTTCTCTGCCCGGGGGGGAAACTGTAGTGTGGTAATCTTCATCGATATAACCACTGACATGCGTCGCGTGCTGCCGCTCTCAAGGACGAAGAAGTTGTTCGCTGCCTTGCTCTTTCGCCACGCCTGACGCTTCGCTGCGAGTCTCCCCTGAGCGGCTGGAATCATCTGGGTTCACCGAATAAACACACCCCTACAATATATATATATATATATATATATATATATATATATATATATATATATGTATATATAAATCGCAACCAAAATTGAAGAGGTGGTCATACATTTTCTATAACCCTTTTTAACTGACACCAGCAATCGCATCGTAGCCGCTCTCGAATTTATTTACTTGATTATGAGCTAACATGAAGGACTCATTAAACTCGCGAATCTTCCGTGATTCAAAAAGAAGCAAGAAAACGTTTTCTTGCGCCTGTCATATTTTTTCTAAGCACGAGATACGAAAACCGCGGCAGCAGACCGTAACGTTCTCCCGATTGACGGCCGTTAGTGGCAACGAAATTCAGTTCTGGGATCATAAAGGTCACCTTTTCAATCGAGGTCGAACAGCCGGGCAGGTGTGGTATAACTTTTTTTGAGCCTACGCTTCCGCGTGTAGCAAATGAAAACTTCGTCGAGTCAGTGGTTAAGGCTGGTCTCTAAAAGAGACAAGATGAGAGAGAAAAAAAGAAACGCTTTGCGCTCATATGTTGCGGAATGGCTATTTTGTTCAACAATAAGCAGTCGCGAAAAGTTTGGTTTTTTTATTATATTAATAACAAACCCTTGTCAGTGGTCAGCGCTTGAGGATTTTTCTTTTCTTTCGCTGCTCTCATCAATGGCCATCATTTGGAAGCGCTGCGCTACTATTTGCTTTATAATTGATTCTACTAGAAACGAATAGAAAAGCAGCATCGCCTATAAAGTAAAATTAAATAATTAACTTCTCGAAACGGTGGTTCGCCAAGGAGTCTTTCTACAAATATCATGACAGTAACGGGTTCAATTTACTTGACTACCTATGTGAAAAAAAATGTCTTTATGTTTGCTTTGAAACTGTGTTTTGTAATGGGTAGTTAAAAAAAAAAACCAAGAAACTCTAAAGGTTTAGCGATAAGCAGAGGAAAAATACCTTGGCGGAAAAAAATCATATGGACAAAAGAGTCGAGTAGACGACAGACAGGCGTCTCCTCGTTTCTTTTGTGTATGTGAATTTTTTTGCGCCAAGGTGTCTTTACAAGTTTCAAGATGCTAAACCAGCTAGCCCGGCAACTTGCTTTACTAAGCAGAGGAAGATGACGTTTTGCCTGCTGGTGTAGCAATAAATATAGAGTTCAATTTTTTTCCTTGCTGGTTTTTGATTTTAACTTTTTTTCGCGATGTGTAGGCGAGAGGGAGTGTGAGGGAGCAAACTTTAATAAGGGTAGGTAATAAAAGCGTAGGCGTATAACCTTATTAAATGCAGGCGCAGAAAAGTAGGCGGGATGAAGCTGGAGCTCCTCTTACACCAGTGCTGTGGTTGCCCAACACATTACTGATGCGGACCGAAAGCACCGGCCGAGAGTAGACCGGAGTGCAGCGCTCGGAGCGACCCGTTTCGCTCAGGAATAGGTTGACGTGGTGTGGGAGGAAGTTGCCATGGAGTATCTCGGTGATTGAACGGCGTGTGAGTGGTGACCAGCACTTATGTGCATTGTCACGGATTTCTACTCGACAAGCGCTGCTTCAGTCTAGTACTGAACCGCTTTTCCAATTGGCTGCTCTGTTTATATTTACAATGTGGGATGTTCGCCTTCAGCGACAGTTTCGTAAAGACGCCTAGACACAGTCAACCGTCTTGGCTGACGCCATCCCCATATCTTCATCTCAACTGCTCAGTGTGTTTTCTTTTAAACTTTTTCTACCTTTCAAGAGGCTTCGCTTAATTAATAACAGTATTCAGCAGTGCGCAGCCAAAACACTTGAATCCACTGGTCTTTCGATGCGTAAGAAATCTAAGCTAACGGAAGCAGTCGATGAGGAGCATTACTGTGCAGCGATAACTCGATCTACTTAGTCATCAGTCGGGCGCGAATGGACTAGAGCCTCGAGCATCAGCCGGTCGCCGGAGGACAATGCCCTAAGTCGATTGTCTGGATGCCTAAGAGCCACGATGGAAGCACCGTCGAGCTCGCCTCTTGGACGCTGGGGGGGGGGGGGGGGGGTGTTTAGGAGGGAGGCATTATGCCGGCACTTCTAATTAAAATATAGCCGCGACGACGACAGTGCATTCACACACACATATTTATATATATAGCAAGGCGGCGACACCCCGTCGAAAAGTGGAGTTGGCGGCGGTTGAGCTCTCGTTCGAGGCGCGCATTTTTCACTGAATCTTTCCTTTTTTTACCCTTTGTTTGTTTCCCTTGAAACAGAAGCCGAAGGACGAGGAAGAGGAGATGAGGTCGTCGGCGTCGCAGCATCGATTACCGAGCGCCGAGCTCGGACAAATATCGCCTGTTAATTTGCACGGCCGAACGCGCTGACATCTGGGAAACGCGACGCGCCCTCGGGGGCCAATGAGGCGGGCTTGATCTGCTCGGGGCCGCGCTCTAATGAAGGCTGATTAAAACTGCGGCCGCCGCCGCCGACGAAGCTGCAGTGCGCGGCCGCCGGCGCCGGCGCTGCTCCGAGCAAGCTGGATGATGCCGGCTTTTATCCGCGGCGTATTAGAGCCGCCTCCGCTCAGCGAGTCCTTTCGACCCCGACGTGTATGTACACGCGCGGATCGCGCTGATCAGCCGGTAGAAAGTGTGACTTTGTTAATGACGGAAATAGGAAGGAAATTGGCTTAGCCGCGAGCGCGCTGCGAAGCAGGTCGTGAACGGGGGCGATTTTATCGGCTCACTGGTCCCCGATCGGCATGACGGGATTGCCTGTGAGGATAATCGCCACCTACTCGAGCGCCAAGACATGAGATCGCTGGGGCTCAAAAGTGGCGAGGCCTTGGGTGTTACAGTTCGAGACTGATATATGGTACTTGCTATTTTTTTAATGGCTTTAGTGGGTTTGGAAACTAATTAGGAGATCTCAGATTTGTCACTTTCAGGGCCGGCATGTAGTGAAAACGGAAATTAATTTCGGATTCACTTCAACTTTTTCTTGCGGAGCCTATGATCAAGAAAATGCTGTTAAACTGCAATCGCTGTGTAGATGAGGCATTTGCTGGGCGGCTATATGTACCTCCAGGCTGGCGGCAGCAGCCTGATGAACAGAAAGAGTCAGAAGTAGCTCATTTTTCGATTGAGGAGAGGTCGCGCAAAGGAAACTCTTCATCACTTGAGCCGCTTATTTGCCATCTCTGCCGTAGAGTACGCTAGACGATCTTTTTCTCTTGAGTTAACTGGCAACCCAGTGCGAAGTTGTCAAAATTTTTTTTTGTCTGACCCGCGCTCTTCCGCCCTTTCTTAGAGGAAAAGTTCAATTAAGATCTAAAAAAAGCAGTGTAAAAGCCCAATTTTATCTATCACCAAGGGCTTTTCGATTGTACAGGAAAAAAAAAACAGTCAACAAGTGAACAAAAATGTGCTAACCACGCGAGGCGGAGATAGAAGACGAGGACCAGCGTGAGGGTGGTTCGGTCGGGTGTCCTGTACTTGTAAAGGGCTACCAGGGGACGAAATGATCGCTAGGACGGAGACGCGAGCGCAAGAGAGAAAGAGGGAGCGGGCAGAAAGATGGCGATTAAGTCCCCATTTCAACAGCCATAAATGTGTGGTGAAAAGCGATAATGAGATAGATCTATTCTTTAACGGTGCGCTGTGGAGGCTCCACAAAAGTTTATTGTTGCCTAAAGTCGCCATGTGTTTTCTATAAAAAAGAATAGCTTTGAGCTCGGCACAAAGAGGCTATTCACAACTCTTTAAAAAGTTGAGTGCCTGACAACGTTGCACAACGTAAACAAAGATGGCAGCCCTATCCGGGTCCACGGCGGCCTTTTTTCTTGGTGCCACGCTTCAATTTCTAGGTTTCGGTGTGGAATTGCAGTGTTTTGTCGAAGGAGCGCTGATTATAAGGGCTAGTGACCTCATCCTAACGGAATTGAAGAATCACATCCATTACCACGCCGACATCGTCGCCATAGCCGTAGAGACATCTGGATTGCAGCGTGAGCCGCACCAGATGTCACTCAGAATAAAATTGCCTCTTCAGGGGGCCCTACGCGGTGGGAGGCCGTTGCACATGCGCTACCGGCAATTCTGAAAAGTGGAAACCCCTCTCTGGAGTCCTTATTCACAGCTGCATGCAAGTTGCTTTGCTGTTTTTACATAACTGACGCCACATCTATAAATATTCGCTTTCAACTTTTCTCAGCCTCTTGATTGGTGAAATGATGCGTTTCTCTGCAGCCGGATAAGGTTGCTTCATTAGAGCGGCATGAAATGTTGGCTTGAGAAATGATGAACTATATGCACTTGCCTTATAGTTGCAGTTCCGTAAGCCCCGCTCTGACGCCGACAATTCTAGAACATCGCTTTGACGCCTCCTGCGGATGTGCAGTCGTGCCGGCATTTAGTCACACTGTTTTCCACGGAACAAGCTGTCCTTGTATAGTTTTTTGTAGAAAAAATCAATGCGATGCACGGCACAGTGAAGTAAGGTGAATAACAGTTTATAGAGGGCAATGTGTGCAGGAGTCAGTTTGCGCTCGTATCGACTTGCGCGGAGAAATTTATAACTCTACTGACCGTCTGAGTTGGATGACCAACAGCTTCGTCTTGTGTGAGCCCGGTCAGTTCGGGAAGCGTAGGCAGCATACGAACATGATATGGAGACAGTTTGCAGCATCGTGCAGACAAGGGGAGATGTAAAGGGGTTTAAGCGAGGTGGGATGGTGGCAGAAAGTGGAGAAACACTAAAAAGAAATGCAAAGCCTGGACACATAACCTGTTGATGCACTATTTACGCCTGCGCCGCAAATCGAGTCATCGCCTACTAGACCTCAGTTACATCGGTGTAGTTTATTTATTTATTTCAATACCTTCAAGGCCCCAGGAGGCAATACAGAAGGGAGTGGAATGCATGAAAAATATCTATATGTATGTAATTATGACACAGGAATTGCGGCAATACAGAGACAAAAAAATAGGAGAAACAACAATAACGCGGTAAAATGCAGATTACTGGGAGTAAACATATTCTTCGACAGCAGATTTGAACAAACCAGAGTCGGTAATTGTGGCAATTGAGGTGGGCAGGTGGTTCTATTCAATGCTTGTCTTGGGAATAAATGAGGGGAAATATGCGTTCATGCGACAAAAGGGGATGCCAACTCTATGAGAGTGATCTCTACGGGATGAAATGTATTCAGGTTCAGAGAGAAGCACTTCTTTAAGATGGCGATTGTGATGATAAATTTTGTGAAAGAGAGATAAGCGGGTCACTTTTCTTCGTAAGGAAAGAAGTGGAAGGTTCAAAGTGGCTTTCATGTTTGATACACTAGAAAAACGAGAGTAGTTGTGAAGTATGAATCTTGCACAGCGATTTTGCACCGTCACGACGCACTGTCAGCCACTTGAGCGCACTGAAGTGTTAGCCTCATGGCTTACTCGTCGAGGGAAAACATCGATTTTAGCAGCGTAAAAAAAGCTGGAGGTAATACGGAAAACTACAGGACAAGCTTAACCATTAATGACAGCACGCCTACAAAACGAAACCACTATCACAGAAAGATCACATCACATTAAATCACACTTCACGGAATGTTGATTATGCGAAGGAAGAAGTCGTCCCGAGTGATATGATTCGAACAAACGACCATGGCATGGTCGCGTCACCTTATTTCCGCGGGAAACTACAAAATCACACTGTGCGGACTTTATAACGAGAAAACGCACAAAATGAAATGGAGCAAAACTCTTTGGATATTAATTTTATTTTTTTTTCTCTTCGCGCAATGGCATCACGACGAATCGAGAAAATGGATGCCGTTTTACACGAGTAACGAGCGCGTTACTATACCGGGCCCGAATCAGCGGTTTCTCGGGCAGATCGCTGGGTGGTGAGGAATAACCTGGAGCTGCGAATAAGGTGATCGGGTTGCGCGTAAATTCCAGTGAGGTTCACTTAAAGAAAAGATGTAACCGTCCGTTAAAGCCTTGCTCGCATCAGAAGCAGCGTCACAGCAGAAGCCAGAATGTTGATGACGATAACTGTCGTACATTAAGAAATAATTTGTACGTGGTGAGTATCCAAAAAGAGTGCTAAGAAGGGGGCTGAACAAAATATCGTAAAGTATACAACTTTTTGCGGAACGCCACGGCATTTGTAAAGCCGAGCTGACGGGCCGTCGGCAGTCAATACACGAACACTCTATTCGATAAGTATCCTCGAAGTGACTCGAACATTCGGCAGCTGAATCTGACCCCCTCTAATGCTTTAAAGATGGCTTTTTGAAGGAATCTGTCATGGGCACCATTTTTAAAAACGAAAATAGTGGCACTACAATTCACCTCGGGTAGTTAAGAGGTTGATGTAAGAGGGGGGGGGGGGTGCAGGACGTGGTGTTGGTAACAACTTTTATTTCAAAGAAAAATAAAGAAGGTCCTGAAGGGTGGGGCGCCTACTTGTTCAGGAGACCACGGGCGTGGGGCTTCACGAACAGCTTTGTCTATTAGCCGTGTTTGGATCGTTGGTTGAGCAATTCGCAGAGCGACCTCCCATGAGGAGGGGGATGAGTTGAGGATGAGGGGCCATGCCATATGATTAGGGGGCACTGCCACAGGTAGTGTATGAGGGTCGCCTCATACACATTCAGCTCGGGCCTGGCGTCTGCCTCTGAGTTGCTTGGGGTTCATATTTCTGGGTATGGGTTTGACGCGTAGTTTGCCCCTGAATGCTAGGTGGGATGATTTGATAGTTGGGGACAGGTGAGGAGTTAGTGGGGGCCTGGTGGAGATGCGACTGGAAGTGTGGGGTGGCTTTTGTGCGGGGAAGTCGAAGTGTCTGTTTCCTTCGTTGGACCTTGAGTAGTTCCGAGATGGTGTTGTGACACCGTAAGAAAGATAAATCAGCGCAAAACACGGGACGAAGGAAGAAAACGTCACACAACGCGCTTCCTTCGCCCCGTGTTTTGCGCTGGTTTATCTTTCTTTAGAATGTACCAACTCGCCCGAGCTTCTGTCTTGACACAGTCAATTTGTAACACCCGCTGCGAGTAAATTATTTGCGCAAACTTACTGTGGTAGGCGGAGTGCTGATGTAGTCGCCTTTTGTCGCTAAAGCTACATTGGCCACGAACTCGACTCGCAGTTTCGTTGGGCTCGCATTCACACCATGCTTGCGCCGCACCACGTGACCAACCACGTGACTGGTCACGTGACAACAACTAGCCAGACAACCAGACTGATCTGGACTTGCAATCAAGATTAACCAAGGCTAACTAACCTATGCCTTAGCTTTCGCTACGTATACCCTGGCACAGCCGAGCTAAGCCACTGCCAATGTTTTTATTAAGGACATCATTTTAGTGTTGTTGGATCTGAGTGAGCATGTGTGAGCGAAGGTGAGAAGTCAAGCGGCTGTTGATTACGGCGTCTGTCATATTAAGGGTTTCCCTCTTCGACAGGCCGCGGTTGCGCACAGTCACTCCGCGGATAAGGTCGACGAATCTATTGCTTTGCTTGTCTAGGAGTCGAAGGGCGAAGGTTGGATCCAAAGTGTTCAGTACAGAGAGGCCAAGTAGTCTGAGTCTACTAACCAGGGTTATGTGGTCGTTGTGCATACAGAGGTGTATGCGTGGATAGAGAGGAAATGGCCTGATCAAGAGCAGTTTAGATTTCAGTAGGGAGAACTTAAGGCCCATAGGTGATGGCATCGACTGCTGGTGATAGTAAAACTTCTTGCGCCTCGCCTATGAAGCTTTGGGTCGTCGATTAGGTTATGTAATCGGTGTGAGAGTAGAAAAGCGTCCCACTCTAAAGCTTGTCACCACTTAAAGATGTTATAACACTGCCACTGAGATACCGCTTAAAAGGACCGAACATATTTTTTTCTTTTTTTTAGAGGGTGAAGGGGAGCGAGCACATTCCAGAGAAGGTTGCGGTTTGGCGGATAATGTTAGGGTTGTCTCCGCCCCCCCCCCTCCCGCCTCCTCCTTCGGGGTGCCTTGTGTACCATTCCCGAGTAGTCGAAGCAGGCATCCACCATTTGCTGCTGGTCTGCCTAGCATTGAGACCAAGGGCAATCCGGCATCTGACAGCAGCGGGTCTATCGCTGGACATAGCAACGTCCTATGCCGCCTGTACACAGCAGCCACATCATCGCTCACCTACAGACATCTGATCAGACCGGCAATCCATTCCCTGATCATTTATTTAATCACTGCCTTTTTAGCGCTAAAGCAGTAAATTAATACCGCTAAACAAGGCAACTGATTGCTGCAAGGAGGATATAAATGGGCATATTTGCACCGCATTACGACGTTCAGGACTGCAGTGGACACAAAACACACAGAAAGCCACACGGCTAACGCGAAAATAAAATGAGGTGTACGGCATTGAGAGCCAACCAAACTGCATAGCGTTGTGAACGTAGATCAAAAAGGTGAAAATAGGTTGGACTTACAAGTCACCCTTCGTACTCACTAGGCGCGACAGCCTGTTGATGGCAACCCTGATCTCCCGAATGCCGTCGCGATAAAGCGCTTGGGAAGTACAGAGAGGCCGCCGCGGTGGCTGAGTGGCTATGGCGCTCGGCCGCTGCAGCCCGAAAGACGCGGGTTCGATTCAGGCCGCGGCGGTCGAATTTCGATAGAGGCGAAATTCTAGAGGCCCGTCTACTGTGCGATGTCACTGCACGAAGAACCCCAGGTGGTCAAAATTATCCGGAGCCCTTCACCACTGCGTCCCCATAGCCTGTGTCACTTTGGGACGTTAAAACCCTATAAACCCTAAACGAAGTACAGAGAGGGTGTCGGCTTCCATTTTGAGGGAAGCTGAAAACCAGTGGGGGCGCCATTTAAAACTGGCCGTAGTGTAGGTAGTGCTGGAAAAGTAATCTGGGGTTTGGAGAAGGGCCGTGTGTGGTTTAGTTGTCAGGTGCGGGGCTGTGGCAGTGTGCATCGTTGGCTGATATACCGCCTCGTCTCCACGTGTCAGCCTCTAAGAGATGCAAAAAAGAAAAAAAAAACACGGACGAATACAGGTCTGTGGCTGGATAACCAATAAAAAAAAAGTAGCTAGGCCAGTTGGTGCATGAATTATTACGAAAACAAGGAGTAAATTGTGGCGCAAATTGGAGCACGACAGGCAAGCGCTGACTAGAAATGGACACTGACTGCAGAGCTCGCAATAAATAATGAAAAAAAAATCCATTCACGCGCAAAAAATAAATGACAGCAGGACGCTAGCCTTAGTTTTCTTTGTTCTGGGAAATGTTCTTCCTGTATTTATTGCGAGCTCTGCGAGAGTTTTCAACTGTTAGTGAGCG
This sequence comes from Amblyomma americanum, assembly GCA_030143305.2. NCBI lineage: Eukaryota > Metazoa > Arthropoda > Arachnida > Ixodida > Ixodidae > Amblyomma > Amblyomma americanum. The sequence goes on from JARKHS020002545.1 coordinate 366,435, forward strand.
CTTATGTACGTTGTTCAACTGTCTGCCTGCCACGCCATGCCGAACTGATAATCTTCACGAGACGAAGCAAGCCAGGCATGCAAGGAGAGGACCGGGGATGAGGAAAGGGTATAACGGGGAGCCGAAGAGCGACTGAATAGTAGACGAGGCAGAGTGTAAGATCGGCACAGAGTTAGGGACAGTTGTGGCAGGAGGGTTCAGAGCGGAAGCTGAGTAAAAAAAAAAAAAAGCCTTGCTGGTGAAATGAGTCTGTATGTCTGAATTTTATGAAGGGTACTGAAATAACGTTAGCATGCAGAAAATAAAAATTAACATGCAGAAAACCAAGGTAATATTCAACAGTCTCGTAAGAGAACAGCAGTTGACAATTGGTAAGTGGTAAGGGAATACGTCTACTTAGGGCAGGTAGTGATCGCTGATCCTGATCATGAGAGGGGATTAACTAAAAGAATAAGAGCGGGGTGGAGTGCATATGGCAGCTTCTCCTAACATTACCGATATTCCTCAAGAGAAAAGTGTACAACAGCTGTATCTTACCGGTACTCACCCACGGGGCAGAAACGTAGAAGCTTACGAAAAGGGTTCCACTTAAATTAAGGACAGCGCAACGAGCTACGGAAAGAAAAATGATAGGTGTAACGTTAAGAGACCGGAAGCTGGCGCAGTGGGTAAGGGTACAAACGCGGGTTAATGACATCCTAGTCGAAATCAAGAGGAAGAAATTGGCTTGGGCAGGGCATGTAATGCGAAGGCAAGATAACCGCTGGTAACGGAGCGGTCTCCAAGAGAAGGCAAGCGTAGCAGGGGGCGGCAGAAAGTTAGGTGGGCGGATGAGATCAAAGAAGTTTGCAGGCATACGGTAGGCGCAGCTGGCAAAAGAGAGGGTTAATTAGAGAGACATGAAAGAGGCTTTTTGCGTGAAGTGGGCGTAGTCAGGATGATGATGATGATGAAGATGATGTTTGAAATAGACACTCTGGGGAGTGGTGCAGGAAAGTGGAGAGTTATTTCCTGGGTAGTGGAGGCAGGAGCAGAGCAGGATGGAGTGTGGAGTTCGCTTATCGCCATTGAAAAATAAAGCACTCAAAGTTTTCTCTTAACTTGTGGCCCTGTAAACTACTGCGTCTACGCGCAGATGTATACAAAATGTGTTCAGCTTCATTCTCAGGCGAAAATAAAAGAAATGAACCAATAGTCTACATGAAAATCTACACAAAATGCCCATTTTTTTTACGGCTGTTGGTTTTAAAAGCACACCTGGGTAAGAGAAGCACAGGCACGCGAAGTCCCCTTAACTAGCTGCGTGCGCACAGTAAGCGCACAAAAAAATCAAAACAATCCAAGGTACAACATTTTTTGCCGCCATAAAGCGCCAGTACTGTTAGGCTGGAGTAGCACCCACATCTACGCATTGCACTATCCAACTAAAGTCCCACTGCATTGTGCGTCTCACTCATCTCGCTCTTGCTGGCTGACTTCAGCGCGCCCAGCCACATGCAACAACACCGGCAGTGTTACCGTCACCCGCCGGCCGTAGGCAGCATCACCGAAAGGGCGGCGCCCCGGCCGCGACACCCGAATGAGGAGTCAGTTGTGTAAAAAGGCACTCCTGCGTTTCCTCCTGTTCCCTGCCGAGATGCTCGCTGGATGGGAAGCAGGGGAAGGCGAGAAGAGAGACGGGAAAAAAGGCTGAAGAGGACGAGGTGGGGGAGGGAAGAGAGCGCTGGGGGCCGGCGCTCGTTAACGGAGGAGCCACGCAAAGGAGAACGAGGAACAGGGGGCGCTGATTAATGAAGGTCCTCGGTGTCGTTCCTTTTGTTCCGCCCTTCCGTCCTTCCCTTGCCCTTCTTCCTCTCGACTCGACTCGTTTGCTTTGACTGCGCGACTGCTCGAATTTTCAAACCGGCCTTCTTCGTTCGAGTAGCAAAGTGGGAAGGGAAGGTAGCAAAGTGGGAAGATGGAGGGGGTGGCTGTGCCCTTGGTCGTTCAAACCCGCTCTCCCCACCGTCAGCTCTCTTCTGTTTCGCGTTCGCGCTGATGCCGCCGGAACACAGTCGGCGACAAAGAGGCGCTCGCGAAAGACGCTCATTGCGTGGTGCCTTTGAAGGCGGCGCTCACGCGCGACTTCTTGCTACTCGCGATGCCTTCGTTTCTCCGTCGCTTTTGTTTCTTGATTTAGCCCTCATTTCCCGCGCGTCTTGCTCGTTTTCTTTCTCTCTTCGTCCCCTCATTCAAGACGCCGCTGTTGCAGCGAATGCCCCGTCCTTTGCCGGCAAGGGTCGCGAGACACGAGGGCCGTTTATTCCCTTGCCCCGAGCGCCGTAATTACGAGCGCAAACTCGGGATGCTGTTCTCTTTCAATTACTCAGGGCTCGCCAATGATTAGTGCGGCGACTCTGACCAATATAAGGAACCATTACACCCTCCAGCCTCCCCTCTCATTTTGTTTTTTCTAGACTTCCAGCGAAGTTGTCGCGGCATGTGAAAGGCGCTCTGCTGCGCAGATAGCCGCTGGCCTAAAGGTCTTGCGCTTTGGAATTTCTTGTGCGCGCACGCAGCTTCATTTTGAAATTGGAGAGCACGGATGAAAGTGGCTCGCGGCACAGTGGCGCTAACGAACAGAGCTCTGGATATTAGTGCCGAGATTTCGATTCTACGCAAGCTGCATTTCAATGTGTGAGTTTTCTGGGCAAAAAGGAGCGAAATTGCGCTGGCTATAAATTAACTGCCCATCAGCAACCGTTTTGCTTCTGAAATGATGCGTTAAAGCAGACTCGAGCTCGCCTTCCGTGAGGGGACGCTTGTGTAATTACATCAGGATAAGGAGAAAGAGAACTGGCATTTTATAACGCTGAACACACCAAAAAAGGAGGCTGATACTCTTCTTTGGTCGCCAGCACAGGAATGCTTCACGTCGTAACATTCAGATGGCGGCACGTACACACGTTTGTCGAAAATCGTTGTACTTTTTTCCTTTCTTTTGCAGATATAGTCAGCACTAAGGCTGGAACATTGGGATTACTCACAAGATCTCAATTATGAGCACGCACTTGGACGTTTTCTGAGCGCACTAAATAAAAATTAAAAATAATACAGAAACAAACACAACCCATACAATGATTTACTGCGATATATGGTAAGTCTCCTGGAACAAAGTCCTACCGCGTTAGGCCAGACCCCATAAATGATAATTGCAACATACATGCATCATTATACGAAAGGCGACAGCAGCATTTTCATAGCACGCCAGTCAGCTTCTGCCGTGCAAAGTAACAAAAAAGTGTCCTGTGCGTGGGCCACGGTCTACGTCTGTTCAGGCACCTCGTAACACCTGTTAGTTTCAGCTAAAATATATGGGGCTAATACATCCGGGCTGAAATCCGGGGATGGCAACCAATAAAGTTTTTGTGGTTTTTTTTGACGTCGAATTGCAGAAGTGAGCACTGTCTCATGCGATGAAAAATGGCCAAGTTTGAGATAGAAGCATTGTCTACCGTTTTACCCTGGCAGCGGTCAGCGTCAACAGTGGTGAAGAGAAATGAAGCAGTCGAGACCGCTTATTCGGGCTTGTCTACTGCGACGTTAAAGTGGGCTTCTCAGCAGCCGAGTCAAACTGAGGAATGCGTCAATGCTCAGGGAGCAGTGCTGTGCTTGAAAGCGCCGCCAGGGATTCATTCCAAAAGTTCACCTGGGAGAGATTTGATTCCTTTTTATACGCGCTGCAGTTGTCCCACACAATTGCTGGATGATGAAGTTCTGCCGGCGGTTGTAGACGTGCACAACGGCCGAACATGCGGTGGGTTTGCAATATATGCATCCAGGTTTCCCACGAAACAAGCAGAGGTTGCCTCTGCCGGTTTGGGAAGGCGCTCGAGTTTAGAAAGTAGGTAAGCCATGCACAGTCGGATGCCAACAAGCAACGACTGACGACAGTCTGTTTGTCAAAGGCTTTACTGCACTGCGGTGCATCCATGTTCGGCACAGTGCTCACCAGTGACGAAATGTGTATCTTGTATAAAAGTCTCAAGCGTGCCTTACATTGGCTTCTACCACGGGAGCCTGTGCCTCGCGCCGGGTGACGTCTGCACTGCAGCAGCTTCATTTCTTTTCGTCGCCGCTGGAGCGTTGACTTTTGTGAAGTGCAACACTTCCAACGCACACGAAAAACAATTTCCAGCTCGTGAGGCAGTTACTGCCGTATCCGTGCTGATTTTCACACCAAAAACTGCAAGAACTTTTTGTTCCCTTATTACTCGTTTTTTTTTCTCGTTACATATTAAGCCGTGTGCGCACTGCTCTTATTAAGTGACAACGACAGTTCCTGACGGGAAGGGGGTACCATCTGTCGGCGTATTGTTTGAGGTGCTGATTATGCGGTGCTTGTATGAGGTAAGGGGTAGTCGTAAGTTGACCTCCTGTGCCGAATGATGTGCTATGACTAGTGAGGACGCCGTCTATGAAGTGTGCGCAGCAACAACAATTACTACAGGGAAGAAGGATCGTTTGGAACCTGGCTGACACTAACGTTTAAGTCTTCGTCACTAATTCAAGCTTGGTCTCTAGGTACCCTTTACAAACACCACGAAGTGGTCGAAACTGTATGGCGCAGCCAACCGTAGTGTTTACATGGTACTAGGAGTCCTGTTTGAACCTGAAATTTGTATGGAACCACTTGGTTGCGGCAAGCAACAACAGGAGTGACAAGCTGTGACCACGACAGGTTGATGCGTATGAAGGTAACTAAAATAAAAAAAAGCAAGAACTGTTTATCGCATGCCTTAGCTTGCACTTACTTATTCAGAGCAGTTACTCGCTTGGCTTAGTAAAAGGAACCACGACCGAAGCACAAGAATAAAACAAGAAATCGACGTTCAAGAAAATGGAACCCCATCCAGAGAAAAAGTTCATGCTTCTGCTGGAGGAGGCAACAAGAAGCGTGAATAGAAAAAGGATCCACCCCGAAAATACTTTCAGGACGCATAGGATCATCTTGTCTTGCAACAGGCTTATGAGTGCATTGATTAGGAATTAGGGCGGCCCGCTCCTAAGCTCCATACATAGCACGAATTAGGCGGTCCAAATGAGGTTGCAGGGCAGCTCTGCTGAGCCTTACATCGCGAATTCCGCTCCCCATGAAAGCCGGCAAAGTGAGCGGAAAACGTGAAAGGTTCGATGTATGGCAAAGTGCTCACGCAAAGATGTTTCCACGGACGCCTCGCGAAGAGGTTTTCAGTGTCGAGGCTCGGCCTTAATTACGAGATGCGGCAACAGAATACGCTTTGGTTACGAGAGTATGTACAAGGGCGTAATGCGGTTGTAAATAAAGCGAATGCGCTAAATCAAACGAAAGGAATTGCAAATTATAGAGATATACAGCGCTGCAGGTCTGTAAGCCGACAATGGTGGTGCTGTTGACGCTGAGGTGAAATTAGTCTAACGTTTATGACATCAGCAGTTGGTCGTCCTCACTCTCACGGAGCAAAGTAAAACTAGCGCCAACCACTGCGCGAAAGGCCATGCAGTGCCCTCTAAGAAATTCAAAGCACTTTGCTTTACTTCGTGTTCTACTAGTCAGGATATAAACCTGTGTTTAGGACCGTGCTTGTTCTGCTACTTGTCGGTCGACTCCACTGCTCACAAAAAGGGATCGACCTTTAGGATCTGCATCAAAATAGCAAACACGAAATACGCGCGCTGTGTTTCAGTTTGTTCCGTCGAAACATCAGCTCGCGAAGCGCCGCTCGAACCCGCGATTTCACAACTTGCTGCTCCGTCGCCCGAGGTACAAAACCTGCACCCCCAAACGACTCCCGAATTCGCCGCTTACTCCCCAGTGGCTCTTTAGCGGCAAGGTTTAACGAAGCGAAGAGGTAGCCGGCGCTCACAGCGCAGTTACGAGGCATTCGCGGCCGTTTGACGCTCCCGCTCCGCGCCCGGCGTTGGGAGACGGATAAGAAGCGAGCGGGGGCGTCGTGAAGAAGGTGATATAAGAGCCTCGTACCCTGCGCCTCTGTTGCGCTCCCTCGAGGCTCCTTCCGTTCGTTCCTCACACGCGGTCGTAACTTGTCCGCACGGCGGGACCGTAATTTACGGAGGCGAGCTGCCTGTCTCCTCGAGTCGGAAATAAAAACCGGGCTCCCTAAGCGTCCTAATTGAGCCCGTGTCTGCTCATAGAAGCGACTGCGAGATTTCCTCGCGCAGTTATTTCGTTTCTTTCTTTTTTTTTCTTTTTTTTTCTGAGTTATGAGCGTGGTGATAGGTGTTCTCTGCCAAGTAGCGGAGACATAATCGTTAATGCCAGCCGTACACTTCCGAGGCGCTAAATAATTTAATCTCCGTACCTAAGCTCGCACTGCTTAGATCTCGGCCCTCGCATTGCCTTTGGAAATCCTCTTCTCTGCACTACAGCCGCGGCTCGGGAGACTTCTCGCGTTAGGACTGTTCGAGACTACTGCGGAAAGCAATGGTGAGATGTAATTACGCGAGTGGTTGTTTAACGACATTTGGACTCGAACACGACGTATACTTGAGGCATCTGGCTCACAACCGTACTGTTGAAGTAACGCTTAAACTACAGAGCAAGGGAAGCCGTTAAGTTAACGGTTTATCTAACTACCTGTGTCTGCTTGCATTCACGGCTGCATATCTGCCGAGCACCGTTGTTTGCCGATGCCCCATTAACCGAATCACCACCAGTCTGGGAGCGCACGCATACTACCTCTGGCACCGCCTGCCGCACTCTCGCCGAGTGAGGTAATTGAAATGTATTGCCGGCCACTTGCGGCGAGTGCGCCTTAATGCCAGTAGGAGTTGGAAGCGCGAGCATTTTTCTGTACCTGTAGATAGCGCTTAAGAAAAAACTGTGTTAATGTAGATGTTAATCACCCTCGCGCGAGGCAACGGCGTACATCTCAGACGCAGGATGCGCAGTCATGAGAAACCCGACAGGAAGTGAGAATGTTGAGTTTATGCCGAGAGTGTGCTTATATTTGTGAACTGCGGTTAAATGACACGAGAGCACGTTTCTCGCTTTGCTTTTCGGGTGTATCAGCGATTAAAATGTTTCCTATAGCTTCGAATATATTTTGAGTACCTCAACTTAGACAGCTATTAGTATGTACATAATTTAGATCGCAGCAAAACTCTCTGCCTCTACATGGCACCGTTCTTTTTCTTAAAAAACACAGGCACCAAAATGTTACATAGCAGCTAATTGCAAAGCATGAGATCAAATGGGAAGACAAACGAATAATTTAATGCTCTTCGTGCCTTGCGTGCGCCTTTGATACCGTGTTAGTGCCCGCTTTGTGTCGTACCCTGCAAAAAAACCCCAAAAAACTATGGCATGTATAGCGATCGTTAAGACCACGAAGACCGATGTAGGCGAGGATGCGGCGATGCGTACGAGGTGAGGTCGATGAAAAAGCGCGAATGGCTTTCCTCCTCCCCCCGCGCGACCCATACAGAGCATCAGGTCCGTAGGTCGTTAGCGCATGTAACAGGGAAAGGCGTGCTAGTTGGTGGTTGTACTTTGTACCCAGCACCTCCATCAAATATTACGGGGTTAGTTCAGCAGCAGGAACGTTAGGTCGTACACAGAAGACACACCAGAAACCAGCACTATAGCACTAGCCAGCCGCTGCAGCGTCTTCGTCGTCGTCCACTGCCCAGCGACAGAACAACGTCTTCTTCGCTTCGCGACTGCGTACCGTGACAATGTGTTTTCTTCTTTTGTCCCTCGTCACTTTTCGCGGTTGCAATATGCACTCATTTGATCGTTAGCAACTAACGTCCAATGCTATTGTACATGCCGAACGGCATGCTGTTTTTTACGGGATTGCCTCCTTGTCGCAGCGAGGTCATTGTGGTATAGTAGTAGGGGGTGTCTCCCAGTCGACCAGCGACCGTCTCCTGGTCGTCTGGTCTGGGCTGCGGACGAAACAGATGACAGCTGCTGGTCTGGCATGTTCGGAATAATCTCGACCGCCTGTGTGTCGTTAACACGCACGCAAATCTCACTACACGGGCGCTTCCGCTTTCGACTCCATAGGAATGCGGCCGCCTCGGTCGTGTCAAAACCGCGGCCTAGTGCTCAATAGCAGAACTCAGCAACAACTGTGCCGGTGGTAGCGCAGGCGTCTGTTGTATTCAGCTGGGACGTTTCACACGCAGGAAAAAAAATCTTTATCGATGTAATTTAAACATATTCCACAGTGAAGCTACACCTACGTCGATATACGTTGAAGATGACATCATTCGCCGTCTACTGGTGTGCTCACGATACGCGTATAGACGGAGTGTTTGGCGCTACCAGCATGGCTTGCTTCCAAGGGCGCCTCTTTCCCAAGTGTCTGACTTTTAGTTGACGACAAAATGCCTCATTTGCCTTTACAAGTATTTCTTTTTCTCTTCAGGAGATATATAGCTTTGGCAAATGACAAGATGCAGAAGTCAAGAAGCAGTTAACTTTGCAAAAATTGAAACCAAGGCAGCTTCTTTTGCATCGAACACTTGCTAGAGTAAAGGTTTGTTTGGTTTCAGTAAAACGTGAGTTATAATATCCTAGCTGAAATCAAGAACAGGAAATGGACATGGTTTAGGAATGTAATGTGAAGGGAAGGTAACTGGCGCTCATTCGAGCGGATAGAGTGTATTTTAAGAGAAAGAAAATGTCGGTGAATGTGGCCGAGAGTAAGTGAAGTGATTGAGATTAGAAAGTTTGCTGCGATGGGGCACTGGCGCTGGCGTAGGGCAGGGTCAATTAGATATCGACGGGAGCGGCCTCTTGCCAGAAGTAGGCGCAGTTAGAATCATCTTAATGACCATGATGATGGCTTTGAAGTGGCGCACAGATTATTGATCCTTTTACTTTTACTTTTGGCGCTATGCATGGAATCCTCTCCGTTCTGCTCGCAAATCAAAACTTGTACTGCAACACTGCCGATTTCTGCTGGAATCACGTTGGCAACAGGGTAACTCGCGATTTTACCGAAGTCGTAGGATGCCTTGCGTGTGGAGTTATCCTCGAATACCTTAAATTTTGTCTTTAGCATTAAAGAGCCTGTTTATATACAACTTGTTTTCAAGGAATAAAGGTGTAATAGTCACTGGAATCCACCCGAGCTCAGCTTTATGGCTACGAAGGGGTGCTATACACCTCCCACGTAGAAAAAGGAAAGAAGAAGAAGTGGTGGTACAGAACGTCCCTTGTCAGTACGACATTTAAACATTACAGGCATTGTATACTATTATGCACATTAAGCCATTGTCCCGTCTTCGATCTCCAAGTTAACAGGACCCCTGTCCTTACGTCTTCCAATCTATCAGACTACATCCTATTACCACTCCTTTTCCTGTCAAAACTTTCCTGTTTCCAGCAATTAACCGCCTGTGACTTGGCCACTCCCCCGTAGTGGGTATGTGCCAGCAATGTCTGAGGCCTCCCTTCCTTCCTTCCTTCCTTCCTTCCCTTGATTGCAGCTCTTCCACTTTACTGCTGTTTTTTTTCTTTTGTGCGCGAACCGTGTCCTCGTCATCCTTCGGGGTGGCGGGCGCACATCCCCCACGTCCTCCCGTCGTCGATGTCGAACAGACTGCGGCTCTACCAGCTGGTAAGTCCAGTGTCCCGAACATCTGTGATGTGGAGCCTCGAGATTCATCTGCTCTATCCACGGTGACAGAGATGGGATCTGACAGCATCAGCTTCGCGCTTGTTGAGTCATGTCGCCTGAAAAGGAAGTTGCGCCGGACATCAACAGCGGGTGAGTTGCCTTCGAGGACTGTTGACAAGCCAGGAGTTTTTTAAGTAGCCTTCGTTCCTACAACGCAGACGGCTAATCTGAACACCATTAACAGACAGCGGCTAGCCCAGTTTTTTGACCGGGTGGTACCGGGCCAAGTCTGTGAAGTCAGAATTAATGCATGGAAGAATGTCCTGACAGTAGCTGTTAAATCCCAGGCATCAGTGACAAGCTGAAAGAAACTAGTGTGCTCGGTGGCATGGCGGTCCGCTCCTACGTTGCTCACGGGAAGCGGACTATCACTGGAGTTATCACTGATGTTGACCCGGCGATAGATGACAAGGACCTCCGGACGCTGATTAAATCCACGGCCGGATAGTTGGCATTCATCGTTTTGGGCGCTCCAAGTGTGCCAAGTTAGTTTTTGAAACTGACGCTCTCCCATCCCACATAAAGGTGGGCTATGTGAAGAATCCTGTCCGCTTGTATGTTCCAAGGCCTGTTCAGTGCCACAAGTGCAACAAGATAGGTCACGTGAGTGCTGTTTGCAAAAATGAGGTGTCCTGCCGTCGATGCGGCGGGATGCACCAGCATGACACCTGCACGACGGAGACTATAAAGTGCGCCAACTGCTCGGGTGCCCATGACGCCACAGCTAAGGACTGCCCTAAGATGAAAAACAAAAGACTCATCCTGAAAAAGATGGTGAAGGACAATTCGACCCAACAAGAAGCGGCTGCGCGTATTCGTCGCCGCAAACATCGTTCCCGGCGGCGTCGTCGTCCGCATCCACACAATACTAGTCCAGCTGCACCGAAGTCGCAGGAAGTATCAGCTCAGCCGGCACAGCAGCATGCGCCTTAAATCAATAACAAGACGCCTGCGGCAGTGTCCCATGTTACCACAGTGGCTCAGTCTGATGCGTTTGTATTATCAACTTCCTCTGATGCTGAATGGCCTATTCTGCCACCCAAGGGCATCATCACGGCAAGACCAAGACTGGTTGCCACTCCAGCTGACACTGCTGGCAAGCCCGAAGGTCAGGATGTGAGCATTATGTTAAAAAGCTTGTGCGTTCAATGCGCGTGCTGCTTTCAGGCACTGACACGCCAACTGCAAAGATCGTTGTGCAGTTTTGGGATGCACATGAGCCGTTCGTGGCGGCATTGCAGTAATTCATTATGGCACAACCAAAACCCACCTCCTCTGTGACAATGTGCGTGCGCCGTAGTGTAGTGGTGGAATGGAATGCCCGAGGCCTACGCGGTCGTCTGAATGACTTCAGGCAACGCGTCCAAAAGTACCGCTTCCCTGTGCTTGTTATATGTGAGCCCAACATGCCGTCTCCTTTCCGCCTTTCTGGGTACGTGCTTCTGTGGTTTCGCGAAGATGTGTTATTGTGCAAAGTGTTAGTTTGCATACGCCAAGACATTGCGCACGTCCGCAAAGTCCTACAGCCACACAACACAAACCATTACATGTGTTTGACAGTCACGCTAAAAGGACGGGTCTTTTCGATAATCGGTGCCTACATTCCACCTAGAGATGCGTTTGATACTTCGTACCTATATTCAGCTATCCTGAGTTGCACAGTTCCTCATATAATAGGGGGCGATTTTAATGCTCATCACCCTCAGTGGGGCGCTGCTGTTATGAATAACCGAGGCAAGACCCCGTTTGACTTTATGCACTCCCAGAACTTCATCAATATCAACGATGGTTCACTTACGTTTCTGCGTGGCACGTCGTAGAGCAGCTGCTTGGATCTGGCGTTTGTTTCAGCAAGTCTGCAGTCTTACGTCAGCTGGCGCAGTGATGTGGAAACACACTGGAGAGACCACATTCCAACGCATGTATCCGTCAAGTGGTACGCACCTACTACTTCGTCTCGCGTGCGAAATGCAGTCTGGCCTGCCTTTAGGACGTCCGTGGAGACTTCCTGTGTGTACCTCACAACGCCGTCTAAAATAGAAGACCTGATTACGCCCTCTCTCGGTGAGACCACGCGGTATATATGTGCGCCTACGCCAGGATCTACTATTGACGTGGAATTCGAGAGACTACGCGCAGCCCGTCGGCGCGCCGAAAAGAAATACGGGAGAACTAAATTCACGTATGATCTCGCCCATTGTCGCCGAGCTCAACGACAAATAAAGCGCCACCTCGCGAGATTAGGGAGACAACGTTGAAGGCAGTTATGTTCATCGCTGGACCCTCGCGAACCGCTGTCACGTATTTAGCATGTAGCCAGAAGCTTGTGTTCACCCCCACAAGAACGGTATCCTTTCCATGCCCTGTCCATTTATTTACCAGTGCCGTAATAATGTAGAGGTAGCAGAATAATTCTGCAAAATGGTTGTGGGCGCAACACCGGTAGCATCAAACTGTTTGGAGGCTTTTGTGCCACCTTCACCAGACGACTACTACAACGTGCTATTCACGATGCCTGAACTAGAAGCTGCTCTTAATTTCTTCGTGTAGGTGTGCATCTACACCTGGTCCTGACGGGATTTCGTACGCGTCTCTCTCTCACCTTGGCATAGAAATCCGAACTGTGCTGCTCAGTTACTACAATGATGCATGGAATTCCGGAATCGTTCCAGAAAACTGGATGATCAGCCGCCTGGTTGCTCTTTGGAAGCCTGGAGAGCCTCCTTATGAGCTTACCTCATACCGGCCAGTTGCACTAGCAAGCTACGTCGGTAAGGTTATGAAGCAAATGGTGCTGGCGCGGATCGAATGGTTTTTTGAGCAGAATGCTCTCTATCCGGACATGATGACCGGGTTCCGGCGGGGACGTTTTTCGATTGACAGCGTAATCGACCTCATATTGACAGTAGAACATAAAAAACGTAGTCGGCGACTCGTCGCTGCTGTCTTCTTGGACATCAAAGGGGCCTACGGTAACGTACTTCATGACGCCATCCTTGATGCCCTCGACGACACAGGCGCTGGCGGCCGGATGTACTCGTAGATTTTGAGCTACCTCAACGGCCCGTACGTTTACATGTCTACGCCTGATGGAGAGACTGCCCGTCATCAGGTTTGCCGTGGAGTTCCTCAGGGAGGCGTTCTCAGCCCAACCCTATTTAACGTGGCATTGACTGGACTGGTGAGTGAACTTCCCACTCACATTCACATCAGTGCCTATATGCTGATGATATCTGCATCTGGGCTTCGGGTTCGACACGTCCGCAAATGCGCGCGAGATTACAACGTGACGTGTCATCTACTTCAAGGTACCTACGACATCAGGGTTCGCACTTAGCAGCTGAAAAATGTACGGTGGTCGCATACACGCGCAAGTCTGTCTGCCGCTACCCGGTAACACTTCAAGGGGTTGCAATACCATACGTCTGCCACCACAGATGTATCGGCATTATAATTGACCGCGATCTGTCATGGTCGCGGCATATAAATATGCTAAAGAAAAGACTCACTCTTTTTGCCATGTTTTTCGCTTCGTAGCAGGCATTAAATGGGGCCCAACGGAGCGCTCCTTGCTAAGACTTTACTATATTCCCTTTATAGGCTACATTCGTTATATCCTTCCTGTACTCTCTACCATGAGCAGTTCCTACTTGCGGACATTAGAGAGTGCCCAAGTACAGACACTCAAGATATGCCTCGGATTGCCACGTTGTGTCTCGAACAAAGGCAGGATTGAGGAATCTCGTGCGTGCCCAAAATCGATCTACCTGTCACACGAACCACTTCGTGTATATTACGCGCGCTTACACGGCACTGCTGTCACCCGCTGACGAAGATTTTTGATGAGCGACCGGACAGCAGTTTTGCACGTGCACTGCGCTTCTATCGATCCGAATTGCCATCAGAGTATGCCCTGCCACATCATCCCTTGCAGCCACCATGGGTGATGGCACAGCCTTCAGTATGCCTGCATGTCTCTGGCATAATTCAGAAATCTTTTATGTTGGTTAGCGGACTGAAGCAACTTGCTCTTACCTACATCTGGTCAGAATACCAAAACTGTGTGCACGTCTACACGGATGGATATGCGTCACCAAAGGCATCAACAGCAGCTTTAGTAATCCCCGCTCAGCAGACGACCCGCAGATTCAATTTAGGACACAAGTCTACTTCAACCGCTGCAGAGGTTGCGGGCCTTCGGGAAGTGATTCGCCATATCTGCGGAGAACCGCCTCAGGAGTGGTGCATTTTCACTGACTGTAAACCTGCGCTATAAATTGTGGGGTGCTTCCTACGCCACACCACCTACCAAGCTCTGGCTCTTGATATCATTAGTATCATGTCATTTGCTCAAAAAAAAAAAGGCCACCGTATAGTGTTTCAGTGGATCCCCGGACACTGCGGACTCGATGGAAATGAGACCGCCGACGCTGAAGCAAGGAGCGCCTTCAGCAGTGGCCTGCGTACAGCTGTGCCGTTCTCTAGACCGGACACCACTTGTCTCATTTCGGAATCAATGAGGAGGGCGACGGGTAGGTACTGGGCCCTGCCAGACACTCGACACATCCGCCTTAAACGGCTGGATCCGGCGATGACCTCTTGTGTTCCTCGCGGAATACCGCGCCCTATTGCATGCATAATCCATAGGTTACGTTTAAACGTCGCCTTCACGCGCAAATACTTACACTTAATAGGACAAGCGGACTCCCCGGACTGTACCACATGTGGCGTGCTAGAGACTGTAGAACATGTTTTAGTGACGTGTCCAGCATATGCACGTGAGACTCATGCTCGCATCTGCTTTGAAGTCTATGGACACAAGGCCCCTCTCTGAGGATTTGATCCTCGGCGCTTGGCCAGATTATTTGAAAACTGTACAGGCAACGCGAGCGCTCTCACGCTTTTTAAGTGACACGGACCTTGCCTCGCGTTTGTGAGGTTAGAAAGTGTGCCTTGTTTGTTTTTATGTATCTTTTCATCTGCCTCGTGCCATCATCATCGTCCCCCATCGTGACCTTCTTTTATCTCCTCTTCCCATCCCCCAGAGCAGAGTAGCAGGCCAGATATTTGTTTTTCAGGCCAACCTCTTCTTTTCCCGTCAATAACCCCTCTCTCTCGTAGTTAAAGAAAAATCCTTCCTGGTCTGGGGTTCAAACCCGGGATCACCGCTCATCCGGAACTGTCTCTCTACTAATTGAGCTAACCGAGACAGCTAGCACATGGTAGGGCGAGAGCGCATCAATAAATTTATTTTAGGAGCGCGGAATCAAGGTTAAAATGTCCGTAAAGAACATGATGAAAACTAACAAACCTAAAACGCACACAAAAATTCTGGGGCCAAGAAAGATTCGGATATCTACTGTCTTTTCTCGATAAAGAACCGCGCCCTAGCACTGCCTAAATTGAAGAGCAGACAGCGTAAATATCTCAAACTTGCGAGCAAAGACAACGCCCGTCAACTTCACCACCGCTATGCGGCCACTCTTACATTTTTCCCGCCTCCATGAATCTCCGACTCTCGGCTTCTCCGAAGAAGATGGGAATACTAGCAGGTCGGCTTGGCGCAGTGCACCGAAATTCTCGCAAAACAATCCCGGGCGAAGCGTAGTTGTCATTCCCGCGGCGGCTCCTTTCACGCCCCGCGTCATCACTCGCCGCTTGGCTTTTCAGCGCGTGCGTTTACGACTGCCGAGACGCATCAAACCCCACTGCTAGCTAGTGCTCGTGAATAGTTGAGGGAATAGCAAGCAGACTCTCGGAAAATGCCTCCGCTCGCCCCGGAGTTACTCGCTACCCGAGAACAGTCGGCGAGAAGCTGTAACAGCAGGCAGACAGGAAAGAGGGATGTTGCGATAAAAGCAAGCTCTTCCGGATGCAGACCAAGTGATGGCGTGCTTGAAATCTCTCGGCGCGCGCAGCTTTCTGGTGCGTGTCTCGGTCGGCGTAGGAGCATTTTTCGCCGCCACCTATCTTGGCGCCTTCCGTCGCCCGCCTGGGGGCGTATTCCTGGCAATAACCGCCGGCAGCTACAATATTGCGGCAGTGAGATTGTTAAAGGCGACTCAACTTGGTATTTTGCGCCTCGAGTACGGCATCATAGATCAGCTAGGTTTGTTTCCCTCGAGTTTGTTCTTTGAAAGCAGAGTATGGCGGCTTCTGCAGACGCATCTGCGTGGCATTTTGGTTCGTAACGTTTGCGTGGAAATATGCCGATGCGGCGAAATGCATGGCCGGGAATCGGCGGCTAAGAAAAAGGAGGAATGCGTAAGAACCGTTTCTCTGCAGCTAAATATAGCGACTCCGCATTGAACATGCCCAATAAATAGTTTCCGTGTTGGGCCGCGGCAATGTTGGGTTTTTTCGCCTGTTTTTTTTTTCTTTTCCCCTCATAGTTCGAACGGGTTCAACCAAGGTTAGCTCGGTTCGAAACAATGCGAGAGTGTTTCGCAGATTGTAGTGCGCAGTGTTTTTAGGTGTTCTGCTATAAAGCAGTGCCCTTTTGCGCTGTACTAGTTTGTATGATTGATCCAAATGTGCTGCAGGAGTACTAATTAGGAAAGTGCACACTAGATTTATCGCGCCTGAAACGTTTTATTCGTGCCAGCAGTCCTTTTACTAACCGGCACGTTAAGTGATATGCACAAACACTGCATTGTTTTTACGACGTGCACGATTTGTCATTTAAAGAAAAAGCATGCAGGTGTGCGGCTGGAAAGCCTCTGACGTTCACTGAGGCGAAGTGGACGCCTGCTAATATAAACTCGCTTAATCCAAATTTCTGTTTTATTCGAACTAAAACTTTGATCCACCAACAGAGTGCAAACTAAAATTACTCCGCTTAATTTCAATTCTATATGGTCAGAACAAATTTGCAGTGCTCTTCTGGCTCTAATTATAAATTGTTGACTATAATTCGGCAAGTCTAACTAAAGGTGCAATTTCAGTCAGTATATTCAGAACATTAAATTGTTAAATAAGCATAGATGAGCAATACGGAAGGAAAAAAAAACGAAATATCACCTTCATGTTTTAAGCAAGCAAAGTATACAAAATTTTCGCTTCAAACCTTCGATTCGACCATCTGTGACTAATATTAAAATAACACCTTTGCTCAGGTTATGTTAACCTTGCTATTGTTCTATATCTACCACCCGGCGCAAACGTGACTTTCGTTTGTGCTAGCAGGATAAATAAATGCATCGACATGCGATCAGCTTCGACACCACAACCAAACTTCTCCGAAAAACACCACACACACACACACACACACACACACACACACACACACACACACACACACACACACACACACACACACACACACACACACACACACACACACACACACACACACACACACACACACACACACACACACACACACACACACACACACACACACACACACACACACACACACACACACACACACACACACACACACACACACACACACACACGCACACGCACGCACGCACGCACGCACACACACACGCACACGCGCACACGCGCACAGACGCGCGCGCGCGCGCGCACACACACACACGCGCACACACACACACACACACACACACACACACACACACACACACACACACACACACACACACACACACACACACACACACACACACACACACACACACACACACACACACACACACACACACACACACACACACACACACACACACACACACACACACACACACACACACACACACACACACACACTCACAAACGGGCACTGCTTCTATTTCCCGCTGGATATGAGGGCTAAGTTTCAATGCCTTGACCTCGCACATGCATCAACCTCACTTATTGTTTATTTCGTGCCATAAATTACTCCTATGTCACTATCAGCCTCACATTGTTTAAGGCACATGGGAATGATCGCCTCGGCCCATGGCTGATTTCAGGTTATGAAACGTATGAAAGCGACCACTGGATTCACGGACTCCGGTTATTTAGATCCCAAGAGATACGAGCAAATTATTAGGCTCGCGCCCTCTCATATTGTCACGGGTCGTTCAGACGACGCGGGTCGAAGGCACGATGGGGGACCAGGACCACAGTAGCAGGCGCCAGAGACAGGCCAAGCGGTCGCGGCCGGGCTCACGAGCGAGTTCTGCCGAGCTTCTACCCCTTCACCATCGATCGGCACCCAGCTGGTTGAAGATGACGTTAAGTGCAAAATGAGGAAATAATAATAACACACACGACAATATGGTTCTTGGTCATACTTCACTAATACGCTACTAAATTCGATCAACTAAATCGAAATTGTCAATTAGAAATAGTGTCACACAAGGAGGCACAATCTCCATTTCTTTTCGCCGCATATATACGAGAAGTGTTGAGAGAGATTTGGAAAAAACAAGGGCACATAATTAGAAGGGGAACACGTCAGCACATTCCAACTAGGTGACGTCACTGTCTTAACTTGGTTGATGAATCGCCCTGCGTGAGTACGTACGGTTGACTAACCCCCAGCGCATGCGCGTGCATTTTTTCTAATGCTAATGCAGTTGTTGGTAACGTAACATAAAGAGAGAAGAAAGCTACGCAATGAAAGTTGCGACACGTCGATTCGAAACGATCACTGCACCGGAATGACGCACACATTATGCGCCTCTCTCCCTTTTACCGAGGAGGTTGATGAAACCATCGCCATACCCGTTATTTACGGCACTCTGTGGCGCACTCATTCATGAGTCTCTAATGAAGACAAAGATGGCGCTGTCGTCGCGCTCCATGACGCCCGCTCTATTGCTTTCCTATTTCTTTTGGCGCCCTCACTCACTGCTTTCAGAATTCTGCTCAACGGAGCCATTTTCTTGGCTCAGCGTGGAGCGTCGAGAAGGCTGCTCGGTGGCGAAATGAAAGTTAGGCCATTAAGAACTCATTATGGAATCTGAACATATGGCCCCTTGTGGTAGACCGGAGCGGCATTCGTTAATCATAAGTATTAGGATGGATCGCCGGCACCGAGTCTGTCTGGGAATTTGAGGTCGTCGATCAAGCATCGCTCGGATGCTATTGGCAAGAAATGAAGCAGAACGCCGGGGACCAAATTAATGACAGATACAGAAAGAGAGGAATGTGAGATGAAGGTGTGAGTTTGGGGAGGTGGTAGCAGGAAATGTTAGAGTGAGGAACGTAGCAGAACGCCGTTTTCGTATACGTTTGGGAAGTAGAAAAGTAATTAGTGATTGAAGAAGAATTTTTCTATTTCTTGGACCTGTTCTCTTAAGCTTGTATGAAAGCTCTCGTTTGAACGAGTGGCGTCCAGGGTACCGTTTTGGCGCTATTATTCAGAATTTGTTGCAAGTACTGCATTGAAACAAACCAATGATTGATGCGCACTGCCTGAAGCCTGCCTAAGGCGTGAGGGAGATTTACAGGTCAGTGCTTCTGCTAACATCGAAAACTCTAATAAAACCAACCGCAAGTGGTGAGTTAATAGTCCCTGCGTTATTGCTTGATGTTTTCGGCACACCTTGTTCAATCTTCTCTCCCACTCAATCACCTAGTCAAAACATGCTCAAATCACTCTCAGTCACTGATGATGATGATTATGGATTTTTATGGCGCAAGGGCATCTACGGCCAAACAGCGCCATGGTACAAGGTATTTTCGACTTCTCAGGATGGGTCAAAGACCCATTTCTAAAGTATTTCACACTAAAGGAGCCCAGCACCACTATCACTCACTCACTCACTCACTCACTCACTCACTCACTCACTCACTCACTCACTCACTCACTCACTCACTCACTCACTCACTCACTCACTCACTCACTCACTCACTCACTCACTCACTCACTCACTCACTAACTAACTAACTAACTAACTAACTAACTAACTAACTAACTAACTAACTAACTAACTAACTAACTAACTAACTAACTAACTAACTAACTAAACTAACTAATTAACTAACTCACTCACTCACTCACTTTGAGCCCTAACACCTTTTATATATGAAGTTCCAACGTAATAATAAAATAATAATTGGTTTTTGGGGAAAGGAAATGGCGCAGTATCTGTCTCATATATCGTTGGACACCTGAACCGCGCCGTAAGGGAAGGGATAAGGGTGGGAGCGAAAGATGAAAGGAAGAGAGAGGTGCCGTAGTGGAGGGCTCCGGAATAATTTCGACCACCTGGGGATCTTTAACGTGCACTGACATCGCACAGCACACGGGCGCCTTAGCGTTTTTCCTCCATAAAAACGCAGCCGCCGCGGTCGGGTTCGAACCCGGGAACTCCGGATCAGTAGTCGAGCGCCCTAACCACTGAGCCACCGTGGCGGGTAAGTTCCAGCGGTCAGAATCCATTTTCACGAAAAAATGGGACTCTAAACGTCGCTGCGATTTTTGTTTGGAAGAATGCTGCTCGCTAGGCACTGGGCTTGAGCAGCCAGAGGGCATGGCATGCTAAGTTGTCACTGCAGAGGGTGCTCTGCCTCACATTTGTTCTTTGAGAGGCAAATCCAACTTCAGAGGATGAATGCGAAATTGTTCGGAGGGTCTTCGAAAGTTACCAAGAGTAGCGGCTTGTAGCAACGATTGCACCGAAAGAATGATTAGAAGATAATGCATAAGAAACTAGGAGATACGAAGGAGAGTTGATTTCGTGTGACCATCTGAAGACTAGGCATGTCGGGAATCTTGGCGGTATGAAGTTTTCAACAGTATGCGAGTGCAGATGGAAAAGTCACTTTTTTTACTTTACCTCGGCTGGGTAATCATAGAAGTCATTTTGTGGAGAAATTATTCACGAGATGAATTAGAAGGGGAAAATTCATGTGTGAAACAAAAATTCAGGCAGTAATCGAAGTAACAAATATAACCATAACTGGGTGGTGAAAACGAAAACGCTACTAAGAATTTGTAACTTACAACTTTTGCTTAACATTTCTGCATGAGGCTCGAATTTTCACTCTGTCAGTTTACTTTTTAGTTGCCCATGCATGATGAATGCACGACGCCGTGTGAGGCCAGCGGAACAGCCGATGAATCGATAGAGAAGGAAGCGTTACGAGGAATACTCTCGAAATGTCAAAAGACGGCGGACGAAGGCGTCGGAACACACGCAGCAGAAATCAGCGTTCCGCAGAAGCAACGAAAGAGACGAGCGCCTTTGAAGGCAAATAATTTGACCAAAACGGTTCAAAACGGCGTGCGCGGTGGGTTCTTTCGACCACGGGATGCGCAGCGTCGGATAGCACGCGTGTGTGTGCAGCCGAGAGGACCTTTTCTTTTTATTTTCCACCCTCCGCCGCTGCTCCTTCGCTCTTCCTCCTCGCCACCATTGTATAATCCCGCGCCTTCCGGTTCATCGAGCTGCCATTCGTCCCTCAGCCCCGCGCGTTACCAGGCAAAACAGAATAAAAACCCCGCGCACACATATATCCGACGCGCGCTAAAAGCGAGCGGCTGGGAGCTTCAGCTGACCGTGAGGAGGGCAACACGGAGCGGAGCAGCTGCCAGCGCTAATACAGGGATCCCGGAGCAGCAGCGGACAAACACGCACAAAGAAAGGAAGAGCGAAGGGAAGGACGCCAGCGCCCGCATGTAGGCGTCGTCGCCGCATCTTCCTCTTCTCCTTGCCAATGCAGCGACGGCGGCG
The DNA here is from genome assembly GCA_030143305.2 of Amblyomma americanum. Classification (NCBI taxonomy): domain Eukaryota; kingdom Metazoa; phylum Arthropoda; class Arachnida; order Ixodida; family Ixodidae; genus Amblyomma; species Amblyomma americanum. Next base: position 387,739 of record JARKHS020002545.1, read on the forward strand.
ATCGGGTGAAAGTGTCCGCAGAGGAGGCCCTCGACGCCGAAGGCCGGATAGAGCCATTCAATTGCGTCGCTGAAGACAACGGCGGCTCCCAGCGTCCGGGAGGGAAGACGCTCACTTACGCCTCGTTAATCAAGGATGCAACGAGAACTTCGCGCGAGCGCTGTTTCCTCCTCCGCCCGGGGCCTCCACTTTTTCGCGGGTTACACCGAGACGGATATCTCGCGTCGCGCAGCTAGCCTCCCCGACGGCTCTCGGGCGAACCCAACCCGAGTGCAGAGTTTGGCGCGCTCCGCCGTCGCCGCGACTGCGCTTCGGGCACGCGTCGTGGCGAGCCCAATCAATAAAGTCCCCTCCACTCCCGCTTTCTAAGTTTCTACGTAACGTGTATTAGGGACAGGCGACGAGAAGAAAGCCATTTATTTTGGGGTCCTTTCTGTCTTCTTTCTTTCATTTTTTTTCTCCTTCTCTGCATAGTATATGGGCGGCCATGTGCTAAGAGATAGATTTCTCGCCGCTTCGGTTTCGCCTCCAGGAAGTTGCGTGCGACTCGTCTTTCCCTTCTCTGCTTCCTCGCGTTCTCTCTTCCGGAGTAGGCGTTACGCTTTTAAAGGGGCTGAGACTGAGGAGAGTTAGAGTTTCACTGACACTTTCTTCTGTTTTATTCTTCGTTTATTCCTAGACGCGCTCCACTGACATGCTGATGCGACACAGTTCAAGTAGCAAGGCAGTCGTCGTTTCACCATGGTATCGTTTTCTTTCCTTCTTTGTTTTTTTTTCCAATTTGGAAACTTAGGAGAGACCTCTGCCGACTCGACCAGCTGCCAAGCACCGCGAACCAAGACGTGGCGATGTCGAAGAGCGGAGCGCCCATCAAAAGTATATTTCCGATGCTCTGCACTTCGGGCATCCGGCCGCCGACAAGAGCACTCAGCCGGAGGAAGCTGTTCGCCTGCCAAGAGTGCCGGGATGGAAGATGAAGGAAGGAAAGAGATAGACAGATAAGAGATTAATGGACGGAAGACAAAGCGATACAAGGCAAAGTTTCGCCGGGTTACGGCTCGAAGACAGAGGGCGCCATTTTAAGTGCTTGAGTTTTTATTTTCTAAATTTTTGAATAAAAACAATTTAGAGGACCAAGAGTGGGTTCACTCGCGAACAGTTAGATCGTGTCGACTTCATTTGAACAGGAGAAGTAGGTGCCGTGCAGCCGGAGTCAAAAGTTTACAGGACACGCGACTCGCGAAAATATGAAATTTTGTGGAAGCCACTCGATGTATCCTAATAAGAAAACCTCACTTTGAACAGCAAGGATTAAAAAGGGAAGTAGGCTGCCATTATCAGCCTATCTGGCCAGGCCTATCTGCCCGGTCACGTTGCAGCCACACGTGATGTGACATAGTATCTCTTTTCCCGCAGTGTGGACATAATTTCTTATACGTGGTGGGATGCATTTTTCTGAGTATGTATAGGCATGGAGAGGTGCCTGTCTTAAGCCTACGCCAGCGTGTCGCCAGCAGAGCTAAGGCTGCGGCGGAGGGAATCGTTTCCTACTGACCATTATGTGTTCCATTATTACGCTGTACCGTTGGGCTACAGGCTCCCGTAGCCAAGCTTCAGCCCCTGCTTGGGAAGTGTAGCCTTGAGCTATGACATCAGCCACGCGGTTCCCAGAGAGCTCCGCATGTCCTGGTGCCCATATTTGCTGATGATTGATTCCAGGGCATGCGCCCCTATGTTGATGTATGAGTCGCATGGCAGTCTTGCCTAGTTTTCCGATGAGGCAATTCCTGCAGGCTTGCTACAAATAGTAGTCAAAAAGCTCCACTGAGAATCATGAGCGCTGAAAACGCGAAAGAGAATATGTAGACGCGGCCTAAACATGCCCCGCTTCCGTATGCAGACTTGTAGTAGGAGTGGGTCTTTCTCGGAAGGAACCTTACTACGCATGTAAAGGTCACTATTCTCTTTTCGAGCGATGCCTCGAAAAACGAAGCCATCGGTACTGCTGTCGCATTAAATTTGACAGAGTGACATGATGCGCACGTTGACCACGATTCGGGAGTATTTTTACCAAGGCGTAACGCACCCACTCAGGTTCTTCACCGCCCCGAGAACCGAGTTTTGGATACGTCGACTTTAGACGACCCTAAAGGCTAACGTTTAACAGGCAAGATACATCAAAACACTACAGAGTAAACCCCCCCCCCCCCCAAAAAAAAAAAGAAAAAAAAGAAAGCGCTTTCCGCATCTTTGCGAATTGGCGGACGGAATGCTGGGTTAAAACGGTACAGACGCGAAATTTAAATGCTTAGCAAAGAATATCTGTTTTTTTTAACATATAAGGATGAAACTCAGTGAGTTTTAACCCAGACAGTCAAACATCATTTAATATCATTTTTTATATTGACCGGCGATCGAATTCGACATTTTCATTCACACGGAAATGAACCTCCAGTGCAGACGTGTTATTCGATCCGAACAGGAGTGGTGACATTTCTGTGCCTGTCCGCTTACAAGCCGTCTCTGCCCAGCCGGCCTGTCTCTGACACCTGGCCTGACATATAAATCGGCAGGCTGTTTGCTGGTGCGTGGTCTGGAGTTGCATAAAGGTGCGAGCAAACTTCGCGCATTACATATTCTCGATGCGACGTGATCACCGACGGTGCAGCGGTTTGAATGCGACGTCACGAAGGAGCGCTCCTCTAGCGTTGACCAAAATTGATAGGGGCAGTGAATAAAGGCAGATTACTTAAGCCCGCTGCGTTAATTATGCGATTTACAAGTCGGTTTCATGATTACTGCTCTTGTGGAGTTATTTCAACGCAAAAGTATCAAACCTGGATGACACCTAAGCCTTCGATCTCTTGATTTCAGAGATTGATTACTAAATAGAATGCAGACAGAGTAGCCAGTGTGAAAGCAAAACTAATACCTTTTTTAATTCTGCAAAGCTTGAAACAATGTAAGAGCGAAACCAAATTTGCATACAGAGAAATCTCATTGTTGAGAAGTTGAAGTAGCTAGGACCATGACGGCGGCTAATTATCCGAAGGGTCGTTCACGTTAAGCGCCCTCGGCATTTTTAGTTACATTGCTACAACCAGCATTTGTCGCTTGAAAACAAAAATGAAGAAGTACGCAAAGCCGAGACGGACAAAGGGAATTCAAGGACCGTAATGGAACAAAAAGGCGACATTGTTCTTTTTGAATGGCAGAAGTAACTAGAGACGCGAGTATTTTTAAGCTCACCTTTTTCTTGCTCAGTCAACTGTTCGGTGAGCTAAAAATAGAAACGCGTCGTTTTCCAGTAGTCTTCAAATGTCGCTTTGCCATAGAATGCGGCTAAGAGAGAGAGAGAGAGAGAGAGAGAGAGAGAGAGAGAGAGAGAAATCTCTTCGACGAGAGGCTTAAAAGTGAGACTTCACTTCTGAAAAGCCTTGGCATTGTTCATCACGTTTCTGCTGGCGGCAGATAGAAACGATGCGAACTCGAACGCCCTTTAAAGTGCATCAAATGCGTCCTAGCGTACGGGGGAAAGCAAGGCACGTGCGAAACCGTTCAACTGAGCAGACCGAGTGCGAGCTACCGGGGGAGACAGACTGCGCACTTAAAACCACTCCACAGCTTTCGAAGCTAGCTGGCGCGACACGCTTCTTTATTGTACATTTGTGCGAACAAAAAATGTCTCTCCGGAATCGTGATTTTTTTTCTTCCCCTCGCCCTTTTCATTTTTTGCCTCCCAATGTGGCGTGGGAGCCCGCGGGTGTCGACAATTCTTTTCGATTTACGTAATCGTCGGCACGTGTCCTACATGCCGAAGACAGAGAGACAGACTTCGAAACAGAAAGGAGAAAGCAGGAAAAAAACAAACGGGAAATGAATGGAACTGAATAAAAACAGTAAGAAAACAAAAGCAAAATGCCGGGCGGAAGAAAGGTAAGCCTGTAAAGAAGCTGCTGAGCTTTCGTGTTATAAAAAAAATGTACGGATACCAACATATAATAGAAATATAGAAGAAAACAGCGACTAGGTTGGAAAGAAGGCCCGCCGAAGTGACTGCGCTTTCGACGGCTTGTCCTTTTCAGCTGTGCTGGTGAGGGGTCAGAGAAAGAAAGAACGCTCAGCAGGCGTGCGAGGCAGACGAAGATGGGACGAAATAAAAAAATAATAATAAATAGGACGACGTTCTATAGACTGATGGCGAAATTCCCGGGCGCGATATACCAGAGGGCGACGGGCGAGAGATAACCGTTGGGGGGACAGAATTCGAAATCGCTGTGAAAAGGTGGAAATCGGCGAAAGCCTCCTCTCCTCACCCCAGGCCTCTTCCCTACTTCCTTTCTCTCCCTTTTTCTGAAATGGCTCGGAACAGTCGTCGTGCGGTGGTGTGTGCCTGCGCGCGTTGAAATGAGGAGAACGCACGCGACTGGAACGATTCGGGATTACCTCGCCTTGAGTGTGAGGAAACGCAGAAAATGGGAAGCGCCGACGGGGAAAAGTGTGAGAATAAATGCCGCACGGTTATTTTAATGGCTTGTTAGAGAAGAACCTGCTGCGCCGTCGTTTGCGCGTCAGTCGAGGACAAAGAGTGCCCCAACTGCGGATGAACTTCGATTGTCTGTTAAAAGCCGAAGGAGAGCGCCGAACATGAGCACGGGCGCATTTGCATTAAAAGAGATGGCGGTTAGGGTTAGCAAACTCCTCAGTAAGGTTGGAGTTGAACGTCGTTGAAAAGAACATTCGCATTGAGTTTAGGACGAGGGACGCAGATACCGAGCCGACTAAATCCTCAGGGGCACTTGACAGCCTGTGCTAAGTGACGCTTTTAAGGAACTACGTTTCGAGTTTTTATGACTTTATTCAGTGACAATACATCAGTGAGAGGGCTTACTTTGTCCCATTTTTTCGAATCCTTTTTCTTAGCGATTCGGTTTGCACAGGAGTGCTAATAAATCTGTGCCATATGAAATAACGCTGCGATAGAGCTTCCTGAAGGCCATGCGCAAAAAAAAAAATTAATTGGCAATTATACTACCGGTAATGCAGAAACCCAACGCTAGTTGGGTTGAGATAACGACTGCGCGCAGAAAGATGTAACCCGTGCAGGATACTGGTCCATTGTAATTTAAAGGCGCCAAAAACCACACATACACACACGAGAGAAGAAAACGGGACTGAGTGCTGGAGCAGGGAGCCGGCCAGAGTTAACGCCGGCGCCGTCGTCTGCTAAGGTGCGCGGTTCACTTATCTTGCCGTTTGAGAACTGTCTTCCATAAAAGCCGCCAAGGCTGTCTGGTTTCAACGACTCCATTTGTGAGCAAATATAACATACGCGGAAGAATTTCCGACTACACGAAAAGCCCGTCTGGCTCGGAGAAACATCCAGCTTTCCGAGCGCCTAGAAGTATAGTGGAGGATACGTCTGTAATCGCAAAACACATATTCATGGCGCCGCTTTAAAAATATAAGAGCTTAAAAATCGCGCTACATACGTTGTCATGGTTTTCTTAAAGGTACTCGCCAGCTATTTGCGAACGGCCACCTTTATACGTGTGCTGTGGAACAGGAGATATTTTTTTTTTCAGTTCTGTTTACATCTCTTTCTAAGGGCCGCGCTTCCACACGACGCCCCTAACTCGGGGTATCTTCGGGATACAATCATTGTCATCTTTAAAATAAACATCCGCTTTGAACTCACGTTCTATACTTGAACAGCTGGCGTTAAAGGTTTTCGGGCACAAGTGCCGCCGAGAAACGCGACTTACGTGTAGCCTGGGCAGGTAGCCTGAAAATTAAAAAAAGGCTCTGCATAGTTATCGTGCTGAAGCGCAGGCTTAAGATTTCTGTTCGGTGTGCATCCAGTGGGTTCCATAAAACTGACGTTAACGAAAGGACGACACCACAAGTGGATTGTGAAATGAGGAAACTGCTTTGAACTCTTTTGTTTACATACATTCCTACGGGCCATAGCGCCAGCACCCCCCCCTCCCCCCCTCCCCCCGCACACCTTTAGGAGGGCCACCGCACCTGGCTTAAGTCACAGATCAGTGTTTGCCCATATGTGGGTACACGGGAACGAAACGAGGTGCTTGAAGAGGCTTCTTATCCCTCACTTCATATCCTGAAATATTGCGCAAGTCTAGAGTGCAAGTCCTTTTCCTGGTACGTGGGTTGAAACTTCCGAAGATATGCGTGGGCTTTGATGCACGCCGCAGTTTAGAGATACGAATTAATTTCGTCAACCTGGAGTTTGCTTGACGTGCGCTCACATCGCAAAGCACACTGGCGCTTTCAAACATGCCCTCCATCGACTTGCGGCTTCAACGGCTGAGATTCGATTAGAGAATTTGGACTCAGCAGGCGAACGCCAAAGACGCGGCAGCTATCAAAGCTGGTCGTTTTCTCGTGTCCTCGAAACGCCATAAAGTATCCGTTCGAAAGCTGCCGCCAAACTTGCGGTCCCAGTTTTTCTCACACATGTTCGCTCATCAGTTCTTACAGCGGAAGAAAATTGCGTTTTTTAGCTCCCTTCTGTGATATTACGCAGTTTCAAGCGCACAATAGACTCAACAAGGATCAAACACGGTTTTCTCCCGCTATTTCAGAAGCCTCTGAGAGAAGTGCTGATTCCTCAGCTTCCTAAGGTTTAATTGAAAGTTCCAGTACAACGATTAAACCAGATCCTGACAACCATTAGCAATACCGCCTAAACGCTATATGATCTCCCACACGACTACAATCTGGTGCCCAAGACCTGGCAAAATGGATTGCGACCATCGGCTTGGCGCCTCGACTGCCAGGCTCGTAATCATGCTACCTGATGGCTCGGTCTTGAAGAATAGCGAGACGAGACGTAGCGCTCACCACACGGAACGACAGGCAGCGTTCATAAACCACACAACGTCCGATTAATTCAAATACACATATACAAAGGAAGAGCGAGAGAAAGAGACTGTGTGTTTACCCTCTATTCTGCACAAAGCTGCGTGTCTCCCGGCGCGGTGCGTGCAAGAAGTTTAGGCGCAGGCCGTAAAGAAGGAAGAAATAGAAAGATAGTAGAAGGTAAGCAAAGAAAAAAAAATGAAAGAAATGAAAGAAAGGCGGGTAGCTGGCGTGCCAGTCCGCGACGGGTCCAATCGGGGCAAAGCACTCTTTTTTTCTTCCCGTGTCGGCGTGTGTTGGTCGAGCCGGAGCAGCCCCATAAACATGGTGTGCGCCTCCCAGGTTTGCGCTCGCGTCAGACTCCGGAGAGGGCGATAAAACAGTACCTGAGTTCGGGCCGCCGCCGGCACGCCGCCCAGTGCTACCCCCCCCCCCCCCCCCCCCCCCCTCTTCCGCCCTGTGCTACGCGACTGACGGTCGGGCCCAGCTAGACAGAAACCGCCGGAGAGGCACGGCGCAAGAAGGGGGGAAGGGTGGGGTGACAGAACCTAGCAAGGAACAGTGACCTCCCCCCCCCCCCCCTTTTCCTCGAAAGGAAGGGAAACACGAGGGAAGGCAACTTGCGCCGCGAGGGTTTTCTCATTAGGCTAAGGTGAAGACAAGAGCGGACTTTTAGGGTGGCAATGGAACCAGGGCTCACTTTCTCGTGACTTGGTTGCCTCAAAGGCACATTTTATTTTGTTTTTCGAGTCGCGTCTGTCTGCACTGTCTGAGGCGTTCTTACAGTTTGTGTTACTCCCTCTACCCCTTGCACGTGCGAAATTTACCTGCGTGCTTTGCTTCTGAGATGAGATTCGAAAGCGTTCAGATCTTTTGCTGATGAAGAGTGTTCCGCCATTTCAAAATAGCGCGTTTATCATGCAAGTTCTATCATTATCTAGTGTTTGGTGATGTCCAAAGATGATAGCCACGCCTATAGAGCAAGTTACTTAAGGGGTGGGTTGAGGGCAGTCCGGAGTTTACGACAAGAGGTAAACAGTGGAAATCCCTCTCATCAATAACGCAGAGAGAGCTATGCAGGAATTGTCGACTGTATGTTTACTGTCCAGATTTTTTTTTCTCTTTGAGCGCGTGCTTGTCGCTATTGCACCAGCATACACTGTACAGCACGAATACACCCATAGGGGAGTAAAAAGGAAGTAAGCTCCGATATATCGCACAATTTACTCCGTTTTTACTCCTTTCTGTTTAGAGTGCGCACAGCAGACTACAAGACGTGCACCTCGCCGCTTACGGTTTTAACGAGAGTTACAACCATAGCCCGCAAAAGAAACTTGTTTTCAGAGGCTCACGGGTGGCTGGCACGTCTCTGCACAATACAAGCCCCACATTTGCTTAACTCTGCATGAAAGTGCGATACACGAAAGGTTCTCGTCGAAACTGCGCACATGCAGTGCAGAATAGCTTTTCAGCGGAATCCTGGACTCTGCATTATTCCCCATGAGACTGTAGTCGGTATGATTGGGCCAGAAACGGTTGAGCTACCTCTGTCAGCAGGTGATAGCTGCCATTTAAGATTAGAAAATTCCTCCTGTGTCATCAAAACGACTATATCATTTCAGATTAAGTTCAGGTTTGCTAATACGTTTCACACTGCACCCTTTAGAAAATTTCAAGGTACATTGTGGACAACTGCTTCCAATTTTTGTTCTCAATAAATGTATATTTTTTGGCTTTTTGTGCCTCGGCTGGTGTTCGCTAGGCAGGAAAACATGAATTTATCGCTTGGAAAATTGGAGTTGAAAATATAACACTCCCCCTCCTCCCCTACGCCAATAATAAAATGGACTCCGTGATGAATGCCTGGTAATGGATGGCTGCGTTGTCTATAGTCTTAGGGGTTCACAATAAAAAAAGGAAAAACGCGTTGATGTGACCGCCGGTATTCGGAAAACCGCGTGTAGTGGTAAATGTTTTAGTTTCTTTTTGTCCCTTTTCTACTTCATAAAAGCGCTTTTTTCGGCCAGCCTGTTTTTTCTTTACAACGTGGCAGTCAGGTGATGTAGGCCAAGTTAAACAGTTGCTAAGTATCTGTTTAGCACGACAATGACGATTACCCCACATAAAGCCATCATACATCGTCATACATAATTCGGTGCAATAGAAGGCTACTTGATAATATGCCTATGAGTCTGCGAAAACTGTCAGGACCTCGACGACGGTTCAAAGCCGCACGCTAGTTACGCTCAGAATGTTAGTAGAGTCCAGCGATGTCACTGGTTCGTGCTAATTCAATGTGCCGTTGAATTCGTAGCTGCTGCTAAAGCAAGATATGGGATAGTACAGGCTCGAGGCATGCCTGTATTGTATTGCGGAAGTTTGAGCTAGTTGGTTTGCTGTAATGAAAAAAAAAAGAGCGCACCGGAAAACACAGGAGCACGCAACAAAACGATGCAGACAAGCGCTGAACTACGTTTTTCTGTTTCGTGTCCCGGTATTTTCCGGTGCTCTGTTTCTTTTTAATTACTATGCGCCTATGTAACCGGCCTCGTTTCCTATTTTCACTTAGCCATTATTGAGGCTTGCTTCGGCAATTCCAATATACCCAGTGAAAACTGTCCTCATGTGTCATGTCTCTCTGAAAGAACGCATGTCTGGTCTCGCAAAGTACGAAGTGTAGCTTTCTCCTGTTGATCGACTTGTTCGCGTTCAAAAGCGTCATGGTTTTCACTTAAGTCGTCTGTCCTTAAAATGCATACCCGCTGCTCGAAAATCAACCACCATTCACTTCAAACGTGAACAAATTACTGACAGAAATGCACTTTTTTTTTTCACGCGCTAACTGCGCAACATAATACTACAGAGACTTACTACGCAACATATTACGGATAAAATTGGAGAGAACTTTAGTAAATGGAACTATTCAGCTTTTCAGTTACGACCCGGCCGTCACACTTACCAAGAGTTACCTAACCGTCTTAAGCAATTAGGAGCACCTATGCAGCCTCTCAAATGAGCGCGTGCATTTTTTAATTTTTATCAAGTGAGATTAGTTAGGAGCAGCGACTCCGACGGCGCAGTCCTGCAGCGACAGGTACACTGTTTCGAGCAAGAAATTGTTTGTCACCTGCCGGCTTAAAGAGCTTGAAAATGTCAGCGAAGCTTTGGCTGCGTAGCTGCAAGCTAGCACCCGACCTGAATAGGCCTCACCTGGAGCTTAACGTTGTAGTCGTGATTACACATTGTTGTGCAGAAAAAAAAGTGTGAGAAAAGCCAGGAGGAAAGCACATTATGTACGGCCCACGGGCATGAACTTGTTCCTGTTTATTTGTTCCCCGACTCCGCGCTCCAATACTGCCGTCCTCAAAACGTTAACGAAGAAAAAATAAAACAGTCTGCCCACACGTGGGCCCACCGCGATCTTTTAATCACACCTGCAGCGCGGCTGACGCAAGAGAGTGACCTTTCGACCGGCGTTATATAAAGAGCGAAAAAAAAAGCCAGTCACCGGGCAGAACAGGTACGTATTACCGCCCGCACCCTCGCTGGGGGAAAAAAAAGCGGGGAACAATAATAAAAGGCGCGTAATGAGTTGTGCCGGGCAAAGTTTTTGCCCCGGGCGTGAGTGAGGCCGGCCATTGTCGCGGTGTCGGATCAGCGGCAGCCAGGGACGGAGGGCATCGCCGGACTGCCTCAAACAAAGCATCGCGGCACGCGTCACCCCTTGCAGCAAGCACGTGAGCTGCTGCTCTAACGGCACGCCGCAGGCAGCCTCATATGTCGGCCTTGCCTGAAAGAAGAAGAAAAAAAGAAAGAAAAAAGAAAACAGAGGATCAGTCTCGAAAAGAACGACCGACCTCTCCTCCTGGTATCGGGACGAGGGGTTGCGTTATCCCTTAAGCCTCGTCGATCTGGAGGGGAGTGCGAGCGGAAAAACGAAGGGCCAAAAAGAAGAAGAGAGAACAGCCGGCTTTCGCTTCGCACAGGGAACACGCAGACTCGCACACGCGCACACACAAACTCAAACATACACAAACGGCGCTAAGGCTCACGCTCGACCGAGGGAATCGTCGCGCGCCAGGAAAGCTGGAAGAGGAGGGGGGGGGGGGGGATGCTCCAGAGCGCCTCCTGTGTGTGTTAGGACGGCCAAATAACGCCTGTGCATCGTTCTCAACATGTGTCAATTTGTTTCCCCGACGGCCCGATGCAGGTCGCTTAATTCTGGAGCTTTCGCTTCGATCGCTGCTCGAGGGGTATTTAATGAACCCAGCCAGCGTTTCTCAACACGACTGTCGATCGCAAAGGGTTCGGGATCAAAGTTGCGACACGCGGAGATTTCGAGGACCTAACAAAGGTGCGATATCCACACCGGACAACGAAGTTTCTATCGAACCAGCGATATCCGCGGTCAATCTTAATTTTTGGTCTGCCGTAGACGCAATACAGATTTAAAAGTACAGTTACCAGTGAAGAGGATATATTGAAGAAGAAAGCAGCAATTAGGCTAACCACCGCTCTCTTTTCAGGTACCAAGTATGGCTTCGCAATGATGCAGGTGAATCAAAATGCAGTCTGAGCGTACAGCCCTTGAAGCGAGTGCTCAGCAGACACTCGTATCTTGTTTAGAGCGAGCTACGAAGCGTGTTGTAAGAACAATTTTCAAGTGCGTCCTGCTGTCTTGTGTAACGCACTCCACTGGCCAGATGCGATATGTTCAATATAAATGTACTCACTCGCTCGCTTGCTCACTCACCCACTGCACATTTTTGTGGAGTACACACAAGTTTAAGAGTGTTGTCGCCATAGTAGGCATTCCGATGCGGACGTGAAAAAAAAAAAACAGGCAAAACGCATGATCGATAGTTTGATTTATCACTGATGCGCTGTTAAGTGCCAAATCAACAATGCGTACTTCAAGCGACGCTAATTTAAGTTTTCAGCGATCTTTATCATACATTGAAATCTGAGCACATGCGCATCCCTTCATCTGTCCTCCATCAGAATGCCTCTTCTTAGGTCGGCATCGAGCCGGGGCATCAGGCTCAGCAGTCGAAAGCCATAACCGCTTATCCACCATGGCGGTTCATAGGTTACAAGTGCGTTTGTTTGCGAGAAAAGTTTTGACGCTGGTGCTATTACCAGTGTTCGACTTGGATTCTCGTAAGCTTTTAATTCGCCAGAGTGTACCTGTCACTTACTCAAGGCGATGCTGGATATCTGCTAACTTGGCGAATACGTATGACAGGTCGGGGATTGAACCCATGAACTCGAGATTTAGGAGCTATTTCGTGGCTCTGAGGCCTCATTTCGATGCAGGCGAAACGGAAAGATGGTGCTGCACTCACACAGCTATGCCCGTTAAAAGGCATCAGAAGCAATATTTTGCGAGAAGTGATTTCCTAATGAGTTTTACGACGAGAGCTTTAATGGGAATCCACGTGGAGTCGTCGTGTAGCTGAAACCCGTTGTAGTTGAAGTGATTTTGCGTGGCTTAGCTTGCTTTGGCATGGTCCGACCCGCTTAGGCGCCAAGCTAAAACAAGCCAAGCCTAGAGAGAGAAAAGAAAGAAGAAGAGAAAGGCGAAGAAGAAGGAAAGAGGGAGAGCGAAATACTAGGGCTTAGTTTGAACATTACGGCGCTCATCGAATGTTTCAAGTAAGCTGTAGCCTGGTTTAGCCAGTAATTCTGTAGCGATAGCTACATTACGCTAGCATTTCGAGCCTTCAGCGTGGTGGCGCCGTGGCTGGTCACGTGGTGCGGAGCAGCTGCTTCTGCCGGCGGCGCGGCACGCAACAGCTGCAACAGCTGTGCGCATGCGCCGTGCCAAGTGGGACTAAGACGAAGAAGGGAAGCCCAGGAAAACGGAGCGGCGAAAAACTGACATTGCAATTAAACTGACCCCGCCGCGGTGGCTCAGTGGTTAGGGGGCTCGACTACTGATCCGGAGTTCCCGGGTTCGAACCCGACCGCGGCGGCTGCGTTTTTATGGAGGAAAAACGCTAAGGCGCCCGTGTGCTGTGCGATGTCAGTGCACGTTAAAGATCCCCAGGTGGTCGAAATTATTCCGGAGCCCTCCACTACGGCACCTTCTTCTTTCGTTCCTCTTTCACTCCCTCCCTTATCCCTTCCCTTACGGCGCGGTTCAGGTGTCCAACGATATATGAGACAGATACTGCGCCATTTCCTTTCCCCAAAAACCAATTATTATTATTATTAATTAAACTGAGCGAGTTACACTCGGCCAGCTGTAGCTATCGCGTCACTCCAGGTTTCACCAGAGCTATTTATAGCGCGAAAGCGCTACTTCACTATCAAGCCAGAAAAAAAAAGACGATGTTTGTCTCAAACCTCTCATATGTCTGCACAACTGAAACAAATATTCCCGTTACTTGATTTGAAACCCGTGGCGGCGCGAACAGATCAGCTGCTTTGATTTTTTGAAAAATAAAGGTGCATAACTGGCTCCATTGATCAGTGAACACCTCGATCGCGCTTTCTGGCACCTACATGGCCGTGGTGTCCGCCTGCAAAAAAAAACTGTTTTCGCACAATACTTCGTGCTTTAACCATCAGTAATTTTTAGAGCGAAAGGTTTACTTCACGACCAAAACTGCAAAAGTCGATTTATCGCTGAGACCTTGACCTTCATTAAATAAATAAATAAATAAATAAATAAATAAATAAATAAATAAATAAATAAATATCGCCGCTATTAGAATTCGAACCCGCGTCGGCGCGAACAGATCAGCTTCGCTGGTGACTGTATGAGAGCACTACGCTATCCATGCCTCTTGTTAAACTGCAACAGACTCTCGTACTGAGCGTTGCACATTGTCGTGTTCATCAACTCAATCTGTGGCGCGAACAGATCAGATTAGATTAACCTCGATCATTGCTTGACCTGAATCTAATATAATCGCCAGACGTGCCGACGAACCAGCAAAGCAAAACCATGAGTCAGTCAGTATTAACACATACTTCCACATGTCTACTCGGTTTAACTGCTTTAAAACCCTACCATCTTTTTGCTTCAACTACATGGCTCCACTCTGCTTTTGATACGGAAACCGGAGACTGATATAGATCACGCTGGCCTCACGAGCCTGAGATCACAGTCGGTCGATGGCATTAGCAGAGAGGCAAGCGATTGATTCGGGAAAGTGTCGTGAAGAAATAGAGACCCAGGTGTTCGAACTTAATTCTGGACCGCCCATTACAGAATGCTTTCTAAGCCACAGAATTGCTTTAGAAATCAAGAATCCAATGACAACTTTCGATTAAACCGAGCCAGAGGATGTCTAGTGTGCGCGTAAAAAGGCATTTCGGCTTCCTCTCAACAACTTCAGGCTTCGGACCTTTCTGTTCGTCTTTGAGCCCAGAGAGACAGCGCTACAAAAGACGAACAAAACGCGCACAACGTGAAGATCCTGCGCCTAGTGCGTTCGCCTCACTCAGCGCTTTATTTGTAAGCTTCTAAACAACGGTGAAGAAACGAGGCCTTTCAGAGCGTTTAGTTACACTCTAAACACAAATTAGTGGCTACCGGATTAAAAAGAGAGTATGCTGAACTTTAGCGCACTCCCTTTCAAGGGCAGGGTGTGTTCTCACCGCAAAGCATAGTAACTTGATGTCAGCAGTGGGAGGAGAATTGCTTTAGCAATTAAGAATCCATTAGCCATTAACAACTTTCGATTATACCGAGCCAATTGACGTCTAGTGTGCGCGAAAAGCAGCTCGGCGTCCTCTCAACTTCAGGCTTTGATCTTTGTGTTCGAGCGCTACAAAAAACGAGCAAAGCACGCACAACGTAAAGAGCCTGCGTGCAGTGTGTTCGTCTTACTCAGCATTTTGTTTCTAAGCTTCTAAATAATGGTGATATAACGAGGCTTTTCAGAGCATTTCGTTTCACTCTAGACACAAATTAGCCTGATACTGGAAAAAAAAAAAGGGGGTACGCTGAACTCTATACCGCACTCCCTTTTAGAGGCAGGGGATGCTGCTAAAGTCCAGGGGCAGATTTCGATCACTAAATGTACGAAATGCTTACTCGTAGCACCGGAGGCAAGTTCTCACTGCAAAGCATAATAACTTGACGGCCAAGTCAGCAGTGGGAGGAGGCTTTTAAACGCGGCACTTGAGGTCTTGAAGTTAGCCGATCGAGGAGACTGAACCTTGTGTTAAACTCTGCGTAACTTCTAGAACTTCGCATGTTTCCAAGAGGGAATTTGTTTCCACTGACAAGCGTAAGTATTCCGTACTTTCAGGCACAGAAATCTACCCCAGGACTTGGGCAGAACACCCTGTCTCTCAAAGGGAATGTGCTGACGGACAGCTTACTGCATTTTTGCTCGCGTAATGGTTAATTTGTGTTCAGTGCGCAACCCAACTTCTTATTCGTTGTTTCTTTGTTGTCGTTTTCCCGAACACAAGTAAATTATTCAGGATGTTCTAACGGTAACCTGGGCAATGTTAAAAAGAAGCGAGAGCCGTGCACGGAAATAAGAATGTATACTTTTTGGCGAACTCAGGCAGCTGAGAGCTGCAAGCGTTGTTAACTTTCCGAGCTCGGGTGAAAAAAAAAAATTCGGAAAGATCTTGATCCGTGCAGCAGCGAGAAAAAGAAAACGACAAAGAGAAGAAGCTTGCACGTATTTTACATAGTCCGCAAGACCTACAAGATATACAAAAGTCTCGAGACGGACACTCGTTCAGGCATGGAACCCGGGATTCCTCACGAAGTTTCAGAAACGAGGCTTTATATGTTTCCCCTGATTCTGTTGCCTCGGCTTTCAAACTGATAAATTGATTCGGCAAGTGATTTGATTGCCGGTCACACACACGCTTCGCTCCGGTCTTCGCCCAACGGTCGCCGAACGGAGAGGGGCGATTTCCCGAGATTCTAAGCAATTCGACCGGAGAAGAGGCCGGGAGAGGTAGGAGGCTCACCGAATGGATTGGGTGCGCCGCGCGCTTCCAAGAGAAAACCAGGGAACTCCACTCGAGCGAGCGAGCATCGGCGGCCTGCCGCCACCGCAGCGCTGCAGTCAGTGTGCGTGGAAACAAGACAGACAGGCTCTCGCGCGTGGTCCAAGCAACCTCCGAGCCGAGGTGGACCGAAACAGCACGAGGACCAAGGTGAGCGCGGAGGAAAGGACAACATCAAAAAAGAAACAAAACAAAAAGGGAGGAAAATAAGCAGGAAAACGGAGTAAAGGGAAGAAACGCGACCTGGAGGGAGTAAAAGGCGGCTTCCCTGCCATTCGTGGGGACCCGGAGGGGAGATAAATTTACCGTTCCCAGGGCCCGTCGGAAAACTCGCGCGGAGACGGTGCGCTCTGCTGGGCGAGGGCGAAACACGCGAAGAGTCTAAAACCTTCCCTCGCCGTCTCTACGCCGGTTTCTGGCAGCCCGATCTCTGCCGCCACCAGGACCTCGCACCGCTCTCTTGTTTAGTGCCGCGCATAGGAACAAACGTGTATAGCTCCCGTGCTTTCTGAGGCATGTTCTTATTCTTTTCCAGGACGTTTCCGCAGTTCCGGTGCTTCTATTTCTCCCTTTCTGCTTCTTTCTTCTTTCTCTGCTCTTCTTTCCGCTTCTTTCACGCCAGACGTGCTGCGGCCAGTAGCAGGAAGCATGCGTCATGTTTTATTCAGGACGATGCACGCTTCAAATTGGCTCGAATATATCGTCGGCAAGAGGGGCAGCATCGGCCGCGAGCGCAGGTAAATTATTGTTGGCCCTGCGGGCGGCCGCCCCGACGGTTTTCCGCTTGTTTACGGTGCTCCGCCCGCCTGTTCTCTTGCCGGTATCGAGCCCTGTTTTCGGCGATGGCTCGTGCCCAGTCGCCCGGCTCTTTGTCTGCCCACCATTTTGTTGCCTTATTGTTCTTGTTCATTTTGTTTTCTCTTCGTCATCGTGTTCAAGGCTTAGCTGCGGGTGCAGGCCGAAAAACAGTGCCTGAATCGGAACCGCACGTCATGTAAACAAGCCTGGTTCGTTGCCGCGCCCACCGTTCGCCACATCACGCAGCGCCACAAAACGACCCCCCCCCCCCCCCCCCGCTTTTTTTTTTCTCCGGTTCATCTTCCTCGCCGCCCCTGCCCTTTTCACTGAGAATGAAAGTAAGGATTGATTAGAAAGCACTCGAACCAGTTTTTTTTTTTTTACAGTCTAAACTAGTCACCATGCCCTGTCATAAGCACTAGCGCTTTTTGTTACCTTCACGCGCCTTCACGGGAATCAGTATACGCTGTGCGTTTCACCACCAGGCACCAATGTCTCGCGTTGGTTGTCAGGCCAATTGGAGGATGGCGAAGCGTATTAGACTGTCAATATTCATTTTTTTTGCTGTAGTTTCACAATTTTCCTGTCATTTAAATTATTTTCACAGTCTTTTAATTTAATTTCGTTTCATTTACTTTGTGCTTAAGGGCCTAAAGGCATTACATAAGGATGACGTCGTATCGGTTTCCATACTGCGAACTGCGGTGAAAGCACGCATAACAAAAAAGTAACAGCAATGAAAAAAAATACTACAATAACAATAGGCGTGAGAAAGCAAGTAATAATATCAGTGTTCAACACATGATGCACGTTCAACATTAAATAAATCAAAATAACAAAGGTTGATGGTAGGTACGCGAGAAAGCGGTGAACACTATGAAAGACGAGTTTTATTTTCACGCGGAATGCTTCGTGATCTGTGCACGAAGCAATGTTTTCATGTAGCGAATTTATTTCATATTTCATACTAGTTGCTGTAACTACTCGTCTACTGCTACCGACTGGTTTACGCTCGCACGATGTCGCTTGCTACACTCGTCAATGTTCAGCCCACTTTTTAGACCAACGTCAATGGGTTGCAAAACCCATCGCACTCTCGCTCACTGCGGCATAATTATGCTGCCGAAGATCGTGATCTGACAAATTCGCTGATAAAGAAAGCAAAGGGCAGAACTTAGCTTTCCCTATAAATTATCTTTTAGTAAGACCAAAAATTTTCTTTATAGAATAAATAGCGCACTCGACGGGCACCTTGAATTATGGACTTTAATATTTTACATTCACTTAAGTGATACCTGCATTGCTATTAGATCATTATTTGTAGAGGCCAGCGGCCGGTTGCGCAAAGAACCGGACAACCTGCTAAAAATAACCGTGGAACAAGAACAACAAAAACGTATCAGGTATATACAGGACTTTCAGGTCGAAATAGATTAACGATCGAATTATGCCCTACCCCAACTTCGCCGACCAAAAAAAAAAAGCAAGCGGAAGCACCGCACACCAGGCGTTTCTCGACGCTGGTCGCACCCGCCCACGACGTCGTCACTGAGTAAAAGACTGAGCCGAGCAAAGCTTCCGACCAAAGCACGCCGCCCAAATGTTTCGCTATATGCAAGAAGATGAAAGGAAGACAACGCATAAGGCTCCATTAGACTGAATTCGCCCAACAAAGCCCAAGAATGCTCGATGGAATTGAGTGGAGTTCCAAGGCAGCTTGTTGTTTGATCCAAACTGGCGCACCGGAGCTTGAAATATTCGCGAGCGCAGGTGGGCGTCTGGGCGCTAAGCGCTAAAACAAAAGACATACGCCAGTGGAAAGGCACGCAGCAGGAAGGCGTTGTCGTGCACTTCATGTCGCTGGTTTGGACACGAAAGGCAGCGAGAATTGATGTTGCTCGCAATTTTTCTCTTGGATGCCGGATAATTCTGCAGTAAGAGCAGACATCGCCGCGCACTTCCTGTGGTTTGGGCGTTTTCATTCGCATCTTTCCTATCCGCCATTACGCCAGCCGACGTTTCTTCTGCTGAGGTGGCGGAAACGGCCTTCTCCAAAGGGATCCGTTTTTCTGAGCCTGCCGGGAGCACCTGTAATCCGCCCTGCACAAGCCACTATTTTTTCCAAGGGCTTGATGTTAGAGGAGCCGATCCTGGTAGTTTGGTTTGGGGTGAATATGAGTGTTCGAGTTACAGAAGAAGAAAAAAAACAAGAAAAAAAGAAAAGTTGAACTGCAGATCGTGAGAGACACAAAGAGGAACCAAAAAATAAAGCGGGCTGTAATTGCGCTAAGTCAGCCTGACAGCAGACGTAGAGATATTTAACAAAAGCAGTGGCAAAACTGCGAAATATTTTTTATAAGAGGGCACTTGCAGTAGAACAGTTCCTTAAAACAAAAGCTCTACCTACAACCGGCGCGCGACGCACCAGATGTGTTCGAGAAAGAACGAGTTTGCTTTATGTTCAGGCGTTTGTCACACTGAGGTGCATAGACAATGCACGAATAACCGCCTTGTTGCAACCAAAAACAATGAAAAACATTCGGTGCGCTCCGATGATGCTTGAACTCGAAATTGAATGAAAACAAAGCTGTCCCCTTTGTACACTCCACTGCACTCCACTCCACTCCACTAAAGTTTCGCTCCGCTGGCGCACGATTGCTGCTGGGAGAAATAAATAGGCTGGTTGTTGTGTAAACTACGGGTGAAGAGGACTGACTACACGGCTAAAACATCAGTTTTTGGAGCCATGGCTATTTCACAAGGAAAATATTGTTTTGTTCCTTGAATTGCGCATTAAAGACCGAGTAGTGTAGGATGGAATGTTTGAAAGCGCTGACTTTTGCATTCTTACCGGGGGTAAATTCAAAGAAGGATATATGTGGTGCATCCGCAGACACTGGGTGCAGCGGTGAGGCTTGGGATTACGAAGTCAAGGAAAAAAATGAGACCTCGCACGCGAGCGTGTTTAAGCCTAGTCCTTACTTAATTTCTGCTTGCTTACTTCTCTAGTCATCTTCATTGTATGGCGCTGTAGCTGGGAGATTGCGGCATTCTGCTACTGAGGCCGCGACCATGGGTACGATTCCGTCCATAGGGCTCTAATCTTGATAGGGTCGAGGTAAGCAGACATTAGTGTACTGACATTTCCGTGCGTATTAAAGAATTTTAAGTAATGAAAATTATAATCTAGATCCCCCCACTGCTGCGCCACTCATAACCGACATGAGGTTTTGGGAGGTGAAAAAAAAATCCGCGCAAATGTTTTTTTTTCTTCAATACCCTACCGCTTCCAGAGGTTATCAATTATTCTACAGTTAGGCCTCCAATCACATGTCATCCATGCAGATTAGACGCAGTGCTTTCCCCTAGCAGGCTTGCCGTTCGAACTCATCAGCGTTCTGGTTTCGAGCACAAAATACACGATAACAAAATTAAAGTTAGCTGCGCCGTTGTAACGGTGAGGGTATAGCGAGTTTTGGCTTAGGAACACGACGAAAATAATGCGATGATTAAGTTTTAATTGAATTCTGCTCTGATTACTTTTGCAATTTGTCAATATCCCACACGATGCCGTACCGCCGCTACAGGTAGACATTGTAGTTGCGACGGACGAAAAGGATAGAAGAAAAGAAGAAAAAAAACAATACTTGCGCAGCTTGGAAGACTTGTCTCAGCAACAGCACAAACTTCTCGTTTATGTGTATAGTTCTGCGTTCTCGGATAAAACTGAAAAACTCTGAAAGGACTGCCGGGCAATTTTTTTTCCGAATTAGGACTTTTCCTAAAAAGCGCGATTTTATCTGGAACCTGGCCCCGAAATAACATTGCTTGGGCTCTACAAATATAGGGTGCATTTTATCTCGATCTCATCAGGCATGATAATCTGCGATAAACTGCGCGAGAAACGAGAAAGCCCGATGAGTAAAAACACTGCTGAAATTATCCTGTACGTACTTCGAAAACACCACTACGGTTAAATAGGTCACCGTTGCATCCATTCACATTTATTTGTCAGTGAGGCAAAAAATTTCACCGTGCATGTCTAGCTGGGACATAAGCATGTGTAACCTTTAGAGATAAGAAGGTGTCGAAGAGGTGGGGAATAATTGGTAAATTAATAGCATATGGTGAGGCTTAGAAAGGGATTTCGCTGCAGGTGGAAATATCAGAAGCAAATCGCAGGATACTAGCGAGTCAATCTGGCACTGGTTCAAAAGCATAACGTAAAAGCGAAAATAGCTCAATCATTCTGGACATGTAAGAAAGACCCTTCGTTTACGGCTTCTATTTTTTCCCAGAAGTCGGAAGATAAGAATCTCGCGACAACTTTTGAGCTAAAATTCGAGCAAAATTCGTGTTATAAAATAAGAAACTTCGATTCTAGTGTTTACTGGCATTATTTTTGAAGGAAAAGACAATTTACTATATGGACTTCTTTTTGTGTGTGACAGAAATTATTAACGAACGAAATGTCTCTGTTCTTACTCCGTCCCATCCTTGCGCTGCTTCTTACTTTTCTGCCGTGCGTCAGCTACCCAAAATTCTCCATTTTCAGAAAGTCAGCTTTTCCAGTATCTACTACGGTTGCCGAAATAGCTTATTCAGTGTTCATCCCTGACCAGAAAGATGCGTGCTGCAGCTGCATGTGCAAACGCAGCAAAATACGCTCGTATATATAACAAATTCTAAGCAGCCATGTAATGCCTTTGTATGTGCCACGCAGTTACATTGAATATTTGCTCATCGGAATACAGTTATTTTAATCCTTAGACCGAATAAGAAAAATACGTAGACTGCGTATATTCTGCGTAATGAAATCTATAATATCTGAATTTCGGGGGAAAAAATTAAAATCCGAAAAACGTACTTCAAAATTCGGCGAAAATAAACTCCAAAAAACTAAGAACATTACTAAAAAGCGACCGATATTTTATGTTCTATCAGCAGGTGTTGGGAAAGCTCTGCCATTAATTTAATTGGACGGAGAAGTATACAGTATGCGGCTTGAGAGAAGCGAAGTGATTACAGGGAACTACCTAAATCCACATCGTTGCCCACACGGCAAAAGAGGGAAAAAGAGATACGCGGTTGAAGGAAAACGATACAAGAGTATAATGCGCACACACACGCGAAAGAGTGCTTTGCGGAGCCACAGCTAGTCGCGCACACGCCTGACGGCTTCAAAAAGTGGTATGGCGAATTTGCTGTCCACATATTTGAGCATCTCCAATGCGAGGCAGTTATAGAACCCTCAAGCGAGCTAAACTTGGCCGCGAGAAAGACTCCGCCCACTTTAGAAGCCGTTGCGTGATGGATGAGAAGTTGATGCATATGAACGACCTCATGGTCGGTAGCCCTGCACACATAATAGATAACCTCAGATGACCCGAGGGCCATATAGGTCACGACGAACAGCCCAGAAATTTTGCATGCAGGGGTAATTTATGAGTGTGGTCGGCGCATGAACATTATGAACATTTTCCCTGCACGCAGCAACCGCGGGAGGTAAAATATTTCATTTTTTTTCCCGATTTTGAACTCTTCTTCTGCATTCGGCAGCTTCTTGAGGTGATTAGGTAATTGCCAAGAAATTACAACGCCGCCCTTTATTCTCCTAGTAGAGACCAGGAAATGGGAGCATCATGAACATTTTTGCTGCTTCCCTGAAAAAAAAAAAGGCGGGAGTTTGAAACATTGTTGCTTTGTGCGAACGAACGCAGGGCAGGTTTTTATCTGCCTCAAAGGTCGAGGTCTTTCTCCACGAGTAACGTCGCTCGAAAAGAACTCTTGAGATACAGTCACACGATACACAGTAAGCAATCTAAGACACAACGTCTTACCATCTACTCACCCACGAGAGATAGATAAAAGGCCATCTAAGTAACGAAAAAAAAAAAGAACCGAAGAGACCAGGTTAGAGCCCGAAATTGTTTCGAGCGAAGAAGAACCTCTCAATTTTCTTTTTTATTTTTTTGACGGGGAAGTTATTTTTCTCAACTTGCAACCGAGCACAACAAACGTGTACATCCCTAAAGAGGGAAGAAAAAAAAACGCCCCAAAATCGGCCTCAATCTTCGCAGGCGGGCGACGGTAGCGGCGGAGGCAAACTTGCCTGGAAAGGAGCCAAACTTTCTTTCCAAAGGGGGATGCGCCCAGCTACGGGGGTCACTTCACCGCCGGCGGCAAGGAAATGGCGACGCGAGGAGGCTCTCGAGTAACCGGGCGAGGACGCCAGCGACCAAATCGCGAACCGATGCGCGGAAACCAGAGAAAACAAAGGGACGAAAGAAGAGGACAACAAAAAGAGAAAAAAAAGAGGAATAAGGCCCCCCAAAAAAGGAGAGTAGCGGCGAGGAGGGTGGCTCAAGCGAGCCGATAAGGCCCGAAGGCGGAAGCCCAGATATATCCCTGCTTGAAGGAGCCGCTAAAGGGCACAAGACCGTCGCTTCCTTCCTTCTTTCCCTTCTGGCTCTCAGGGGAAGACGGGAAGAAAAGGGGGAAAGGTCGGAATATAAGGGAGAGGAGTTGGAGGACAGGAGAGATGCTCGCCGACTCTCCTCCCAAGTCATCGATGGCGCGGCATTCATACTAATAGGGGCGCCGAATTCTCGGCGCTAATAGCCTGCGCTCCAGAACGCCGGGGACGCGAGCGCGGGCACTTGGGTGACGGTCGTCACGGTGTCGCGGCACGCTGGGTATTTCCATCAAATTCGGCCAGTATATGTACGCCGCCGATGTCCCGTGCGCCTGAAACCTCGGCGACGCTTCGGCTCGTCATCCGCCTACGCGTGTCTGTTGTGCAAGGCGAGGCTGTGCTGCCCCTCCCGCCAGGCAGGCATGCGGATTGCGCGCCGGCGAGACTAACGCTGGGAGACTGATTACGTCTCTGGAGGCATTCCGATCGGGCTCTGTGGATACGGAGACGAAGGTTTTAGTGGGGCCGAGACGCTGTAGGTAGTGCGCATGCATTTACGCTACCCCGAGACTCGCTTCTTTCCTAGATCGACGGGACCTCGCTAGCTCTCGAGACTCGGAAACCGTCAACGAGGGTGAAGTTCATGCGACAACGAGAAGAAATCGATATTGGCCTATTCAATTCATTAACCAGTCCTACTTGCAAATGGCCTACTCTAAATAAATCAGGACTTATAGGAGGTACACGAACCCAAAAATGGAATGCAGGACTCGCCGCCACTACATGCTCGCTCAATTACTGACAGCTGTGACATCAACTCTCACTTTTAGACGTGGATGTGTGAAGCTGGCCTACACAGTCATCCATCTTCAGTCGGTGATCACTGAGGACAACTCCATCGAGCTGTTATATATACTAAAAATTGATCATCTGGCCCATGTTGTCTACGCTGACGTATTTCCGGCAGCAGAAGACCCATTTGCCGGCAAGAAAATTGAATTTAAAAATCTTACCGCCAGTGGATTCAAACTTGCGGACGTTTATAACGAAATAGATGTGTTGCCACCCTTTTTAAGTGAACGACTGCATAGCATAGCCTCAGATATCTGCGTAAAGAAGTCGGTGTTGATGCACGCATTTCACTAGTGAACTCGGCCAGTGGTGGTGACATCTAACTCACAACAGCTGCGCTTTCGTTGTGTGTGATCTTTTATAGTTACACGGCAGTGGTATATTGAAACAGGCCAAAGTCTATGCGTCCTGAGGGTCGCTTTAACGTCACAAGGTGGAAACGACTGGCGGATAAAAATATTCCATTTACGACTCCAATTTTCTCTTAAATATATGTATACCTTGCTACCGAACGAACATCAAAACAGCCATTAAGATTTAAACAACCAGTTCAGTCAAATCTTTACGTTTTACATACTGAGTTGGAAGTTAGTTACAAAATCTGGCTACGCGACGTGGATATATAGTGGCCGTGCTTAGGAAATTCCGTTTCTCTGCAAAGAGGTGCAAACGAGAAAGTGGATATAGCACTGCAGGTCCATTAACACTCGTCATAGTATACCCTTTACACCAGTGGGTTTGTCTCATTCCTACGAAGTTCTCTCCTCACCGGACACAGAGCGACCAGTGACCCTTGTTCCGGAGGGAGCGCCTGGTGACCTACCATGAAATAACCCTCCACTATCGAAACGATCGACTCAAATACCCATCCCCAAACATATCCCTCACCAAAGCAGAGCCTGGCGGCAACTTCAGACGGGAACATTCCCAAATACTTATATCTACTCTCTGATGTATCCGGCGGAATACAATTCCCGCTGCACACTCTGCAATCATTGTAAAGCAAATCTCAATCGCATTCTATTCGAGTGCCCAGAGGGTCAACCACCTCTGAGCTTCCAAATCTCAAACCAAAGTCAGCGGGAGACTGCGTTGCTCAACACTGACCCGGAGGTACAACTCCGGATGGTGGGTTGGGCCCTGGAGGTCGCCAGAAGTATGGACTTTAAGCCATCTAGCGCAGTCGAGAGGGACCACGCACCGCTCTAAACTTTATCCCTCACGCCTACCCTCTTTGTCATAAGACAAATAAAAGTTTTTTCCTCCTCCCCCTCACTTCAGTTGCCTTTGACACGTCCATCTTGTTGCCTGGCCGTAATAAGCGCGCTTCATAAAAAACGCTGCGGGAGTACAAACATTCTGAGAAAGGCAGCGGATGGCGGAAAAGAAGTGGACACAAAAAGTGTCACCTTATTCTTCACCGTCGTTTTCCAGCACTGATCGCCGTACTCAACTCAAACTCGTACTCAAACCACTGTTCTCGGTATCGAGCAAGACATCTACAAGTGGTGAGGTTTACTTTTACGCTTGTATGCCGGTAACGAGTACTTACTTTGCAACGATTGTTCGGCATGTGTTTCACTTTGACTCATTACCTGTGACGAAAAAAAAAGGAAACGGAATAACGTAAAGAGAATAATTATCTCTTGTACCGCGGTTCACACGTGCTACGAACTGGAGAAGAAATGGGCCCCGGTTCTCGAACGCGTTCGTAAACCACATATTAAACGTTAAGCAATTACCGTGCCCCTCTCTCTGTTGTGAACGCTGCTGGTACATAGAAAAGGGAGTGACTAACAGGCCATATATCCTTTAAACAGTGAAGGTTGGAAGCGTGACCTAAACAAAAGTAATAGTGAAGCGTCGAGCTATTTTTAGAGCTTTCTCGTGTTTGTTTTCCTGTTGAGAAAAATGTCTCGTTTTCTTCCACCATGAAAAAAAAAAACATATAGTGCGCACCTTGTTCGGCCGCGTACTCTAGCCCCGTTTGTTAGGGGTTAGAAGCAGGGTCGCAACGTTGCGCTAGCGCTGCATCAGTCAAAGCGGAACGCCGTTTATTTACGTTTCAACGCATTCCGTCCACCGTCACCCCACGCGAAAACTTCTCGTGGCTTAACGAATTGGAAAAAACAGCGCAATCAAAGACGAGACACAAGAGAAGCACAAAACACCGGCGCTGACTAACAACCAAATGGTTTATTGCTACAGGTGAGGCAGCATATAAATGAAATGGCACGAGTAACAACACAAAGTAAGCATGACAGAAAGATACCGCACTACCACACAACTTGACTAAAAAAAGGGGCACGTCACTGATTAAGATACGCAAGTTCCTTTGATAGTAGATTTATCGATGGGCTGCTGATACAGGTGTTACCGAGCTTTCTGATATGGCAAGCCTCCGAAATGAGCCTTGTGGTCTCATCTTTATAACGGGCGATGATAGTGGTCCTATTGAGGTGCGCTTCGCAATCATCACACTCAGCACAGTGCACAGCAAGATGGTTTCTGCGAGACTTGTTCTCTATATCTTTTGCATGTTCACGCAGTCTATCATTGATGCATCGTCCCGTCTCACCGATGTAGAAACTGCCACAAGAGGTCGGGATCTTGTAAACGACACCAACACGACACTGAACGAACTTCCGCTTATGCTTCTTCTGGCAGCCTTTTCTGCTTCTATCCTCATTAACACGCTTGCACAATCCGCTAAGTTTATTCTTGGCTGAAAAAACCAGCCCGTATTTTCCCTCTTCTGGAATTCTCGTGGCTTTCGCTCGAGACGTCCTCTGTTTTATTCCACGCCCCTCATCTTGAGAGATGTGACTGGCGTCGCAAATTCCAATCGCGAGGAAACAGATGCGCGTGTCCCTCCGAAGGACAGCGCGGATGCGTCACAAAACAACGCACAAAGATAGACAACAGCAAGAAAGAAGCACTAAGAGAAAGAAGTGGACAGAGAGGGGGGGGGGGGGGCATCTTTCTGTTCTTCGTTTCGGCTTCTTCAGGCACTGAGGTGTTTGAAAAGGACTCGCTATTGTGGCGTCGCGTGCTGACATTTTTATGAGATTTACGCGCCGTTCGTCTCACCCTGGCTACGGCTTTGACTTTCCGGACGGCCCGAGAAGCCGTATCTGTTTCTCTCCTATATTCGCCTTTCGGCTACTTTGGAAGAAGGGGGAGGGGGGAATCAAGAATAAAAATATAACAAGGCGCGAGTACCGAAAGCGGGAGAGAAATGCAACAGCCAGTGTAACGCGGGGTTGTCCAGGAGCAACCTACAGAAAGCGCAACGTGCGGATCGACACTTTAATTCCGGACACGTCCCGGTGAAAGCACCAACCCGCGCTGTTATCTCAGAGCGTCCGTTGTTGAGCAGAGAGTTCTTTGTTCGTTTTCTGTTCCTTGGCGACTTTACGGTCCGCTGTTTGCGACGAATGGCTCGCGTGCGTTCTTGGCTCATCTTTCTTTCTGAGCGGATGAATCCGCCGATTTTGTTAAACCTCTTTGTGAATGAATAAAGAGGGAAAAATATTCGCGGCCTTGCGAAGATTTAGCTTAAACAAGCCGATTCCATTCTCACTCGTACATACTTAATGATGAAGGTAATCCGGTTCCCCGTCAACGTGAGAAGAAAAAAAATGATGAACCTTCTTTAAGTCGCAGCGAAAAAATTAGCTTTCACTTCATACGTGAAGGGAAAATGAAAATGTATAGGCAGATGCGTTGGACAAAGGCAAGAGCGAATGATCAATAGCGCGCAATTAGCGAGGAACACTATCTGCAAGGAAGATTAAGAGGATTCAAGACCAAACCAAGCTCCGCGCGTATGAAGCCCATTTCACGTTTTTCTAGAAAAATAATTAAGGGACTCAATAAGCACGAACACGGCAGGAATAATTTTGTCAGCGCGCCTGTTGAGGAAGCACCAGTGAATCAAGGAGCGCAAATAGGCTGAGAGCACGCCAAGGTAAATTTCTCCGCCGCTTCCAAACGTGCGTGCGCCAGTTCACGGGCAGTATAGTTCCGACCCAGAAAAATGCGAATTCTAGGCAGCAGGAAGAGGGGAAGGGTTCCACGCCTTCCTTGTTCTTTGAGCGTCGCAGGCAATTAGAGGCGCAATTTAGAACCAGAGCAGAACTCGCCTCGTATGGTCGCTGCCGCGACTGGCTAGACAGTGACTAATGACGCTCCACTTTGGTCCTTCCATAAGTTTGCTGTTGGCGAGGGAGAGGGCACTCATCGTCTTCCCTCGCCCTCGGCGCTAGAGCGGCGCTACAGCGAACCGACAACGAATGGCAGACGAGAGGAGGTTTTAAACTGTACTGCCCGTGAACGCCGCGCACTTCCAGAAAAGTTGAGCCGCTTCTTCGCGAGCAGTTGATGTCGCTGCAGTAGTAACGGCACTCGAAACGTGCGTATGCGTGACACGCAGTACAGATGTTGAGCGATGAACATGCTACAGCAGTGGAGTGAGTTTAACGCGGCTTTAAAAGGGAGCGAAGCGAGAACGCACAAAATGCGCTCCTGTCAAAGTGTCGGGCCGAGAAAAATGCTTTCATTTAAGGGGGTAAACTTTGCCACGCGCTACAGAGAACGGAACATCTGTTATTTTGCTCAAGTGTGAGGCTAGGCATGTTTTCTTCAGGCTCCGGGAAATAAGAAGCGGAGGGTCATATGAAAAACTTATTTCCCAACTTTATGGAAAGGAAGGGCATGTCTTGTAACAGCACACTCGTTTAGTTAAATCCATTACACGCGAAAGTAAACCGAGCAGAAGAACTTCAACTTCAGCAGCTCTTAATTAATCAGAGGCAGTGACTAATTGGATTTGGGAGGAGCAAATAAGCCCTTGTTTTCTTGTTCGTATGCAAGCGAATCAAGGCATCGAGCGTTTAGAGCTTTAAGAGATTGGTAATCGTCAGTTTCAATGATACCGTAAAAAAAAGGGGGGGTGGGGGCTTACTGGAGGTAATGAACGGTAGGGCTCTTTTCTTTCTGCTTTCTTCCGTTTTTTTTTTGTAATGAAGCAATGCTGTGCAATTTTTCACACATTTTAGACAGGGCTGTTTATAAAACGACAACCACTTTCATCGTGCAAAGGGTGGCAGAAACAGCTTCTCTAACAAAAAAAAAAGGGACAACTAAAGTCTGAAAGGTATAAAAACACACAAAAAACTTGTACATTTTTCGCAGATGCTTGTTGTAAACGGTACATCGAGAGCGTTTCACGTGTAAAACAGGCAATCAAAAGTTAGCAACGGCATCCAGTAGTCCCTTCCTATCATGCGTGGTTTCTGCAACGTAATCTAGGCCATGAAACTTTCTTTAACCAAGTTAAAAGATACGAAAATAAAGATTGAACCAGGGAACATTGTCAGCCTGACAGCCATGTATGTCTTAAGCTTCGTACAGTACTTAACACCTCTTTTTGGGCTAGTTGGTGCATACTTAAATTGGAGAAAAATTAAAGCCAAACCATGAACACCACAAGAAAGAACGACGACGAGACACAGGCGCTAATTACCACGATGACATTGAAGTACTGTGAAGTGATGTGCATCGCGAGAAAAAACAAAATTCTACTTACCGGAAATTTTTCAACGCAGTAAGTAGGATGGTGGACCATTTACCGATGCTCCTGGAGTACCTCTTCCGTGTTGAGCGAGGGCCACACGCTGGTCTGGGAAGAATACGCAGAAAACTCCCAAGTCTCCGGGATTCCACAAATGGCGATGAAACTGTGATCGGTTCCGAACACTTTTCACGATCTCACCGTTTCGCTGACGCCGTTCATTCCGTTATTTTACGTGCGTGCGCTGCTACAAGCTCCGGGCTCTTTCTTTTACGTGAACTCACTGTATCACCGTTCGCACTACAGTTTGTTCGCACAGCAGAGTCGCGCAACTGCTACTGCGCCCCAGTCATGAACGGCAACCACAGATGACACGTCACGCCATTTGGAGGCAACGGCAGTCACTACCCGAATCTTCGAGGCGATGACGAGGAAACTCACCGCATCACTTCCTCACTAGAGCGGTTAAGGGGCTTTCGCTCAAGACAGGCGGGCGGCGCTGCCTCTTCAAGCGACGCATCTCGACCACCCGGCACAAGTCCCCCGCCCGCTAGAGAACCGTCCAGGCGGTGGCCACCGGGCGACGAAGGCCCGCGAGCATAGCGCGCCCAGTTCGGCTTGCACGTGGCGCAAGCGACGGCGGAGGATGGAGTGATGCGGATGCTGCGGATGCACGGAGCGATTCGGCTGACCTCCCTCTCTGATCTCGACCCAGCCTGAAAAAAAGAAAAGAAAGGAGAGTGGGAGAGGAGCCGTCCGCAGCGCCGCGCCGCGGCGGTTTCGGGAACGAGGAACGACTCTCGACGGCACCAGTGCGCTCCCCGTCCGGTTCTGGACCACGAACACCGGCCCGTGTTGTCTCTCTCTCTCGCGACCATCGAAGGCATGACAGTCTGGCCCTTCTCTTTTTATGTTAAATACATACCAATCCCGTGCCTACTTTTTTGTGACTGGTGGCATGCGCGCGCGCTGAGGAGATTTGCAGCGCCGAAAAGGAGGAGGGACGGTGGGGAGGAAATTGTCCTAGGGGAAAGATGTTGGTACAATTTAATTATTCTGGTAGGCTGCTTAGGTGCCTATCGCGGGAAGGCCGCTAGGTGCTCGTAGGAGAAGCTCGCAGCAGCCCCGGGGGGATGCCCGGTGCGTGCGGCGGAGTGCTTCAAGGGGGAGGGGGGGGGGTCGTTTTATTAACAGCGCCATGGGCATGAGCGCTACACGCTTGAACTGACTGCGACGAGGTTTGTTCAGCGACGCATGGCGCCGTCCCTTCTCGAGCCATCTCGCGCTCAGGGCACGATGCGGCCTGCGTGTGCTGTTTGGGGCCATTTACGCGGCCGCCTAATGCATTCCGCGGCCTCTGACGTCGGGATCGGCGGAGCGGACACTCTCGGAACAGTGCGTCTCCCGACCCGCGTTCCGAGGTCGTTCGCTTTATAGCTTTGCATATGACTGCTGCTGAGCTGTGGCGCAATCTAAATTGACTGGCTTGGATCTTGGCTCGTTGTTTTGTGCCAGCTATTGTATTCGTCAAAAGAAGAGCACGACTTTATTGCTGCCGTGGAAGGGACGTCGCGCCTGTGAGGCGAGGCTGGTGTACTAGAAATGCGTGTGCAAGAAACGGTTTATGGGGTTTAACGTCCCAAAGCGACTGAGGCTATGACCCACCCCGTCGGAGGGCTACGGATGAATTCGACAACTTGGGGTTATTTAACGTGCTGACATTGCGCAGTACACGGGCCTCTAACATTTCGCCTCCATCAAAGTGTGACCGCCGCGGCCGGGATCGAACCCGCGTTTTTTTGGGCCGCAGTCGACTGCCATAACCACTGAGCCGTCGTGATAACACTTGAGCAAGAATTTAATTAGCCATCACAACTGACTCTATTACATCTACCTCGTTATTCTTAGACGGGGTTCTTACTAAATATGGTGCTACATAATGAATACGAGTCTCGGTGACCCCTGGTTATTCTGCTAACTAGCATTTCGCAGGTTCTTTTAACGTCTTCTAGTCACAGAAGGGTGCCTTTATGACTACGTAATGAGACACTATCGTGAGCGCCTTTTTAGCCGATCATTTGTTGCGGCAATTGTCACCTTATAAGTTGTCGCGTTCTTAGCTACGCCAACGACTTAACCCGCATCGCTAATTAGCTCGCACATCTTGTATTTCTCTCTCTCTCTCTCTTTTCGTTTACAGCTAAAGTTCCTAATTAAGACTTCTGGCGAGTTTATCGCTCTCAACTTTGGGCCACAGAGTGTTGCCCCCAGGTGTGCGGTGCCTGTGCCGAATATCTAATAATAATAATAATAATAATTGGTTTTGGGGGAAAGGAAAATGGCGCAGTATCTGTCTCATATATCGTTGGACACCTGAACCGCGCCGTAAGGGAAGGGATAAAGGAGGGAGTGAAAGAAGAAAGGAAGAAGAGGTGTCGTAGTGGAGGGCTCCGGAATAATTTCGACAACCTGGGGATCTTTAACGTGCACTGACATCGCACAGCACACGGGCGCCTTAGCGTTTTTACTCCATAAAAACGCAGCCGCCGCGGTCGGGTTCGAACGAATATCTAATACTGATTCTAAAAAAAAATGACTCCCTTTGGCAGTTGTAGTATCAACGCAAAGTGAAGCGGACCGGTTAATATTTCAAGCATTGCCTCCTAAGTTTGACCTCACGGCTCGGACCACATACGTCGACCTGTTTGACGCTGTTTTTTCGGGCCAGAGGTTTACGCCGACGTTAGATGCTGGAAAGCATCCACTAAAGAAAGCTTTTTCATTCTCAACGTCAGCCTCCGCAGCGCATGCACCTTTCTCACATAATGAGCGGAGAGCTTTTATTAAAAATCGTAACAAACGTTTTTGAACTTAAGAACAGGCTTGGGTCTCCGTTTCCTCTCAGCCAACGGAAACTTCAGGTATCTGGCTAGGAAGCACCGAGAAAGTACCCGATTACGGCGTGGCGCGCTCGTATATATGGCGCGTAATATGGAGAAGAAAGGAGTTTATGTATGAAGAAACACCCGAGTGAGGTCTCTTGGGTGCTGTCGCATGCTCTGACGACTTTTATGAAACTTGTAGTCGGTTTCATTGTCCCCTGAAACTTGCGTTTCTTGGACCACGTATATTGAAAGTATGGACCAATCACAGCAACGATATGCCGTGCAAAGCAAAGAATTAACTACCTTTAAGAGCAGCAACGTTTTGTTTGTATCTTCACTCGTAGGACCGCCTCATTGCTTCAGATGGTGACTTGAAGATTTCGGCGAGTATTCGTTAACGAGGCTTGTGACCTTGACTACCCAGCCTTTCTTTATTTTCTGCAGCCACGCATCAAGTCTTCATTACATTATGCAAATCACACGACCACCACGCAAGGGGCTGACGACGAGCATCAGTCACTTTGTACGCTGCGCGTAGGGAGCAGGCGCCTTGGGAACCAGCAGCCGGACAAACGTTAAGGCAGGAAAGCCTTGCGCTGCCTGGAACCGTCCTCACAGGAGGCAAAGCATTAATCTTGTTTCCTCCCATCTATTATGCGCATGGTTCTCTTTATTACTGCTTTTTATATGACCTGCTCTCGACATTTCACTGACATGCTTCATTCCCGGGAAACATCTCAGAAACTCACAGATCAAAAGACGAAGCCTAACAGAGGTGACACGTCTTATTATTCTTCTTCTCCTTAGTAAGCATGGCACATACCCACGCAGGGGTATTGGGCAAGGTTCAGTAGATAATCCCAATGAGGTATTTGCGCGGGGAAAAATAGGCGTGAGAAAACTGAATCAAGGTAAAAATTGGAAAACTCAAATGAATTAAATAAATATGAATTACCAGGAATAAAATCGAGCATTTTTGGACATGCGGCAAAATTTTGTATACAGCTAACAAGGTAATTGATCAGACACGTCGCCAACGGTGCTTCTTTCTTTTCTTGCTCCTCTGTTCTGTGTTCGTTTCGTGTGAGCGCAGTTCCTAAGACCATTCGCCGTGCGGCGGCAAGAGGTGAAAAAAAAATACCGCAATACATAAAAGCTCTCGTTCCAATCAGTCGTCTCATAACTAACTAACGAGAACTAACGATGGGCAGGGAAGATACGCGAAGTCTTCAGGACACCTCACGCCATCATGCCTGTTACTTATGTTGCGTACTTATGCTCCAGAAGACTCGTTGTTAATTAAGATAGTGCGGTGGGTTCAGTAAGGCTCGGTTAGGTTGTTCGCATAGGCGGAGAAAATGCTAGCCACACGATTGTCAGGTGGCTAGAGCAGCACGGTTTTTATCACTCCGCACAAATCGGCTTTCGTCCATATATTGGTACAGAGGACGGGTTGGCTGTGTTGGCATCTGCAGTTTTGTCATCTACCCGCAGCCACAATGTGCGTACCGTTTTAGCAATGGGCGTTGAAAAGGCATATGACATCAGCCCATGCAGCCATTCTGGACTCCATTGACATGCTTCATCTCCCTCTGAGAGTGCGTAGTTTTGTCGAATCATTTTTGGAAGGCAGAAAATTTGCAATATGCCTCAGCGGTGAAGCGGTCGGATCATTTGTTCCTCTCTGCGGCGTGCCCCAGGGTATCAGTATTGTCGCCGACGTTATTTAATATTGCTTTCATCCCGCTGGCTTGTCGCGTACATGACATCCGTGACAAAATTTCTTCAGTACGCTGACGACATCACGGTGTGGAGTACTCACCAAGATATCCGTACTCAGGAGGCTGCCCTTCAATCTGCATTTGATGTTACCTCTAATTACGCATCATTCATCGGACTTCAGCTATCCGTGCATAAAACAACATACACGTCAGTCGCCAAAGGCTGGGGACGCCGTAAACTTGCTGCAAGTCCAATCCGTCTTTGTCTATCAGGCACCCCACTACAGGAAAGTCCGAGTGTAAAAATCCTTGGCTTAATGATTCACCAATCAGGATCAGCGACTGCATGGCTTTCTCAGGCAAAAAGGCAAGCTTTCCAGAATTTGGGTTTGATTACAAGAATTGCTCCTAAAACGGGCGGCGCAGGCTCGTTCGTTGCACGGCAATTGGTGAGGGCAGTTCTGCAGCCACGTATTGTTTATCAAGCCCAGTTTCAACATCTTACAAGAGCCCAATGGGATCGCCTTGAAGCCGTGAACCGAGAGGCTATGAGGACCATTACGTGCCTTCCACGCATCACACCGGTCATAGCTTTACAAGAGGAATGCGCAGCTCGATACCATTGATGAGCTGGTGCAGCAGCGCCGTGATGCGCGCAGCCTTAAGGCCAGTCTATCGCACTCCACGCATGCACTGAGGACTTATGCAACGTCACACTCCATTCTTCAGCCGCGACACGCAGTTCTTCCCCCATGGAAGTTTGGACAGCTCAGCGACAACAAGCCAACAGATAATCGCCGGCCAACATCTGTTAATTCGGCATTGTTGCTTCGGCCAGAAATTTGAGGAACAGGATGCTTGCCTGCTCTGAAGGATCCATTGCTGTCTACGTAGACGCAAGCATACAAGACTGCAAAGCAACAACAGCTATCTACTGCCCAGTGCAGACCTGCCCTGAATCAAACCTCTTGGTTTCAGCTTGCGGAACCCCCTTCGTCCTTTTGTGCTGAGCTCGTTGCAGTTCAAGAAGCACTCTGCTCCGTGGCCGACATAACTATGCTCCCTGCGGCCCGCGTTGTCATCCGCACTGACGCCCTTCAAGTTGTCCGGTTGCTACGACGTGTTAGCCGCTGTCCAACGATATGTCAGGACATCCACCGGCTCGCGGCACGCATCCCGCAGCCAGTACGTATTGAGTGGGTCCCACGGGATCTGATGACCTATCAAAGCCAGGCAGATTTAGCGACCCGCCTTGCGAATCCAAACTCATCACCGCCTCGGCTCCTTCATTTGGACAATTTTACTCCTTTCATCAAGAAAGGAACTCCTCCAGTGCCGCACATGTGCTCTCATCCCTCCGTGTGCGGTAACCCTCCCCCGCGGTCTTACCCGTGCAGAGGAGGTTGCGCTTAGGAGGATCCGGGTCGGGGTTGCCCTCACACCTGCCGTCACTCGGAAGTGGCCTCAGTACCGAGATTTGTTTCCTCGGCCAGGGTGTCCGATATGTAAACACGAGGACATTGAAGCCGACATTAATCACATACTGTAGGACTGCCCAGCTCTCAAGCCTACAAGGATCCGGCACCTGATGGTAGCGGGTCTTTCACCAAGCAACCCTGGTTCATACATTGCCTGGACGCAGGGACCGTACCATCGTTCTCTACTGGACCTTATCAAATCAGCTAGCCTTTTTCCATTAATTTAATCACTCCTACATATTTCATCACACCTTCACCCATTACTGATGCCCTAAGGCAATAAATTTCGTTAAAAAAAGTACACATGCCAGCCCTCCCTTGCGGCATCATTGTGTATGTCCGCTCCGCAAGTTTACCTTTAGCTAATCATCAATGACTTTGCTTGGCTTCCCTTTCTGTAAGACAGCACTACAGCTGAACGGCGGCTCCGGACAACCTTTAGTGTTAGCGAAGCGAGTATGGTCTGAATGGCATGAGCTGTTTGTGAGAGCTGGCGGCGGCGATGTCTGCGAGTGTGTGAGATGTGGGAGAAGTGAGACCTGCGATTTCCATCCCATATAAACATAGTAGAAATCGCACTGTCAAAGTCAAGGCCACCTTATCTTTATTTTTTTAGTGTAGTAGTGTTCTTGATGCGGCAGCATTATTGGCGCGATGTGTAGTACTGATGTACGGTCTCGATTAAAAGCTTCTGTTTGGCCTTTAGGGGTGCTTTGCGCGATCTGCTACAAGGTTGTAAGGTAACACACATAGCTTGATGAATTTTGAAAAAAAAAATTGTATATATTTTATTGCGTATCTTACATTATTCCAGAAGAGGGCAAATACGGGCTGGTTGGTACATTTTTGAAGAACTAGATAAAACAGTGCTACGGAAGAAGAGAGAAGAGAAGAGGGTCAACGCTGGTGTTTATCCTTCTCTTGTATCGTCTTCTGTAGCGCTGTTTCATCTAGTTCTTCAAATCTTACATTATTTTTTTCGTGTGTACCGACTTTCATTTGTCTTCTCATCATCCCGGTACTGTTAACTTTGCTTTTGAGGCTCAAGCCATTAAGGAGGATTTTTGTTGACTCTTAAACCGATAAAATGCGTCTCGAGCGGCCAGAATTGCCTGAAAAAGAACCCATTAACCCAGGGAGGAGATGAAGCAAATTTTGGGTCGTAAACGCTGCGCCCGCGTTTCTTACTGCAATTGACGCAATACGCTTTGCGGGATCTCCACTGTTGCGCAAATGTCTCCCAACTCATATTTTGTTTCGCTGGGAAATTGCGAAGGACAAGATAACGAGGCCCATAGGAAAGAGGAAAAGAACAAACGTCCCCGTCGTACGTAATCGTAGACTGAGTTTATCAAAGCAAAAAATATCTCGGCAATTTAAGCGACAACACCAGAAAAGAGCCTGCTGAGAGTTCTCCTTTTTGCTGTTTACTAAGCAGAGTGGACTGGAACTAAAGAAGTTTAACCTCTCTCTTTAGAAGAGTTAGCGGGAACGTTGGCTACGTGGAGCAGCAGCTGTTGCAGACGCGAAAGATAATAAAATACATGGTCAATTAGAGCAGCTCTTCTTTAGAGAACGAGGGCTGTTCTGAGTGTTCTTGGCATGTGCAGCTGCGTTGTGTGCAGTAACTATTACTGAAATCTTGTCAGAGACGCCGAAAAACCAGTTATAGGCGAGGTCATTGTGACTTCGAGCACGGTTACATGAGCCAACGTTTTATTATCATTTTATTGTTCTTGCTACGCCACCTATGGTAATCTATTGGTACTAGAAGGTTAAGAAAACAAAAAGCAATTCAAGAAGAAAGGGGTACACCCAGGAGTCTGCTTATAAACAATAATTGTTTGTTTGGTTGGTTGTCTGGCGCATAAGCAAGTATAAGACCATCATGGGCCAAACATAGGATTTATGTAAGAAATAATTACATTCAAATTTATTTCAGAATTGTGGGCATTCATTACTTACGTATTCAACCGGGATTCCCGATTTGTTTAAGTCTTCGCTGGTTGATAGTTTTTTCACTAGCGCGAAAAGAAGACGCCTTTGCACTTTTTGGCGCCAAAACGAAAGCCGCAGGTGGCACTAGCACAGAAAGAGGCAGAATTGTGAAAACACCTCACATTTAAAAGCAGTTGTAACTGGCTCACGCCCGCCACTTCGGCGGTTATGATAACACAGCGTTTGCTATCGACCGTCCCAGACAATCAGCAAACTGTCTACCGGCCTATCAGCTTCGATAAGTTGGCTCAGTATGTGCTTACGCCAGTTGTACTTTTCACTTTAGTAGGAAAAATTTGCGACGAACAGTGCAGCGTCCATCTTGAGAATGAAGTCTGGCTTGGGCACCACTTTGTTCCCCAAGTTTGCAAGGAGTAAACACGTGGTTTGTAGTCAAGTTTATTTTTCTTTACCCTTATTCTACGCAGTGTCATATGGGGATCTCCCAATAGAACCCGTGCGTCAGAACCTGGCCTGGCGTAACCTGCTCTCCAGGGACGTGCAACTGAACGAGCTCACCCGCATTTGTTGAGCCTAATAACGGAGTGACAAGACGCGGGACGAGAGGAGGGTGAAGACAGGACGGGCGTTACCACACCGAAGCTCGGGGCGTGCGTGTAGCGCCTGCTGCCGTGTTCGCCCCTAGGCCTGCACCCTCGGCTGACGATCCTAAGATGAACCGAGCAGCAAGAGAAACACCGGCCAGCGATATGTCTCCGCGTTGCTCACCACCGAAGTGAAAGGCGATGTCAGTGACCGTGGCGCGGCAGTTGTGACATATCGGTAAGCGTTCTCTCGCTCGACTGGGCCAAGCAGAGTGGCGCCTTTCTGCTTTCTGTTTTCAGTGTCACTCGAAAAGAATTTTTTCGAAAGAATATATATATATATATATATATATATATATATATATATATATATATATATATATATATATATATATATATATATATATACAGACAAGGCAAATGATATGAGGGGCTCGTTTGACAAACATATTAAGGAAGCCAACAGTCACCGAAACCAATGTGCATAGGGGAATGTTTGTATTTTTTTTTAATTTGTAGTGGCAATCAATTGGTTTAAATAAAATTACTTATAAAGCAGCAGAAAAAGCAACCATGCCGCCGGTGGGATCCGAACCCACGACCTCCGAATATCGCGTCCGGTGCTCTACCAACCGAGCTACGGCGACGTCTGTCCAGTCTGCTGCTTTCGCGGGTATTTATGTTTATTGCGTGCAAGTGAACCTTGAGAGTGGGTTCGGATTCCACCATGGTTGTTTTTTCTGCTTCTTTGTAAGTAGTTTTCTTTAAGCGACAGATTAATCGAAGTATTATTCTCCATCTAATCAGGACTACAAAAAAAAAAAGAAACATTCCCCTCTGCACCTTGGTTTCGGTGACTGTTGGCTTCCTTCATGTTTGTCAAACGAGCCCCTCATTTCATATATCTCGCTTTGTTGCCTCCCTGCCAATAAAGAACCGTTTTTGGGAAACGATTCCGCCGAATCTGCGGAACTGTGACGTTATTTTTCGAGAGCTCGCTTTCACGCTTCCGGTGACCATGCTACGCCTGAAATTTTTTCCTCTTGTCATTCGTACCTTTGCAGCCCGTACTTGCATCACTTGTACGATCCCCGATTGGGCCGAAGGCAAGGTAAGATAAAAATTTGGTCTTTATTTCGTATGCTCTCCCCTTTCGGTGCGTTTGCATGGCAGAATTCTAAATGAACTAAAGCCGCACATATTATAGTTTATCCTGTTCTAAGGCATGCATATTTCGGGCTAAACCTTTTTGCTAATAAAGATTAAGACTACGCTAAGGACTTTGAACTGTGTGTCTTAAATAGTTTTATTCAGGGCGTTATAGCAGTCAACCATTTTAGCCTTGCTAGTTAAGGCAGACTCTTGGTAAGCGGAATACATATTTTGTTTCGTACCAGTGTGGTTTGATAGCGTCAAGTTTACCCACAGTTCCGTTGTGTTGTTATACATAAGTATATAATAGCACGGCCTTGGAATGTATTTGAACATGAAATGCGGAGTAATCTGCGGTTGAAGTTTAAAACCACCGCGATCTACAGAAGAAAGTGAAAAACTTAAAGTACGGCAGTGGCCCGTATTTCTCTCCCCATTCTGCAGATTCGCACAAAACACGAGTTCTTGATGACATAAATTTTTTCTTCTTTCCCTAACTAAATTATGACTTTTCCATGAAGTGCGTGAGGAATGAAATTGATTTGTTCTTGTTAGTTACCAGCGCTGTTCTTCCTGCTCTGCCGTAAGGCTAGCCAAGTTTTACTCTTTTCTTTCACCAGCCATTGTTATTTGTTTTTAGTTAGTTTCTGCCTTTAAAAACAAGCATTCTTGCCCATACAGAAAACCGTTCTCTGTAGCGAAACGTATGGGTGCTGCTGCTGCTGTTGCTGACAGGAAGAAAGAAAAGGAAAGTGCACGGGCCTGCCTACTGGCTCAAGCCGAGCCACGCTCGCTGCCGCGTGCTGAAAGTAGGAGAGTTAAAGGATATATAAAGAGCAAAGAAAGAAAAGGCGCGCGATAATACGCCCCGGGCCGATCCTGGAGGCAGTGCAATACCGGGCCGACCTGTGCCAGAGTGCTTCTAGCACTCCGCCATATTCCAAAAATATGTTTAACGCCTTGGGCCCAAGGACCACCAGCAGATATTAAATCAGGTATCAGGCAGCAGGCCGGACGTTTGGGTGTATGGCTTACCGCTGCAGTACAATAACCTGCTGTACGCGCCCTAAGAGACTACCTAGAGGGAGACCACATCTTCGAGAACTAATGCGAACTTTTGAATAGTTGAAGACACACTAGCGGTATTGCTCAAAGTTTTTGTTGCATATGGCACAATTACTTCGTCAGGAAACTAACAATCCGCACTGATTTTGCAGTACGATGCGTGCAAAATGGAAATTGGAAATTGGTTTTGAGGATAGGAAATGGCGCAGTAATTGTCTCACATACCTCGGCGGACCCCCGAACCGCGCCGTAAGAGAAGGGAGGAAGGTGGGAGTGAAAGAAGAAAAAGGTGCCGTAGTGCGAGTGCTCCGGAATAATTTTCACCACCTGGGGACCTTTAACGTGCATTGACATCGAGAGCACACGGGAGCCTTTGCGTTTCGCCTCCATCAAGGTCTGGTCCTCAGAAAATCCCTTTTCCGCGCGAACTGCGCATAAAGTTCTGAAATGCGCTTGAGCACACTGGGCTTGCTTTCCCCGATATAGTGCAGCCGCAGCATTGGTGTCTTATATTACTCGCTGTCATAACTCGTAGCGTCTATCTTAATTTCTTTACAGACGTAGAACGAAGGTGAACAGCGGGCACTTTCAGTGCCTGTCAACTTCTATTTTACGTTTAATAACAAAACAGAAAGTGTTGAATTTGCTTCCAAGGAACAAGGAGAAGAATGAACATTACGAGCTTTAATATTCCGCATTATGCAGATATAAGCGCACTGCAGCACCTCGTAAGCGTTTATTTACCCTTTTCTTCACGAAGACTGCAAGCAGAGTTCAGTTTTCCTCAAATTAATCGCTTGCGAAGAAGGCCTCGATGTCCACTGCAGCTAATTGCAACGCCACTTGAAAAGATGGCGCAGAGAAAGGGCAGTCATTACTGCTTCTTCCTTTTTCGGTACAAGTTAGCAGTAACACACAAAAAAGAAAGCCCCCTGACACTCCATGTGCCCAGCTTCGTTTACTGATAAACAACCTCGGACAAATTAATTAATCGATAGAGACGGGGAGAAAGCTATTTGGAGGCATACCCTCATCCACTGGCAGCGCCCAACAAAGCGCTGCAAAACTAGCATCGAGGGACGGCGTCAGGCAGACCGGGTACGCGGTACGCCAACCAGCGGTCCGCATAGTACTTCAAGCAAGCCGGCTGCACCGGTAACGAGAGCCGGTCCCAACGCGTAATGCCCATTGGCCCTTCCGCATTACGCGGCCGAGGCCCAGAATACGAGCAGCTCTCAGTGGAGCCTGCGCCAGCGGCAAGTGCCTGAACCATAGGCTAGACACACGGGCGAACCCTCCTTCCTTCCTAACCCGCACTCACCCCCTTCTTGCCGAGCTTCAGCGGCTCGGGATCGAAGCTCGCCCAGAGGCGGCCGGGCCAAAATAGCCGTCTTCAGGTGGCAGGTGTCCGGGGCGGCGCCGCGGCGAGCTTCCAATTTTCGCGGCCCGATGCCTCCCACGAGACCCAGGGGCGCCAGCGGAGGCGGCGGCTATAGCCGGCAGGGAGCGTTGGGGTGCGAGCATCGTGAGAAGAGATACCGGGCCTGCTGGATACGGGGATAGGCTCGCTTTGTCTTGGCTCGGTTTTGTTCGGTCGCCGCGGGTGCCTCTTTGCCTGCCTCGCTATAGTTGCGTGCAGAATTGCCGCAGGTGAAAGTAGTTAAAACATAAGCCAGCTCTCGAGACAAAAGGGAAATTTGCATCTCCGAAGCGCTCCAATGGATGGGAGGTTCAATGCATAGTAATTAGGGCGCTTGAGTGTTCAACTCTGTGAGCGAAAAGCGTGGCGAGATGTTAAGTTTGTATTCTATCTTAAGTCTTTCATTCAGTCTATGACTATAGGTCCTGGAGGCAGGATTGAAAAAAACTCATATAGTTTTCTTGACACCAAACCACGCCATAAAAAAAAAGCAACAATACGGTACACTAGTTACTACAGCACTGTGTTTTATGGGTTGCGAAATTGTACGTATGACTCCAGACGATAAGAGACTGAGACAAAAAGAGACTACCCAGCTTACGGTCAAGTCCAGGCTCGATCTATTTTATTGGGTAATACGTGAAGCGGTTCCACTACATGTTTTCTAAGGATCCCGTAAGCTCTGCTCAAATTTGCAAGAGCGCATGCGCGCGCGCTTCCTATGCTGCGGCTAGGACATGAAAAGGACCGGCCTGGTGTACATCATTCAAATTATCATCTTGCCGGATATGTACGAGACGCACAATTTTTTTTAGGAAACCAAAAGAGGAAAGTGCTCTGCCCGTCGAATATATTATTCGGCCACTTAGAGTCCTTTCTGTGTCAAACGTTTTGTGCATTTTCAATACGTTCGACGTAATTAGCATGCTACATGAAAAGTAGCACAAACATTGAGAATAAATCTCCGAGTCGCACTGGTACTCTCATAGTGTGGCACGCAGAATTTAGCGTTCCTAAGCTTCTCGTGAGTTATGAGAGACGTTGTAATGAACTTCCCCGGGTTAATTTCGACCATTTTTGTTTATTGTGAGCTGACATCATCGCACAACACGCTGGAATGTTTGCATTTCCCCGCGATTGAAATGCAGGTGAGATTCGATCGCACGGTCCAGGGCTTAGAATTCAAATGCCATAACCAGCGATGGGGATAGAGGGCCGCTCAAATACGTGCTCTCGCATACCGTAACACAGCACAATGCCATTAGTCACTAGTTCCACCTTTCTCTCGTAAAATTACAGCCTTTCCAGCGTGAGCATGGAAGTGAATTTATCAGATCACAGGGCCCGCTTGGCGTGGGTAAAGAGGATCAGTGGTAAAGGGAATATAAAGTGTGTAAATAGTATGTTAGAACGATCAGTGGAAATCTAACAGAGATGTTCCCACCAAAGCGGCCCCGCGCCGAGACTTCGAATGTGTGCCTGAGACACCATGGTTAAACTTCTGAAAATTATCACCATGAACACGGTTCTCTCGTTCTATCAAACGTTTTCACCAAAAATTTATCTAATTTTGAGAAACTCGCCCCATTTAACAGCATCGTATGCAACGGTGCCGGCAGGTACGTGTATTAGAATGTACGCAGTTGTAAGGTGACACGTCTATCCATGGTGCACTCGAGCTGTGCAAGCTGAAAGTTGCGGCAAAGAACGCGCAAGGTATGCAAGATGCTGTGCCTACTTAGGAAAGCTTTGTCGTCGCTTCGATGGGCATTTTAAGATTAGATATAAACTTCGTAGGCCTTGCGCGCAACTTCGGTTGTTAAAAAAATTGCAGCGGCTTAGCTCGGCTATGCCATGATATACGTAGCGAAAGCCAAGGCATAGCTTGGTTAGCCTTGGCTAATCTTGATTGCAAGTCCATGTTAGTCTGGTTGTCTGGCTAGTTGTCACGCGTTTGGTCACGTGACCGGTCACGTCGTGCGGTACGACCACGGTGAGAATCCGACCACGGTGAGAATCCGAGCACGGTGGGACGTGTTGGTGGCCAATATAGCTTTCGCTACAAAATGTAACGTACATCTGAGCGCTATAAAACTATCCAATCAGGTGTATTTCCAGAATTTCGATGCCCTTTCTAAGTGTACGGATTGTCCGCCATGATACAACAGACAGTTCTACGGCGTTTTTCGTGTGCTCTAATTAACATCGTACTAATTAACATTCCCCTCTAATTAAAATTCCCCTAAACATTGGATCAA
Organism: Amblyomma americanum; assembly: GCA_030143305.2. Classification (NCBI taxonomy): domain Eukaryota; kingdom Metazoa; phylum Arthropoda; class Arachnida; order Ixodida; family Ixodidae; genus Amblyomma; species Amblyomma americanum. Next base: position 431,768 of record JARKHS020002545.1, read on the forward strand.
CGCCGTTCCCATTTCGAGTTACTGATAAAACCGTTCTCGCAGTACCATATGCTAGCCGTCCAGGTTAGCTCAGTTCGTATAGCGACTGCTCCGGCGTAGCTGCGATCCGGGTTCGAACTCCGGGCCAGGACGAATTTTTCTCAAAATACGAAGTTTTTATGAAAGCTGTATAGCTTTCCTCTGCAGCCGTATGACTGCGCTTTGATGGATGCCGATGAGTAATTGCACCCTTATTAGTGAACATAAAACGGGAACGAGAAAAAACGGTGGGAGTTCGTCTTGTGAATAGTCATGAAAGATGGTCATGGGACCAACATACGCTATGTATGGGTTCTAGTTACAGGAACAAAGTCCTTGAAATTCCGCGCGGTACTTGTAGCTGACCGAAGAGGGCCCCAAAACTATAAAAACCGTCTCCAATCTTTCGTTGCTCGATGGAGAACTGATAACGGTAAAAGGAAACCTAAATTTCCCTAATTCATACAGGCCACCATTAGGTTCAGTGCTTGTTGTGAGTTGAACAATGAAACGCGGTTCATGAAGCCGATATGAGGCGCTGATAAACGCGCTCGTGTCCACAGTGTTTGAAAAAAGAATGGGTAAAACTTACGCCAGTAATGCATACATTCGTGGCTATGAAGAGTAGTAACCTAAAAACATTAGATAAGACAGTTTTCATGTTGCAAACAAAAAAAAACATGCAACGTCATCATGAGTTAAAAACCGAGGATTCGAATTTGAGCTCGGCAGGGAACTCGTTTTAGGTTTAGCTCGCGGTCGCTCCGCATTCGCTGTATGTAAGGCTGCCCACGAGCACGCACTGGTAGGCACGCTGACGACATCAGCGTCGGCCTATATTCGTAACGTCGAGGCACGAATAAGGCCTTACGTCGCGAAAAGTTATTGCTGTGGTGTGGGTGATTCGTGAAACAGAAGAATGCGAGTCATCGCCAGAAATGCGAGAATTCTTTAAGAGATGACCGTCTTATCTTTCGTATGACCCGGCACAGAAACGTAAAATGTTGGCTTCGACGCCTCAAGTCAATAGATACCTTTAGCATAGCGCGTACCGCTACCGCTACCTCTTACCAGATGGCGCCACATTCCCACAAACAGGCCGCAAATCTGGCACCTCGGGACCAATCAGCGCCTGCGCAGTGGCGGGGTGCGGTACAAGGTAAGCGGTAGCGGTACGTGCTATGCAGAAAGTATCTAATATCTCGTTCCCGCTTTGAGAAAGAGGCCTTGAGAAAGCTACCCGAAAGGTAGAGAAATCTACCATAATCTCAGGGAACGCGCGTGTACACACCCGAAAGAAATGTTCTTTGTAAGTGTTAAATTATGCGGGGAGCTTTCGTCTAGGTTGGCAGAGCAATGACACGCTGGAAAGGCTATGTGCAGAATCAGTAAAAGATAGTCAAAACGGCCCCGTACGCAGATGGCCGAACGAATTCGAGAAATAGAGGCGTCCCGCTGGTCAACAGGAAAAACAAGAGTAGTCTTACTCCTTCTGTTCCAGTGATGACAGTTTTGTCGATGCTGGCTAAAGCAAATTAAGAGGAACGTCGGGAGCTGCACAGTGCGCAACAATTTCCGCGCGCTGAAAGGCCCCGATACGAAACAAAAATAATTTCCTTACAAACCGTATACAGTAAGTGAAAAAAAAAAAAAAACGAAAACGAACAGATGGTCACAGTGGCGATTCTGAGAGTGGACGCGGGAAGCTAGAAATAGGCATCTACCAAAGGGGGAGGGAAAGCGGGTGAGGAAGGCGGGACACAGCGCGGCCGATGTCGCCCCAAGAAGAATTGCGGCGGTCTAGGAGACCCCGCTAGACACACGAGAGGAAAGGGACGTGCGATGTTCGTACATAGATCACGCGGAAATCACCGTGCTCCGCGGGAGCATTACGCTCGTGCCATGCCGCTGCTTTGCTTGATGCCCGCCTGCGACGAGCCGCTGGTTCCGCGGCTGCTCTGTTCCCCTCGCTGCTGTTTCTGCGACGGCTCGGCAGACGACAGATGTGATCAAAGCTGCCTCCCTCTCCGATTACTCTGATGGAGGAGGAAGCGTAATGGAATAAGAAAAGGAGGGACAAGCAAATGCGGAGGACCAAAAAGGGAGGAGGAAGGGAGGGACACAACGAGGCACCGAGACGTCCCCCAAAATGCGCGCCGAAACGCAGCATTGTGGTCGTGCGGCAATGGTCGTTCGGTGCCCCCCTCTCCTTCAGCAAGAAAGAAGCCGCACCGGCCGCTGCGCGACCGACGCTGTCGCCCGTCATTTTTCGAATGTTCCGCGCGGCCGTGGGGTCGAGAAGAAGATTGGCCCCACCGCGTCATGAGCGAGGAAAAAAGAAAAAGAGAGAGAAATAAAAAGAAAGAAGCTTGCCTGGAGTCGGACGTGGCCGCCGTTTCCAGTATTGCTGCGCGCGACTGCTGTACATCTCCAGTATAGAACGTGTTGTACGATTTCTTGACGGCCAACGTGAGGCACATCTGATGTCGCCGCCGAGCACTTCCTTCAAGCAGAAAATGGCGGAGCGAGACGGCTTCGAAATGAAGATGTCGGGATCTGGCCTTTTTACACCCGCGGTTTTATTTAATGGGTCTACGTTCTCTCCTGTTGAAAAAGGCAATTCGAGAGCGGGCATGCGATCGCGAACACAGCGAAGGAAAGGATTTTAGGCTGGCGCAAATTAATAACGCAACCGTATCTGCGTGTAAGAAAAATACCCGAGGGTGGCGACTGTTGGGCATTAAACTTGACATGTGTTTGCAGCGGGGACAGTACTGAGTCTGCCTGGCTGGTTCTTATCATAAAAAAGTCAGGGGTGATCAAATATCAGAACTGGTCAATCTGGGAGACAGTACATGTTTTATAAATTACACAGTGTTTACAAGAAGTTCTCGCGTTCTGTGAGGACGGAATAAGGGTTAAAGTGAAATACCTTGGCAACATCTTACTTGCTTAATTTATCCTGCAAAATATGCAGCACGTCTAGCTGAGCTGCGCTACGAATTTCTAGTCACTCAACAAAGCACGCTATAAAATTCGTTGCCGAGCCAACTCTTCCGTCGCTCCACTCATTTCAAGCGCGCGCAACGGCGCCGCGGGGAGTCGGCGAAGAGGCGCGTAAATTCAACGCGCGACGTGTCCCTCGGCGCACAGGTCTCACGGATTGAACAATCGAGAAGGAGCTTTCGCAACGCGCTTGAATTTCGTAATGCGCAATTTTCGCCGCAGTCTTTGTTCGAGCGCCTTGGCGCACAAGGCAGTTTCGTGGAAGACTTATTTAACCTCACGTGCGCCTAACTTCGCTTTGAAAGGATTACTACCTTGGTGGAAGCGGACATTTCACACAAACGCAATAGCACTTGCACTGCAGTTGCAGAAGCAGCTGGCGTTTTTTTTTTTTTTGCAACTCCTTCTTTAAATAATACTAAAACAAACGTATGACAACAAATGAAATGGTTAGTACGTGCCCGTTGTACTCCCGCAACTTGTTGCCACACACTGGAGCGGTACGCGCTGCACGTTAATGCTGTACGTTGTGCAACAGTTGCATTCCCCGTCGGAAGCTGTCTCGTTATCGCTACCGCGTCCTTTGTTGCCCAATAGATGGAAAATCCTATATCTCCTCCGGACAGGCCAGACGACCGCTTTGACGTGGCAGTGATTGAGCACGCCGTTGAGCATGCCGCAGAGCGAGCAGAAACATTGTCCCCTCAGGCTCAGATGTTCAGAAGCGCGAGTGCAAAGGATGCTGCGCAAGCATAGGTGGGGACCAGATGGGAGCCAGTGGAAGCCCCGCGGTTATCTCCGTTCGACGGCCGTGTCCATTGTCTCGCCCAGGAAGCGATGCCCGATTAAGTCCCCTGCGCAGCCGGATAAGAGACAATGCCCGCCGGGCTGCTTACCTAATGAATGGCTACTCGTTGCCGTCGCTCGAGAAAAACAAATGAAGTGGCGCTAACGGGTGCGCGGGGGAGTGCATGTTTTTTTTTTTTAGTTCGGAGCAGCCAACGGGAAAATGATGACACGGCAGGCGGCAAGCGAAGCAAGCGGAATTTCCCTTTGAGACGGTCGAGATAGGAGATTCCCAGAAATCAGCGTCACGTGCTTGACCGATTAAAGAACACCGGAAACAAGGCGAACCAAGCGATGCGAGAGCTCCGGTTCTACGACAGCGTACTCCTCTTTCCGGCTATTAAAAATTGCAGTAGACACTGAAGCTTCGCCTTAAGGATGTGACGCGAGAGCGTTGATGAGTTGATGCCCATATAAGCGGAATTGGTCATTCTAAAGTTCACATTCATAGGACCACTCCCAGCGCAGTGGTGCAGCAGTAAAGAGATGCGCCACTGCCCTGCAATGGCAGGTGCTGCCACCGGTGGGGCTTGTGCGACTCAAGTTTCTCTTATCGAGCAACCTTTCGCGGTCGGTCATTAACTTCCACCTACCATGGTGGGCAGGTTGTGATGACACCACAAGGTCACGTGACATAGGTAGCCCACCTAGGTTGCTTCTACTTCGGGAAGTGGCCACCCGGGTCAGCCTACGCCACCCCATTTTTCGCCTTCAACGCAGACGGCAGCGATGACGCCGGATTTTGTGCACAACGGCAGCCTTAACGCTTTCGCGTTAATAAATGTAGCGAGAATTCCCTTTGTAAGCAAAACCTAACAGGGACTTTTGTTCTCACGTTGATGTACACTTCCTGCCGACTCAGGTTGAGAGGTACGATTAGAGGGCAGGGATTGATTTTTATTCAAGGCGCGCTCACCAAGTATGTATGCAGTGCTATTAGCTAGAGATCGTTAAACGCCTTGTTGCGCAGACAAAGGACAATGCACGAAGGTAGGCGGCTGAGCCACCAAGAAGAGCTCCCGCTCTAAAATAGGACAGACATTTGGGCCAGCTAGCACGAAGACATGGTGCTTTTTTGTAGCGCACTGGTAGCGCGCCGATACGAGAAGCAAGTGGAAGAGAGACAGTACCAAAGTGTACCAACACAAGACACAAGTCGATGAAGACAGACCGATGTACCGTTGGTACTGTCTGTTTTTATCTTCCACCTGTATGTTATATTAGTGCCCCTACAAAAACGTCATTGCGTCCTCTCTGGGCTCCGCCGACATTTTCGAGGCACTGTAAGGCTTAAAAGATGAGTTAAGCGCTGAGTCCACTTTTTGGAAAAAAAAATGTAATAGCAGATAGAAACAGAAGATCGGTTGCCTGTCTTAAGAACCGCGGTGTTTTATCCAAAGCAAAATGATAAAACAGATGAAACAAATTATTTTTACTTTTAGAAAATGCAGTAAATATACATCTTAAGCGAGCAGCCATAACATTGATTTATAGTTCATCGCAAATGAAATTACTTTTGCTGCCATACACATAAAGACAGGAGCTGTGAAATGAACCAAATTAATTATGACACGACCAATTGCCAATTGGTACTGCGGAATCATGAAATACAATTGCTTTTATGTACACATCTTCTGAGAAAAAGTGCAGCAGTAAGAAAACAAATTGCACGATTTTACTTATTGTAGTTCATTGCACAATTAGATATAAAAAATAAGTGTACAATGCTTCAATAAAAAATGCTGCGCAGGAATTAAGTTGAGATTGCTTGCATAAGACTGAATGGTAAAAAAAGTGAGTTTCGAGAGAAACGAGAAAAAATATCTCCTATGCGTTCAAAAGTCCCGCATGGATAAAGTTTGCTTGTTTGCTAGTAAGAGTAGTTGATGTATACCAGTAATTATTGCACAAATGGGTGTGAACAGAACACTGATTGCTATGTGATACGCTATAGCCAGAAGAATAATTAACGGGATGAATTTTTTCTGAGAGACGCTCCCGATTAACGTGAGCCAAAATATATTTTTGTGTTCGCATTCGGGCTTCCCAATTTTGCTCATTTATGTTTTGTTCGGTAGCAAGTTTGAGCAAATGCTCCGAACAAGGCGGCCCTAATGCATGGATTGTCTTCGCTTGGGCTACTTTTCTTTCCATACTTCTATCCCACAGTTAATAAGCTAAATGAGAGCCCATGCCTCGCGCTTCGATTACAGACAACACAGCACCCTGTGGCGTTTCAAACGACGCGAACTCAATTCCCCGTGATCGCAATCACTTGGAGCAGCGAAGAAACAGGATGTCCTCCTCGGACAGGCAACGCACCCATCGTGTCATGACTCTCCTTACTGGTTAAAAAGCATTTTAACCACAGATAATAACAGCAACTAACCCAGACAGATAAAGGAGTCTTAAAGCATTCAGCGACTTAAGCACCGAAAGATACCACGGAGCTAGACGGCTTCACCTGGCGGGAAGCTCCATGGCCAGTTGATTCGTCCACCCCGCTTCGCCGCGGTATCAGCGGAAAGAGCACGGGCTGGCCTGCGACGAGGGCGTGTGCCAAGGGATTATCAGTCCCGGGTCCGGCCGGCTTGTAGTTGCGACTGTACCAAGATGGCTGCAGAGGAGCAGTAGCCCGCGCCATCCCTATTCGACTTAATTACGCGCCTGTCGCTGACAAGAGGGAAGAGAGGCCGATCGAGCTCCGGAAAATCCCTGCGCTTCCCATCCTCGTGCCAGTGCTCGTCGCTGTTGCCCCTGGCCCTCTTCTCCCCTCTTTACCTATTCCCCGCTTTTTGCTTTGCTGTTTCGGGAAGAAGAGGAAGAGAGTCGGGCTCGACCGTGCTTCCACTCCTCCGGTCCCCCCTTTATTTTGCGACCATTTACCACGGGCCTTTGGAATCACTGGGGAACACCGAAAAGAAAGCCGACCAACGAGGCCGGGGTCTTCCGTGAAGCGGTGAAAGGCGGAAGAGGGGTAGAGGAGCAGGGGCTTGATTAAAACGCTTCGGGCAGTCGTCGTTCGCCGCCCAGCTTCAGGTAGAGACTCCGCTGATGACGACGCGGCCGACTCCTTTGCTGGGGAGTTGTAATAAGGTACCGGTTAATTTCTTTCGAGAGGCAACTCCAGCCTAGACACTTTTTTGTTTCCCCTACGCTCGCCTCGTCGCATGTGATGTATGCTCGCGGCCTGAGGTGCAGTATTAAACCGTGGTTTAAGATGGAGCGCACACAGTAACGAAGTGAGGGAGAAGAAAGTTTCGTCCGGAAACCTCCGGGCAAGGTAGAAATACTTCGTTGGAAATGCGCCGCACGACGTGAACTGTGGCGAGACTTCAATTTCGTCCTTCAGTTCAGAGTGCCTTGTTAAGTGAAGCCGAGCTGAACGAGCCCACCGAAAAAAGCTTGAGGAGCAGATGGGAGCGGCGAAAACCCTGCAGGATAAACAGTATTCCATAAGCGGACGAGTCGCTCCCGCTTTGGCCTCAGGGTTTAGAGAAAGATGTCTCTTCCGAGACAATGTGGCCAACGTAGTAGAGCTACGTGTTTCCTAACCCCGCACGCAGCGCGTATCCTAAAAAAACTGAGCGAAAAGGTTTTGCAAGGACGTTTTTACCGGAAGTGCGAGATCGAGAGGTTAGACGCCTAAAAGGAGTGCCACATCAATGAAGTTACTATATAAATTTCGCGAAATGGTAGTTTTTGCCATCGAGAAAATGAGTAGACTAAAGTTCTTTTAGAGAGCGCCTTTAAATTGGGCAGAATTTATTAGCAAAAACAACAAAAAAATAAATGTGAAAAAACGAACAGAATTTGTTTTCAAAGGAGAGGTTGCTGGTCGCTCCAGCCGCAGGCAGTCCTAGACACTGGTTTGAACTTCCGTTGGAGGAGCTCGCCAAAGTGTTGGAGTGAACAGGGTTCGCTACATCCTTGTAATGCCAGGTTGGAAACAACATCGCCTGCTTTGTACAGGACTCTGACGTAAAGATCCGGCATTACAGTGGAGGTTAGCGTAAATATTTCCAAGAGTAACGCGGCTCCGTAAGGAGGCCATTCTTCAAAAGTCCCGTTCAGACCAAGCAGGATGCTACCGATGTTAATGTCGTGGTAGGCCATTAACGTCAGCTTACTAGGTACCTCGGTCGAGTCGGAGCCCCCGCGCATAAGCGAGTGCGCCTGCTGTTCCACGGGCTTCAGCCTAGCAAGGATGTCCTTCAGCAGGGCGCCCCCCATGTGGTCCATCTGGGACCTCGAAAATCCTTCCATCACCTTGTCCTTAGCCCATTTCAGCTCACGCCAGTATCTCGATGCCCAGGTCGGCAAGGGCAAGCCGTGCTCTCTCGCCACAGACATAGCATCCACGATCTTGGCGACAACGATGAACTTTTGAGACGACGCGTCCCCGGTGAGGTTAGTCATCTTCGCGACGAATCTGAATACCTTTCCGAGGGTTCCAAAGTGGGTCGGCCCCGACGACGAGCTCCTGAGAGATGCCGGTTCTTCCAGGGTGACGAGGGTGCGCATCGCGTCGCGCACTCGCGGCATGCAGACGGCCGCGTACAAGTCGGCGCCGTCGGGGAGTCGCGTAACGGGTACCGGCTGCCACGTCTGGTCGGGCCGCCACTCTTTCTGCTCCCTGTTGGCAGGGTAGAGGCCGTACAGCACCAGGGCCGCCGTGTCGAAGCAGCGCGGCACGGGGCTGCTCCGCGCGTACACTTCGCGCGGGTTGTCGGTGAGGTAGTCGGCGTACCGGTTTCGCAGCCACCTTCCCAGGGCGTAAGCCTTGGCGCGACCGCGTGACGTCAGCTCGCCAAGGCCCAGCGGCCAGCGATGGTGCCTGTTGGGATCGCCTGGGAACGTCGTGAGTGGCGCACGATCGGTGTGGCGAAAGATGACCACCACGTGCCTCAGTTGCGAAAGTCGAAGATCATGGAAGTCCGGGTCGGCCAACACTGTCGCCGGTAGAAGGAGCAGGAGGAAAATCCGCATGTCGCTTTGTCGGTGGACGCAATGTTTACGAGGCGAATTCGACCTTCTTCCTTCACCATACGAAATGTGCCGTCTTCTTTCTCGTCAGCGCGTACTCACTTCAGAGAGCCAGAGACATGGCAAGCTTGGGCAGCTTTTTCCTGACTGGCTTCGTGCTCGACTCCGATGTCCGCAGCACGGTGTGTATCAGTACCGGTGTTGTTGCCACGGCAAGTATACACGTGCTTGACCCGTAAGACAAGGTTCACAGTGTGACGAGCCTCATCGGCCGTTCTGTGTATTGCCCGTCGACAGCCTGCCGCTATCTTTATACTCCGTTAGGTGCGGTTTGTCCCCGAGATAAGATTACAGGAGGGGCAATACTTCCCTTTTTGCAGCGCGTTTGCCGCCTCTTTTGCAAGTAAAATCGCAGGTAAGTATTTTTTTAAGCGAGATTTATTGCCTCAGAGCATAAAACGTAAGATAAGGTAAGGTAAGTATTAGCGCGAAAAAGAGCTGCTTTTATTCGATACAGAGCTGGCGTGAAACATCGATAAGGAAATGTTCTCTTAGATTTTCACTCTGGCACTTAGAAAACCGCAACTTCAATAAATAATTTCTTTGTCCGTTACGGTACAGGAACGTCGCACTCGCGAGCACATTTGGCTATAGAACTGTTTTTCTTTTTTGGAAAACCTGGAAATAATAAAGAAGGATATTACGACTGTTGCCATGATTGTGCTGAGAAAGGGCATTCACACTACATCACAAAATAATGATATCAGAAACTCCTCGTAAGGTATAATTAGGTACAAAAAATAAATTACAATTTGACTCTTTCAGTAGTTTGCTGCTGAGGGCTTTAAGTTTATGCTATTAATAAGGCTTGGGGGTATCATTAGCGGTAGCCATGTTTGTTTAAGCGTGTAACGCCTCTCAAACAGACAAATCATTAAAACCAAAGCGAAAGCGTTTGTAAGTATTCCTCAAAATTTTTTCCATGTGCCTGAGGTAATTAGAGATGTGGTGCATTACGTTCTTACTGAACCGGAAAGCGAGTTGTTAAGCAGTTCGAAGCAAGCCACCATCGCTCAACGTCAAAGCTATAGCTTGCCACGGCGCGAGCAATAATAATAGTCGCGCTACGCCCGCGTTACGTAGGAAGCAAGCATGAACTCCAAAAAGAAACTGCACCTCGCTTTCTAGGCGCCGCCCCGCCATATTCGACAGGGAAAGTAAATAGAGAGAGACCGAGAATGAAAAAAAAAAAACAGTCTGCAGACTCTGCCAATACTCATGACTTCAAGGCGTGCGAGGATAATTCAACATTAGCCAGGAGCAGATATTCGCGAGTCTCGGCACATATCTTAAAGATCGCTCCGCAGCACCCCCCTTGTGTTTCTCGTCTCTTCATTTATTTTTTATTTGCATTTTTCGCGAACGCCTCGCTCACCGGCTGGAAGCAAAAGAAAGCGATTACAGCCGCCTCTCGCAACCGCCCAGCAAAGCCTGCATTCTCGACGAAGACGACGATGAAAAAAAAAAAAACATGAAAAGCGCGAGCCCAAAAATCCCCCTTCGGAAAGCCAAGAAGAAGTTATTTTGCTTGCGGCGCGCCACGCGTGCCACGGATAATTGCACGCGTGCCGAATCGATGCTGGACTCTGCGGGCACCGCGAGCGGCTGTTTCCGACCCGGGCCGAATAATTGCACAAACAAACGCCCCGTCGATAACGCAATGTAAGGGGAAGAGAAGAAAAAAAGATAAGACAAGTGACTTAAGGAAACGGCAGACAGAAATCTTCAAGATGAGAAGGAACTATAGTTTATTTCTGGGGTTCGTTGTTTGATCGACTTCCCTTCTGAGGAGCCTTTATTCGCCCCAAGTCGGACGGACAGCGGCGGAAATATGTTCGCGGTGGGCAGCGGACGCCGGCCAGCGTTTTTAACAAAGGGCTTCGAAACGAAGAGGAACTGGACAGCTTTGCCGGGAGGTTTGTTCCAGCAAGGAGTAAGAATGCGAGAGCGAGAAGGAGGGAAAAGAAATAATGATAAGGGAGATGAAAAAAGGTCCGGGTCAGTTCCAGCCTCGACTCGCGTGGCTTCTGTCGCTGCCACAACAATGCTCTTCGTTTAAATATAGACAGCGCTGTACTGACCGTCCGATTCTTCGTTTTTCGTAGAATGTCAACCTTTTTCGTGAGGACAAGTTATTATTCGGGACGAAACCAGGAGGATGAAATTGCTTCCGGAATTTCACTATGTTTCAGCTTTTTAACCGAGGTCGTCCGCAGGTGATCCATTTTTGACGTAAAGCATGGCAGCAAGCCAGGGAAGAGGTCATGCAGTAGCTCGTAACGACTCTGGGAAGAACATGGTAGAGATTGGGAGACTTTAAAGTGGAATGCCAACACCACTTGTCACTAACCGTGGACACTGTAGAACCAAGCCTTGTGTACACGATACTATCGCTTAGCCTATGAGTGGGTACTATTCTAATGTGGCAGCAAATGAACAAAAATAATTTATTAAGCGATTGCACAGAGGCTTCACCACAGCAAAAAGCTGCCGGCGACCGCCTCGCGATGTTCAGAAAAATCGTGATTAGCTGGCGTGCAGCTGCGTCGTCATTAGTGACGTCACCAGAGCGAACATATCCTATTAATTAGCTAGAGGGACATGACGCCACCAGACGGGCAGTGCCGTGCCCACACCAGTTTCGTTCCTGAGAAGACCAGGTGGGAGACTGAGTACCGGAAGAGCGCAGGAAAAGCAACCTGGGTCTTCTCACGAGCCCCACAAGTAGTCACTTCCAGCGAAGGCATCAACAGCTTCGAATGCTGTTGCAATGCCAAAACATGAGAAAATTAAATAACCCTGCGTATTCAGCCAATTTTAGCAGTAATATTTTTTTTATAAAACAAAGGCATGTCAGAAGGATTCAGCATATAGATCTGAATTTCAAAAAGTTTTAACAAAGTACTTTTGCGAAGACAGTGAGCTCCCAAATGCCTTCGGATTCTTCAGAAACTTTTGTTGCAACATTCCACACAGTTTAGAACATAATCACGGTGTTAGCATTAATATATGGCGCCTACCAAGTGGACAAAAAGGTTTCTGTTGCCCACCGCAGTGGTGGCCAAGTGCTTGAGCATCCGCCTCGCGTGCGGGAGGTGCGGGGTTCGATCCCCACTGCCGCCGGGTACCCGCCGGCGATGCAATGGGTACAAGCTTTCCCCTGGCCTGGTGCCCGGCTTATTCAGGGTGAAATGCTTGGGAAATGGGCCACTGACCCCACCTTGAGTACAAGATACAACCTTGAGCCATGGCGCTCTTTGGCCACAGATTCCCTTGCGCCATAAATATTCATTATCATCATCGCTTCCAAGACACAAATCTGCCAAGGTTTCTGATGAGAACGGCATGAAACCGGCCTCCTGTAACGAGCGGACAGCAGTGTTGCGTGGGGTTCGTAGTGCTTAAAGAAGAAATGCCAGGAACAACTGGTGTATGTGGTACACCAACACGTTTCTTTCAGGACCTCAGGATGACATAAAATATGAACAGGAGACAGAGACAAAATGGAGAGAAACATCTTCTCGGACAGAACAAATAACGACGTTCATTAATGACGCTGTCCAACTGGTTTGCGGGAGTTCTGAATAAATTAACAGCAGAAACGCGGTGCCAGTAAGACGCGCTCGGAAAGTGAGAGTAGTAGCTGCGACTGCCGGCGCTACTGCCTCAGACAAAAAAAGAAAAGAAAAATCTGATATAGTCGCCTGCCTCGTCATCCTGAAAACAGAGAATTTTCACGGGAACACCATTTAAAGAAATAAACACATAAAGGACACAACGACGTGTCACTTGCTTCACAGCGAACAGCGTGCACTTTGTCTACGCCACTGCGTGCCCTGACGCCAGGCCTCGCTTTTCCCACTGTGTGGAGCTGTGCGGGCGTCATTTATCATCCCTCGCCGAGCTAGCCCTTCGACTCGGATCCTGCTCATTCGGAGATCGAGGAAAATCAGCTGCTCGATTCTTTTTAATCAGCACCACAGAGTTTTGGGCATTGTTTTGTGGGTCTTCAGTTGTATTTGCTGCAAATACCAGCAAAAGATTGTTTTTTTTTAGTCCATATGTCGGGATCAGATTCAAATTATACTTGGCGAGGCCACGTCAAAACATGGGCGCAGTTGGTAGAATTGAGAATGCGCCGGTTCGGGACACCTTGTTTTATTTAGCGGAGCTAACGGACGAAACTCGGCTAGCAGCAAAACAAAAATAAGAGATACTGATCCGGAGTTCCCGGGTTCGAACCCAACCGCGGCGGCTGCGTTTTTATGGAGGAAAAACGCTAAGGCGCCCGTGTGCTGTGCGATGTCAGTGCACGTTAATGATCCCCAGGTGGTCGAAATTATTCCGGAGCCCTCCACTACGGCACCTTCTTCTTTCGTTCCTCTTTCACTCCCTCCCTTATCCCTTCCCTTACGGCGCGGTTCAGGTGTCCAACGATATATGAGACAGATACTGCGCAATTTCCTTTCCTCAAAAACCAATTATTATTATTAGAGATGCGGGGCGGTGCAAGAAAACTAAAATGGCGAGAATTGGGCGTAGTAGGTTGCTCATGATGGTTCAACGCGCTTATCTTTGTACAGAACGAGAAAACATAATATGTGTTGTGTCTTCTCATTCTGCAAAAAGTTAAGCGCGTTGAACCATCAAGAACATAGCTCTTCGTACAGCGCAGTCTACGGTTAGGCCTAGTTAATGCCTACAAGTATTACGTCACCAGAAGAAAAGGAATCAACGATAAAACACACCTGCGGAAAGCGGAGGTTTTGGGTAGGCTGCATAACTTGAACCCAAGCAACGGACCAGTGGCATATGCGTGCAGCCGAAAGGCACGGAAGACAATGGCTGCAAGCAGTTCTCACCAGACGGATTATCCGAAGAAACCGGTGATTCCGCAGTTTGGCTACTCGCTTTGCAGCTCTGAAGACGAGAGCCATTTAAAATTTGCTCCTTATCTGCCGGGAAACAGCCTGAAATGCAGCTTGCTATATCTGAATTATGCCGGGTCGTGTATGAAGCTCATCTTTTATAATGCGATACCGTTAGAAGCCCCATGGAGAAAAATGTGCCGTGGGTCATAAAATTTGCCCACTGGTTGGAGTAAAGTGACGCCACCAGACGGAAGCATTCCAATTGGCTGGATGGATGTGACGTCACTATACCGCAATGACACCATTTCCGGCAAGACATCAAGATCTGCTAACGGGGCCGCATTGCCAACACATAACGAAATTCAGTGTCCCTGTGAATTTTTCTTTTAGAGTTCGGGGATAATTTATTTCAAGGACGTACTGCTCAGTAAATCGGGAGAGTGATGCGTGCCCAAACTGGAGGTGGTATAGATTGATCACAGACTCAGTGTTGACTGTCGGTGATGACTTCTAGTTGTGCTGCCGTCTTTTCATTAGTTTTTAGCGCTGAATTCAGGTTTTGCAGGACAGCTACGCTTCTCCAGAATACATTCCTACTTTTCTGTGATAAGTTCTCTTTCTCTCTCGACAGCAACCATTGACTTAATCTTCCTCCCATTGGTTGTAGCTTGCGCGACGTTCCTCCAAACTAACCCGAGCTTACACGACTTACTCAGAGATTCACAGAAGACAAGATTCTTGCTCGGGGTTGGTACACCTGGAGTACTGCTTTCGCGCTAATATGTAATGGGCATCGTGGGCTCGCTAACGTAGACAGAGCATACGCATACAAAGGTGAAGTAAAAGAACAGGAAACAATTTGGGGAAACTATGCTTCAGATAGCGCTCTGTAGGAAACATATCGCAAATATCTTGCACCACCTTGAAAACTGCTGCGGCGTTCGCAATTTAGCTTCACTGCAGACTGCGCTTGGCGACGACGCTATGATTCCACAACATCGCCGTCCAACGCAAAAATGTCAAGTATCTAATTTATCTGCACTCCAAAACGCACTCGGCCTTATCTAGTGAGCAAAAAAGAGCCGCAAACACTGTAAGATGAAAAGGCGCTTCAATGAAGGCCGCCTCGTCTGAGTCACTGTCGTGCTTTTGAAAATCACTTCCGCTAGTGCTCTCCTGGTTAGTACTGGGTTATTTAGTAATAAATGAATCCGCCGTTTCACTTTCGCAGACTAGGGTGCGTGCTTTTTTCGAATCGGGCACCAATTTGTATAATGATTGCCATAAAAAAGAAAAATGGCGCCCGTCTCGATTGCCTGAGTTCCCCACTTTCCACTGTCGCCATTTCCGTGCGGTGCAGACCACGAGAACGAGCCGTTCCAGCAGCCGTGAAACAACCCTAAAGTCTCTCGAGCTTCCCGCGTCGTCCGACGGGTCACCGAAAACTACGGAGGCAGCAGCAGCAGCAGCAGCGCGTAGTGTTCGCTTCGTCGCCGTGATCTAATGGAAAATCGCTTCATTAATCAAGCCGGAGCTCTATCTCGCCCGGTGCTGTGGTCATAGCTCTTTCCCGTCCCCCATCTTTCTCTCGCGCGCCCTTCATTATACGTGGATATCTACATGCATCCTTTAAAACGCTTGCTTTGAGCTCCTCTTTCCGCGTCTTGGCTCTTGACTGTACGGTCATCGTGCTGCGCGAGCCAGCAGCTCTGGAAGCTCTGGCGCGCTTGATGGATCTGGAATCCTTCCAATTTTCCGAGACGATCGCCGTGATCAAACGCCGCTGCCAGGCCGCGACTGCAGAGAGGTTGGGAAAAGGCAGGAACAAAATAGCCACATTATCTGGCACGATGGGCTGTCCAGAGAAGAATAAAATAAGTAAGAAAGTTGTACCAGAAGTATCGCCTCAGAGCTGCTGAAGCAAAAACCTTTCGCTTCTTTGTGACCGTTTCGTTCAGAGACACAGTGACCTTTTCTGCGCTATCTGAGGCTCACGGCTTTCTTCTGTGACTTGATTTTTATCAGTAGAGGAGGCCCGCTACATTAACAGCAACATGCTATCTTTTAAGTTCGCTCGGAACGAGCGGCATGGCTACGAATGCACAATTCAGGTGTAATGACGGACTTGCGTCCGTGTCTCGAAGCTAGCGCCTGTATTTTTTTTAAAGATGACCAAGTACGTCACCGCATCAGAAGAAACGAGGCATTTCAATATTTAATACAGCAGTTCGATCTTGCATTATGGCTTCACCAACAAATCGAGCTCTGCTCAGCAGCTACGATATTAGAAACCAGTATCTTACTCTTTGCGATCGCTTAAATATGTAATAACTTGTCAGCCCTCTTTCGTTCTCTCCCCTTTTATTGACGGCGTGTTAGTTCCGCTCCTCCGACGACAGCGCCGGCTTTTAATTCAGCATTGTTTTTGATGCGATAACATTAAACGCCTCTTCGGGAAAAAATGTGTCGTTGGTCATAAGATTCGCTCATTGGCTGGAGAGAAGTGACTTCACCAGACCGCATAATTTAAGTTGGATGGACAGAAGTGACACCATTAGACTCGAAGTGCCGTCGCTTCCGGTAAAGGCATCAACAGATTCTAATAAGTTATCATATTTCCAACTCATAAAGCAATTAAATGTTCGTGTGAATTTTTTTCCCAAACCCATATTTTTTAACGCCATGAAAATTATCCGTTTTCTCGTTTTCCCATTCCACGTGTCTCATGACCGAACCACATATCTCCACAATATACAACAGGCTTAGATAGATACACTAAGTATTTCAGGAAAGCCCGCCACTAATAAAAAAAAAGGCTTCTTTGAAGTATAGACACGGCTTCTGCGTCACATTATATGTTCCTATGCGCATCATAAAATAGGTGAATAATAAGTGCGCTAACAATCATAGTGGCATTCCCCGCATTTAGCCGCTGCATGCCTGCCTGCTTGCCTGGCTGCCTGCCTTTGCCTGCCTCTGCCTGTTTGCTTGCCTTGGTACCTCTGCCTGCCTGCCTGCCTGCCTGCCTGCCTGACTGCCAGCCTGCCAGCCTGCCAGCCTGTCAGCCTGTCAGTCTGTCAGCCTGTCAGCCTGTCAGCCTGTCAGCCTGTCAGCCTGCCTGCCTGCCTGCTGCCTGCTGCCTGCCAGCCTTCTGCCTGCCTGCCTGCCTGCCTGCCTGCCTGCTGCCTGCCTGCCTCTGCCTGCCTCTACCTGCCTGCTTGCCTTGCTACCTCTGCATGCCTGCTTTCCTGTCTGCCTGCCTGCTGCGTGCCTACCTGCCTACCTGTCTGCCTCTGCCTGCCTCTGTCTGCTGCCCGCCTGCCTGCTTGCCTTGCTACCTCTGCCTGCCTGCTTGCCTGCCTGCTTGCCTGCCTGCCTGCTACCCGCTGCCTGCTGCCTGAATACCTGCCTGCCTCAGCCTGCCCCTGCTTGCCTCTGCCTGCCTGCCTGCCTGCTTGCCTGTCTGCCTGCCTGCTGCGTGCCTACCTGCCTGCCTCTGCCTGCCTTGCTACCTCTCCCTGCCTGCTTGCCTGCCTGCCTGCCTGCTCCCCGCTGCCTGCCTCTGCCTGCTTCTGCCTGCCTCTGCCTGCCTCTGCCTGCTTCTGCCTGCCTCTGCCTGCTTCTACCTGCCCCTGCTTGCATCTGCCTGCCTTGCTACCTCTGCTTGCCCGCTTGCCTGCTTACTGCCTGCTGCCTGCTGCCTGCCTACCTACCTGCCTCTGCCTGCCTCTGCCTGCTTGCCTGCCTGCCTGCCTGCCTGCCTGCCTGCTTGCCTTGCTACTTCTGCCTGCGTGCTTGCCTTGCTGCCTCTGCCTGCCTGCCTCTGCCTGCCTGCCTGTCAGACTGCCAGCCTACCAGCCTGCCAGCCTACCAGCCTGGTGCCTGCCAGCCTGCCTGCCTTCTTAATTAATCGTGAGAGGCTGGCCACGAAGAACAACCTGGATCTCAATCCAAGCAATTCAAGTCCCACCGATGGCAGCACATGCCACAGAAGGGCAGTGCGCACCGCTTGAGCGCTGCACCACTGCGCCATGAGTGATAGGAAGACTCCAAAGAATCTATGAATCTAGAAAATGAATTCCGTCAACACTGGATCTGAACACCGAAACCGAAGTGAAAACAGAAATTCTAGCGCACCTTTTTCGCTTTTGGCCTAACTACGCAAATCGACCATAATTTTTCTTTGTTGGTCTGCCCTTTTCCATAGCTAGCTTCTGCCTGTGGCGTAACGTGTGGTAGCTGGCTTGCGCCGTCTGCAGCTGGCTCTGATATAAAAAAAATAAAGGGCTAAGAATTGAATCCCGAAAAGCACTTTTGCAAAATACTTCCCCATGTGTTCCTTTGGCCTTGCCTTTGTGGCGCTAAAGATCACTATAACAGCGCAATGTTTTTCGAGACAACAAGCTCTGGGCAATAATGACGCTTGTCGTAGTTAGCTGGATGTGCTAACTTTTGACAGGCGATTTTAACGCGCGGCATTGTTTCTTGTAGTCAGATGCCGGTATCGAGCAAAACTTTGAATGCAGTAGCTTTTGGAGCAAATATTTGTAGCTTTACTAGGATTGAAAATGCAGATAAAAAGAACACGGTAACAAACAAAAAATGAAATACGGGTTACACAAAATGAAATGCAAAAAACCGGGCTATTTGGCACGTAATGAGTACGCACACAAATACGCATCCCTTGAAGTTTTCCTGCCCGCTTCCTCTCTCGGCTGAACTAGCGCTTTTGACTATTACTACTACGACGAGTACGACGACGAACATGTCTTGCCGGGGGCCTTCGCATCAACAGCTAACGCTGAAAAAAAAAAAAACGACGCCGTGGTCACGGCAGTCTAACGCGAATTTCAGCAAAAGCCGGTGCACAGATGTTAAGTGTCTAGGTCGGCAGTCGAAAACACCTCTAGCAGCATAGAGCGGTAGGCCGATGGGACTGCCGTGAGGTCGTTGCGCAAACCTATACAGTAACACCCAGGACAACTAAAACCAAATGGGTTGCCCCATAATCATTTGTAAAACAGTTTCTCGGCTCCAGCTTTTGTTTTACTCCAACGACTTCTTGCTTGAGCTTTTGCGGAGTGCTGTCGGGGGTCTTGACACTGAACTCACCTCAACATGGACGGCGTGGACCACTGGGTTTTAACTTTTTAGCGCCGCCTCACCTTGCTAACTTCGTGCAATACCAGGGCCTAGGCGGTCGTTCGTTCCCTTTTCTGTACTATTCCACCCTCCTTTCCGTGAAAATGAGTGCCGGAACTTGTCCTTTCTACTACGTCAGTCTCGGTCTGCAACTAATGCTGTCCTTGATGCGGTATTCTGAACCATTGCTACTATTTGTGTTCTGGAGTGCACTGGTACATGCCATGAGATTGAACGGCGTTACCATTCTGTCATTTCTACTACGTCAGTCTCGGTCTGCAACTAATGCTGTCCCTGATGCGGTATTCTGAACCATTGCTACTATTTGTGTTCTGGAGTGCACTGGTACATGCCATGAGATTGAACGGCGTTACCATTCTGTCATTTCTACTACGTCAGTCTCGGTCTGCAACTAATGCTGTCCTTGATGCGGTATTCTGAACCATTGCTACTATTTGTGTTCTGGAGTGCACTGGTACATGCCATGAGATTGAACGGCGTTACCATTCTGTCATTTCTACTACGTCAGTCTCGGTCTGCAACTAATGCTGTCCCTGATGCGGTATTCTGAACCATTGCTACTATTTGTGTTCTGGAGTGCACTGGTACATGCCATGAGATTGAACGGCGTTACCATTCTGTCATTTCTACTACGTCAGTCTCGGTCTGCAACTAATGCTGTCCCTGATGCGGTATTCTGAACCATTGCTACTATTTGTGTTCTGGAGTGCACTGGTACATGCCATGAGATTGAACGGCGTTACCATTCTGTCATTTCTACTACGTCAGTCTCGGTCTGCAACTAATGCTGTCCTTGATGCGGTATTCTGAACCATTGCTACTATTTGTGTTCTGGAGTGCACTGGTACATGCCATGAGATTGAACGGCGTTACCATTCTGTCATTTCTACTACGTCAGTCTCGGTCTGCAACTAATGCTGTCCCTGATGCGGTATTCTGAACCATTGCTACTATTTGTGTTCTGGAGTGCACTGGTACATGCCATGAGATTGAACGGCGTTACCATTCTGTCATTTCTACTACGTCAGTCTCGGTCTGCAACTAATGCTGTCCTTGATGCGGTATTCTGAACCATTGCTACTATTTGTGTTCTGGAGTGCACTGGTACATGTCATGAGATTGAACGGCGTTACCATTCTGTCCTTTCTACTACGTCAGTCTCGGTCTGCAACTAATGCTGTCCTTGATGCGGTATTCTGAACCATTGCTACTATTTGTGTTCTGGAGTGCACTGGTACATGCCATGAGATTGAACGGCGTTACCATTCTGTCATTTCTACTACGTCAGTCTCGGTCTGCAACTAATGCTGTCCCTGATGCGGTATTCTGAACCATTGCTACTATTTGTGTTCTGGAGTGCACTGGTACATGCCATGAGATTGAACGGCGTTACCATTCTGTCATTTCTACTACGTCAGTCTCGGTCTGCAACTAATGCTGTCCTTGATGCGGTATTCTGAACCATTGCTACTATTTGTGTTCTGGAGTGCACTGGTACATGCCATGAGATTGAACGGCGTTACCATTCTGTCATTTCTACTACGTCAGTCTCGGTCTGCAACTAATGCTGTCCCTGATGCGGTATTCTGAACCATTGCTACTATTTGTGTTCTGGAGTGCACTGGTACATGCCGTGAGATTGAACGGCGTTACCATTCTGTCATTTCTACTACGTCAGTCTCGGTCTGCAACTAATGCTGTCCCTGATGCGGTATTCTGAACCATTGCTACTATTTGTGTTCTGGAGTGCACTGGTACATGCCATGAGATTGAACGGCGTTACCATTCTGTCATTTCTACTACGTCAGTCTCGGTCTGCAACTAATGCTGTCCCTGATGCGGTATTCTGAACCATTGCTACTATTTGTGTTCTGGAGTGCACTGGTACATGCCATGAGATTGAACGGCGTTACCATTCTGTCATTTCTACTACGTCAGTCTCGGTCTGCAACTAATGCTGTCCCTGATGCGGTATTCTGAACCATTGCTACTATTTGTGTTCTGGAGTGCACTGGTACATGCCATGAGATTGAACGGCGTTACCATTCTGTCCTTTCTACTACGTCAGTCTCGGTCTGCAACTAATGCTGTCCTTGATGCGGTATTCTGAACCATTGCTACTATTTGTGTTCTGGAGTGCACTGGTACATGCCATGAGATTGAACGGCGTTACCATTCTGTCATTTCTACTACGTCAGTCTCGGTCTGCAACTAATGCTGTCCTTGATGCGGTATTCTGAACCATTGCTACTAGTTGTGTTCTGGAGTGCACTGGTACATGCCATGAGATTGAACGGCGTTACCATTCTGTCATTTCTACTACGTCAGTCCAGGTCTGCAACTAATGCTGTCCTTGATGCGGTATTCTGAACCATTGCTACTATTTGTGTTCTGGAGTGCACTGGTACATGCCATGAGATTGAACGGCGTTACCATTCTGTCATTTCTACTACGTCAGTCTCGGTCTGCAACTAATGCTGTCCCTGATGCGGTATTCTGAACCATTGCTACTATTTGTGTTCTGGAGTGCACTGGTACATGCCATGAGATTGAACGGCGTTACCATTCTGTCCTTTCTACTACGTCAGTCTCGGTCTGCAACTAATGCTGTCCTTGATGCGGTATTCTGAACCATTGCTACTAGTTGTGTTCTGGAGTGCACTGGTACATGCCATGAGATTGAACGGCGTTACCATTCTGTCATTTCTACTACGTCAGTCTCGGTCTGCAACTAATGCTGTCCTTGATGCGGTATTCTGAACCATTGCTACTATTTGTGTTCTGGAGTGCACTGGTACATGCCATGAGATTGAACGGCGTTACCATTCTGTCATTTCTACTACGTCAGTCTCGGTCTGCAACTAATGCTGTCCTTGATGCGGTATTCTGAACCATTGCTACTATTTGTGTTCTGGAGTGCACTGGTACATGCCATGAGATTGAACGGCGTTACCATTCTGTCATTTCTACTACGTCAGTCTCGGTCTGCAACTAATGCTGTCCTTGATGCGGTATTCTGAACCATTGCTACTAGTTGTGTTCTGGAGTGCACTGGTACATGCCATGAGATTGAACGGCGTTACCATTCTGTCATTTCTACTACGTCAGTCTCGGTCTGCAACTAATGCTGTCCTTGATGCGGTATTCTGAACCATTGCTACTATTTGTGTTCTGGAGTGCACTGGTACATGCCATGAGATTGAACGGCGTTACCATTCTGTCATTTCTACTACGTCAGTCTCGGTCTGCAACTAATGCTGTCCTTGATGCGGTATTCTGAACCATTGCTACTAGTTGTGTTCTGGAGTGCACTGGTACATGCCATGAGATTGAACGGCGTTACCATTCTGTCATTTCTACTACGTCAGTCTCGGTCTGCAACTAATGCTGTCCTTGATGCGGTATTCTGAACCATTGCTACTATTTGTGTTCTGGAGTGCACTGGTACATGCCATGAGATTGAACGGCGTTACCATTCTGTCATTTCTACTACGTCAGTCTCGGTCTGCAACTAATGCTGTCCTTGATGCGGTATTCTGAACCATTGCTACTAGTTGTGTTCTGGAGTGCACTGGTACATGCCATGAGATTGAACGGCGTTACCATTCTGTCATTTCTACTACGTCAGTCTCGGTCTGCAACTAATGCTGTCCTTGATGCGGTATTCTGAACCATTGCTACTATTTGTGTTCTGGAGTGCACTGGTACATGCCATGAGATTGAACGGCGTTACCATTCTGTCATTTCTACTACGTCAGTCTCGGTCTGCAACTAATGCTGTCCTTGATGCGGTATTCTGAACCATTGCTACTAGTTGTGTTCTGGAGTGCACTGGTACATGCCATGAGATTGAACGGCGTTACCATTCTGTCATTTCTACTACGTCAGTCTCGGTCTGCAACTAATGCTGTCCTTGATGCGGTATTCTGAACCATTGCTACTAGTTGTGTTCTGGAGTGCACTGGTACATGCCATGAGATTGAACGGCGTTACCATTCTGTCATTTCTACTACGTCAGTCTCGGTCTGCAACTAATGCTGTCCTTGATGCGGTATTCTGAACCATTGCTACTAGTTGTGTTCTGGAGTGCACTGGTACATGTCATGAGATTGAACGGCGTTACCATTCTGTCATTTCTACTACGTCAGTCTCGGTCTGCAACTAATGCTGTCCTTGATGCGGTATTCTGAACCATTGCTACTATTTGTGTTCTGGAGTGCACTGGTACATGCCATGAGATTGAACGGCGTTACCATTCTGTCATTTCTACTACGTCAGTCTCGGTCTGCAACTAATGCTGTCCTTGATGCGGTATTCTGAACCATTGCTACTATTTGTGTTCTGGAGTGCACTGGTACATGCCATGAGATTGAACGGCGTTACCATTCTGTCATTTCTACTACGTCAGTCTCGGTCTGCAACTAATGCTGTCCTTGATGCGGTATTCTGAACCATTGCTACTAGTTGTGTTCTGGAGTGCACTGGTACATGCCATGAGATTGAACGGCGTTACCATTCTGTCATTTCTACTACGTCAGTCTCGGTCTGCAACTAATGCTGTCCTTGATGCGGTATTCTGAACCATTGCTACTATTTGTGTTCTGGAGTGCACTGGTACATGCCATGAGATTGAACGGCGTTACCATTCTGTCATTTCTACTACGTCAGTCTCGGTCTGCAACTAATGCTGTCCTTGATGCGGTATTCTGAACCATTGCTACTAGTTGTGTTCTGGAGTGCACTGGTACATGCCATGAGATTGAACGGCGTTACCATTCTGTCATTTCTACTACGTCAGTCTCGGTCTGCAACTAATGCTGTCCTTGATGCGGTATTCTGAACCATTGCTACTATTTGTGTTCTGGAGTGCACTGGTACATGCCATGAGATTGAACGGCGTTACCATTCTGTCATTTCTACTACGTCAGTCTCGGTCTGCAACTAATGCTGTCCTTGATGCGGTATTCTGAACCATTGCTACTAGTTGTGTTCTGGAGTGCACTGGTACATGCCATGAGATTGAACGGCGTTACCATTCTGTCATTTCTACTACGTCAGTCTCGGTCTGCAACTAATGCTGTCCTTGATGCGGTATTCTGAACCATTGCTACTATTTGTGTTCTGGAGTGCACTGGTACATGCCATGAGATTGAACGGCGTTACCATTCTGTCATTTCTACTACGTCAGTCTCGGTCTGCAACTAATGCTGTCCTTGATGCGGTATTCTGAACCATTGCTACTAGTTGTGTTCTGGAGTGCACTGGTACATGCCATGAGATTGAACGGCGTTACCATTCTGTCATTTCTACTACGTCAGTCTCGGTCTGCAACTAATGCTGTCCTTGATGCGGTATTCTGAACCATTGCTACTAGTTGTGTTCTGGAGTGCACTGGTACATGCCATGAGATTGAACGGCGTTACCATTCTGTCATTTCTACTACGTCAGTCTCGGTCTGCAACTAATGCTGTCCTTGATGCGGTATTCTGAACCATTGCTACTAGTTGTGTTCTGGAGTGCACTGGTACATGTCATGAGATTGAACGGCGTTACCATTCTGTCCTTTCTACTACGTCAGTCTTGGTCTGCAACTAATGCTGTCCTTGATGCGGTATTCTGAACCATTGCTACTAGTTGTGTTCTGGAGTGCACTGGTACATGTCATGAGATTGAACGGCGTTACCATTCTGTCCTTTCTACTACGTCAGTCTTGGTCTGCAACTAATGCTGTCCTTGATGCGGTATTCTGAACCATTGCTACTAGTTGTGTACTGGAGTGCACTGGTACATGCCATGAGATTGAACGGCGTTACCATTCCGCGAATAGGGAATGCATTCCATTCCTAGCTTACACGAACACAAAGGCATAGTTTGGCCAGAGAGGTCTTCATTACACCCCGAATACAATTCCGATTAAAAAAGTTGTCCCGCCGCACTTCTGCTGGAGAGGCCGGTTTCGCTCAGTAGAGCCACCGTTGACATAAATGCCGGCACCACCGCCTCGTTTGACGAAAAAACAAACAAACAATAGTTATCTTCGTGGGCCTAGATCAAACCGCTCAACATGGCGAGTCTAGCTCTTTGTTGCACCGGCACGGGTTGTAGTCTCTAATTCATGAACACAGTCGAAACAAAGGCGGCCTCAGTACGGAACAAGGACAAATGACTCGATCGATATCTGAGTGTAAGAGTTGCGTTCTCCTGCGAATGAAACGCATGCTGAAGGCGCCGGCGTAGCGGCGAAGGCTGGGAGGAGACAAATAAAATCCCAACCGAAGCGGTCGCCAACGATCTGCGAGCGCCGGTAAGTGAGCCATAAATATCCGAACAGCGGATAGGAAGGCTGTTTATTTTCGCACAAACGCACACTCCAATTTGTGAAATTGACGCCGACGCTGGCCACGCTCCTCTAGTCTTTCTTCCTCCTCCTCTTTTCCTTTTCGATTTTGGCGGAATATCAGTGCCGCGTCACTGTTGTAAACAAGGTTTGGCGGTGTGCTCCGTTATTTCTTCACGCTTAGGGCTAGAATCGATCGTTCTCCGACTCCTTGTTGGCTGTTCCATGTAGACGCGTGACTGAGGCTGAGAATGAAAAGAGAGCACCAAGCTATCCTGGTGGGTAGAACGGCAGAAGCGTGAGGGTTTCGTAGAAGGACTGACAAAGCGAAATCGCGGCTAGGCACCTAATCGGAGAAAAGAGTGCGATCTTAAATTCCTTAAAAGGTCGGAGACACTCCGGAGCTCAAATCAGATTGGAAAATGGATCCAGTCAGCAAGCACATCCGATCAGTCTTACTTTTCTCAAAAAAAGGAATATAGTACAAAATTTTGAACGTGATTAAATGGAGCTGAAGGACGAGAATAACACCCATTATATATAGGTCTGCTTCGAGTGTCGAAATGTGAATCATTTGCGTCATATTACGCATGTAGCAAGTGTTTCAGTGAAGGTGATCACTAACTTTAAAAAAATAGAGGTTTTGAGGTACAGAAATGCTTTTTGCAGCATAGACATACCAGTGTTGACGGACATCAAAAAACAGGTGAATCATATTAACTAGTAAAGTGGTTAACTAATTCTAATAGTTAACTCTTAACTATTACTGACAGGCACTTGACTGCAATTAGATTTGTAGCTTTTAGAAGTTCGAAAACGCAGTTACCTTCGCTGCTATGGCTTAACTAATTTTGGCTACATCGTAATCAAAATGCACGCCCATTTGAGAAGCATGCAGGCAAAAAAACCCCTCCAGTGCACGTAACTAATCAAAATAGCCGATTTTTCTCGAGGCACTGCGCCGACGGTAATCGAGTTTTTGAAATTCTAAAAACTGATATGGCTATTACTAACGACCGGCTGCACATCTCTAATTGTAATTAGGTGCCGAGCGGTAATGGTTAAAAGTTAACTATTAAAATTTACTATTAGAAGATAAGGAAGAAACAGCCAGATTCAATCAAGAAAATAAGCAGTCGCGGAATACTGCAAAAGCTTATTCTGGAGAGCGCGTTAACAAGCTAGCCAAAGAATTATTGCTACTAAATGGTGTCTGGACGAAGTTTCCATATGCGTGGTCTTAACTACCAAGCACTTCAGCGAACGCAACAGGGAAGCACGCAATGTCGAAGGATCGTGTTTAACACTTTCGGAAAAAAATTTTAAAATTCGAAAATTGTAAGATACTTTATGGAAATATTGAAGGTAGTGGTCCATTGTTCCGACATGTAGCAAAACCTTTCTTTTAAAGTGTTTCCATCAATCGCATTGAATAGTCAAGTCTGCCATAGAAAAACCAATGGGCAACGCTTTTGGCGATAGCAATGACGTTAATAGAAAAAAGAAATGCAAGACTACCGTCGCGTGTTATACGTAGCAGGTGGCGGCAGAAAGTTAGGTGGGCAGATGAGATTAACAAGTTTGCGGGCATACGGTGGGCGCAGCTGGCATAGGGCAGGGCTCATTTTAGAGACATGGGAGAGGCCTTTGCCCTGCAGTGGGCGTAGTCAGGCTGATGATGAGGATGATGATGGTAGTGAAATCTTACATTATATGAAAAAAATTGCGTTCATAAATAGATTCCCGCTCAAAAATGCTTTTACCCAGAATTGTCGGGTATGTTGTAGCAGTGCGCAATGGTTAGCGATAACTGCACGCCTCTACACCGAATGGCGGGAAGTCGTGTACGCGGCAGCCGCAGGCTTGCTTAGCGGCAGAACATCTACGCAGTGCAGTTTTAAATGGGCATTGTAGGCGGCGTGATAATAAAACCTGAACAAAGGGTGTCTGGCTTTCAGGCGGCCGTTGTCCTCGCTTCGGGGGACGCGGCGACTGCGACGCACGTGTATTTATTTCACTTTCTGATTTTGCTTTTGTCTAGTCTCCCTCTCTTAACTGCACGCTGCAGAGATCGGGACTCTTCTGAGCAATCAAAAGGTGCATGAAGTTTCTTCTTCCTTCCTCCTACAGCCCCTTACTACCACTTAATACGAAGAGAATTGGAATTGTCCTCAAATAGGATCCATGCGGCTGGGCTCGTTGTGCTTTCGGTTGTGCCATTATGGGTTGTGGCGCATAAGCATCTAAGGCTATCATGCGTCAAGCTCATGTTGTGCCATTAGGCACTGCGGGCAGGGCAGAACTAGCACCTTTTGTTTTTTATGGCCCACTCTAACAAATGTGCGTTCAGGACGCGTGGTGTTCTCCATACGGGAATGCTAGTGTTTCTTTGCTGTTAGCGAAGCAGATGCAGGGTATCAAGGAAAGAAATAACCTATGTACAAATAAATGAAGTACGGAGCTCCAGGTGATACTGCTACGTACACTGGACCAAGCAAAATTAACATAACTCCCAAGCTTTCCCGCTCGGCTCCGGTGAAAAGTCAAGAAAAAGAGAACCCTTTATGCTCTCAGTGAGCGAACGCATTCCCAGGTCTACCTAAATCACCTGATAGCAGGTGGCTCTTTGTGGTGCATGAACACGACCCTAATGACTCAAGCCATGGGCTTACAGCCGCACACAGCTGTCGAAAACGGGCTATACTAACAACAAAAATTCGGCAGATACACTTAAGACTGCTCAGGTGTGGGAATTCGATAGCCTTACTATCCCCGGGTTCATTGTTTACGCGTAATGTTCGCACATTACGCATAATATTTGTATTTATGACTCTACCCGAAACGGTCTACGACAAACAATTGCGGCACAGTTTTGATACGAAAATCAGGGGCATACAACTTAAGGTGCATATGTCGTCGGTTCGAATCCCTGTCGCAAGCTAGCCTTCAACTTGACTACCACATAATCACAAAGTGAACAAGGGAGGGAAAACCGCAGGGTGCTTGCCAACGTTTCGACAAGTAGACTTGTCTTCGTTCATCATTGGCGGGGTTTAAATAGGATCACCCTCTGAGGAGGAAGGCCCGGTGTGGGGGAAGACATCTGACCAACCTTTCTTTACCATTGACAGCACATGTGAGCTATACGCAACGATATATCGTATGACACTACGCGGAACGCTGTGCGACAAACGGTTTTGTCGCAATTTTGGTACGAATGTCGAGAAAACTGGAACCACATGGAGGTCGGCCAGCCGGTCGTATATACATACGAAAGAACCGCATAGGATTGTCTGAAGTGGCGGTGCCTGGCTTGCTGTGTGCGTCGTACGGCCGCTTGGTGAAGTCACCCTATTTTCCTTGCCATCGTAGGATTTTCTGCCCCACCTGAGAGCGCGCACACACGCACGCACGCACACGCACACACAAGTGTACACACACACACACACACGCACACACGCACACACGCGCACACACACACACACACACACACACACACGCACGCACACACACACACACACACACACACACACACACACACACACACACACACACACACACACACACACACACACACACACACACACACACACACACACACACACACACACACACACACACACACACACACACACACACCACACACACACACACACACACACACACACACACACACACACACACACACACACACACACACACACGCGCGCGCGCGCGCGCGCGCATGAGCACGCCGCTGGCTGTTTTGGTAATGGGACTAGTAATGCGCGGGTTCGATCCCGGCCGCGGCGCTCGCATTTTGATGGAGGCGGAATGCTAGAGGCCCATGTACTGTGCACTATTTATGCACATTAAGAAATATTAGGTTGTCGAATTTATCAGGAGTGCTCCACTACTACATTCCTCAAAGCCCGAGTCGCTTTAAAAGGTTGAACTCCATAAATGTATGACAACTGTCAAGTCGTTCAGGAGGCATTAGTATACAACAGCTTCGGAAAGCAAATGAATATGACCAAAAATGTTTTTTTTTAAGAAAAGGAGACTTGTGCGTAATTGGTGAGATGCCACTTCATGTAAGTACCTCTTTGGCCGTTTGTGCCCTTGAGCCATAAAAATCCATTTCCATCAATTCTAGGATCATTCATCTCTATGACGCAGAAATTTTTACTTTGGTGGCTTTCAGAGCTGCAGCACTCGGAAGTAAACGCAGTCCTTTGTGACGTATCCGCAAAACACGTAAGCTCCGCAATGCTTCGGTTAACGCGACAGCGTTAAGGCTCCCGTTCTGCTGGAAATCTGGTGTCGGACTTGTGAGCGAAAGATCCCCGGAGAAGCAACCCGGGTGGGCCACCTATAGGTCGCGTGACCTTGTGACGTCATCAACACCTGCCCACAGTATTGTCAGCAAACTGGCCGCCGTGGCAGGTGGCAGTTAAATCAGAGATTGGTCGCGAGAGGTGGCTCGGGAAGAGCAACCTAGGTCGCACAAGCCCAACAATGGCAGCACCTGTAATCGCAGGCGAGTGGTGGATCACTTAACCGCTGTACAATTGTGCCAGGAGTGGTGGAAGGACTCTCAGAGATTTATGAATGAAAATTTAACAATCACCAATTCCGCATACATGGGCATTAATCCACTAACTCTACCGTGTCGTCGAGCTTCGGTGTCCCCTCCAATTTTGTCCCTGGATGTTGGGAACACTTCAGCCTCGAGGTATTGTGACTATGCTAGTAAAAAACACCGCACATACGGAGAGAAGCGGGAAAGAACAATGCAACTACAAGCAGTTTTCGTTCTTGTTTGTACGCTGCCGCAGTTTACAATCTGTACAAAAGATACAATCAATCGTTAAGGTTTTGATAATGTGTAAACTTTCAAGTGCCTCTCGTACAGGGACAGCACGCCAATTTGTTAGTTAAGAAAAACTTTCTTAAACAATGAAGCGTGTTTTTCTTTTCGGGGCGCGTATTTTCTTTACTGTGTTTGTGAGGCTTGGGGGTAAATGGGTGCCGTGATGGGTGCCGTGATGGGTGTTTCTCTCATTGTTTGTGACATGTAAAGCAGGAAAAAACAATTAAAGCTAATAAAATACACCGAATCGATTTTGAGACCCATGCAATTCGTTTTTCAACGCAAAACTTTTATTAATATAGCGAGAGCTTTTCTCTTTTTTTTCTTAAAATAAGCGAAGATTCTGCGTTCTAGGATACTACTACCACACTGTGGTAAATTTTGCGTTTCAGTCCCTGATGTGAAACATTGTAATTAAGGTTTCCGACATCGAAATTGATGAAGGGCCAAAGTATGCAAACAACGTACAATGTAAAGACTTAATGCATCTGCTGCATTCACTATCGCTGCCCAGACGCGCTGCCTAAAAATGAGATCCTCCCTGAAACCCTGGGTTTGGGCACAAAACGCCAATGAAACTTTCAGCAACTGAGCAAACCCATAACATTCCGCGCCCTTAAGAAACTGGCAACAATTTTATAAATGCTATATATGCAGCAAAAAAGAGTCAACTTTCTTCTCTGCATCTTCGTCGAATAAAAACGACGCGGCACCGAAAGCAGCAATTAAGAATTTGACGGCGCTTTTGATTTATCGCGCTGGCAGCAGTCTGCAGACCACGAATAAATCATCCCATCGCACGAAGCAAAGATAAAGCCGACGCGACTGCTGTCGTGACGGGACCATGCAGTGCGTGTGCGCTTGACATGTTTCCAAACATTCTTTCGCAAATGCCCCAAATGTAGCAGCCCATTTACAAGAAACTAAGAGCCAGTCAATGCCCCCGCCATTTCGTTTTTAGCGAGGACGGGAAAATGCGCCGCGGGGAAAATTGAAAACTGTCAGAGAGCGCCTCGTAATAACCCTCGTTCGCTACAAAACTTAAAGAACGCGTAACTGATGTACAGAAAGATTTTGATGCAGCATTTGAATGTCGTTACCGAAACTGCGACGCGCAGAACAGAGGCTAAGCTGTTCGGAAAAAAAGTACAAGGCGAGAAGGAATCTAATGCGCCGGATCGGGGCACATCAGTAGTGCCATAGTGACTGAAAGAAAGAAAAATGGCTCTTCTTGGCAGGGACCGCGCGCTTAAGTATGTACGCCAAACAAAGCAAACAAGCAGGCTAGCAATATTTGTAGTTTCGCTCGTGCGCAATTAGACACGTGCATGGCGCACTGAAGCTTTAAAAGTAAAATAAAAGCGCAAAGAACTTCATGAGTGGCGGTACAGGGGGTGCTATCGGTCTTTTGTAGAGGGCGCAATGGCAACTCTTGTACTGAAGATCCTGGTGTCTTGATAACTTCAGCGAAAGTAGATTGCTGCAAAGCCCATGACGTTGCCAACTTCATTGAAATTGTACGCAAGGCACAATGGCATGCGGGTGGCTTTATGAAACCTCTGCAAAGACGTGCGTTGCGCGACCAAACCTATTAACGATTCGGAATGGTGCGCCAAATCAGTAATCATGGAGTTTTAGTTATAAAACGGAATTAATTATTATTCGGTGGCATGAACTGTAAGATGTACGTCAAAATAGTATGCCCGAATTTACGTGTTAAGTTGGTGGATTACACCAAGAAGACCGCATGCCGGTGGCCTCTAGAAACCACTGGGACGAAACTGTTAATTCTGAAACACATTCGTGGAGATATAGAGAAAGAGGAGAGAAAAGAAGAGAGAGGAAAAGATGGAAAGAATTGGTTATAAAAAAAAATGAGACGGTTTGACAACAAAAGATCATGCCTGAGAATACTAACATTTGAAACTCGAAGGCTCAACATGCAGAGCGGTTCAATCTGCAATGCAAATAAGCGTCTTAAAGGAAATCACCTGTGCTCCAAGCGATCAGTAGTACCGTCTTCGAGATTTCTTAAAGTAGTTTCGTCTTGCTCAGTGTCGCCTTAACAATTTTAAGACTTGCGGAGAAGGCGAGGAGTCGTGCTGTTCGCTACACCATGCCCCCTGTACGAACAGCGTCCGCGTCACACGATACGTACACGCTGAGATCAGGGCTACCAATGCTGACGTGAATATCTTGTTATTCTGGCTTTCATTTCTTCGTACGCAACTGAGACTCATCTTAATTTTAATCCCTTGTAAAGAATAAACTCCTAGCCTTCGCGCTAGCTGGCCCGACCGGTACTGCTGGAAAATATCGATCTGGGTTCATTAGCAATACCGTGGGCTATATGCTCCCGCCAAACCTGCTTATTCGGTGCTGTAAGTCTTTTTTTTTTGTTTCCTACACAGTTTCCCGCAAATTCCGGCCGGAATATCTGGTACCTCATTAAAACAATATCAGCGCAGTATGTTTCGACTCCTTTGTGGGTAAAGAGAGAGTATGCGGCTTTTTTACGCAGCGTTTCGGTGACTGTCGCCATTTCGGCCTGCCCCGCTGCATCTCTAGATTAGCATGCAGTCGCAGTGAGCCAAGCTTAGAACACGCTATCTTTAATGGGAGAAAACCTCCGTTAACTGCACCGGTATAGCTTAAGTAGAACGCTGTGCGTGTTGAGGATTACAGGTACTACATCACTATTCAAGCTACTCTGCAGAAGATCACAGCCTGTACTATACTTAAACCGTCCGCGCTTTGGTTAGGCAAGGTTTGTTTTCTTAGAGCCGAGATGGCTCGTTAGACATAGGTACAGATCGCGAGAATCACTAACTGAGGTTTGCAGCTCTCGCCTTAAGCTGTGTTTTGAAGTGTTTATCGTCATTTAGTAGCGAGGTGTGTTATTTTAGCCGGCGATACGCAGCCGAATGTCTTCTCGGGATAGCCTCAGGCGTAGGATGAATTTTCGGTACAGAAGGGGAAGAAAGGAGGGCTTAAATAATGATTTGAATGCGGGGAAGTTGCAACCTGTTTTTTTCCCTATTTGAGCTCTCCGATATAGTTATTATAATTGCCTAAATCACCTAGCGGTTTTCACTCGGCTTCTTTCTTTCTCAGGATGTGTGCGCGCATGTGATCTTCGAATAAGAAAAGCAGGAATTTGTAGCTGGGTTAAAACAGTTGCGTATTAGTTCAAATCCAAACTTTAACTGCAGGTATAAAGGAAACTTCATCATCTGAAGGTCGCATGAAAGAAAATTTGCAGCCTTCCAGTTCAAACACAACTGCCAGCGAAGTTCGGGCGAGTCACTGCTCAAATGATGGAGACTTCAGCGATGCAATGAGCGCCTTTGGGAAAGTTAAACAAATATTTATCTCGAAGTGACCTGAAAGCCGCGAGAGGATAGAATACTTTAAGGATTAATATGCATGCAAATTAAACGATGCTCCCGCGCATCGGGCTTCCACGCTGGCTACCTCACCGCTTCTCCACATCCCCACCCAATTTATCGCCTCATCGAGATTAAATGTTGAAGGTTTTTCCCGTGTTTGAACGAACGTCGGTTGCCGCCCTTTCTTCCCTCCTCGAGCACCTGACCTCCACTTTGTGTACAGCGAACACGGCGCGAAATGACACACGAGTACACAGGGCAGTTGAAAATTGCGCCGTCAGTGCATACGTCCGGTTCATCTCCGAAGCGCAGCTCACGTACAGACATTGGGAAAGCTGCTGCTTCACGTTGGAGGTCGGATTCGTCATAGACTAAAAAAAAAAATGTCAACGAAACGAAAGATAACGTTGAAAAAATGCAAATATACCGCGGCGGCTGCGTTTTTATGGAGGCAAAACGCTAAGGCGCCTTGTGCTGTGCGATGTCAGTGCACGTTAAAGATCCCCAGGTGGTCGAAATTATTCCGGAGCCCTCCACTACGGCACCTCTTTCTCTCTTTCGTCTGTCACTCCCTCTTTTATCCCTTCCCTTACGGCGCGGTTCATGTGTCCAACAATATATGAGACAGATACTGCGCCATTTCCTTTCCCCCCCAAAAACCAATTATTATTATCTCAGGTTTCGGCGACTACTTTTGTGCCCATCACATTACAACTGCACGGCTGTTTTCCGTGCAAGTTTCGGCTTCACTGCAGCTGAATATTACCAAGTCCGAAACCTGAGCCAAAACAATAGCTGACCATATCGGGATATGCTGAGAAAGCTCCAAGAGCCGCAACAAATAAAAAAAAAAGGTTCCACTACCGTCTGGAAGATGTCGAAGCAACAAGCGTTAGCTCTTTGGTTTACTAGAATTGACATTAATGAGATTAAATTGAGGTACACCAATGGAAATACAAATTTTACATCTTGAATTTATAAGTGACGTCGCCAATCACCAATTGGATATAACAGTGACGCCACCAATAAATCACCTATTCGATATACTAATGACGTCACCAATCAATAACATATTGGGTTGCTATATCTATTTACTATGAGGGCCGCCATCTTGAATTCCTTGGACAGAAAATTTCACGCCGAAAGGAGGTGGTAGAAGACCACAAGAAATCGAGAAACATGATGAGTAAGAGCTAACGCTCTTAAAAGTCGCTATATTGAATGTCACTTAACTACCATACTGACTAACTGAAATAGTCTGCTACTGAAAAGTCGCCTGCCAAGCTTTGCTTTGAAGAAGCTATAAGTACTTTCTGCGCATTGGAAGGCATCGTACTTTGATATGTTCAATTTATCGGTATTGCGCCAAAATTTTCGACTGGACTAGGGTGTGGAAACAGTGAAGGCAATCGCACGAGGCTGTTTTATTTAATACGACAACGAACAGCGCTGAAGAACCGCGGTGATGGAAAGTTCTCAGAAATACACCTTCCAAACAAATCAGAATTGGAAAGTCAACTCTCTAAAAAGTAACAATAGATGAAAAACCGACATGAGTTTTTGTCAAACTCGGCACATTATTTATGATGAAGACCAGCATGCGCACAGCAGGAGAGGCGATTGAAAGATGCTGTTCCATTAATTTAAGCGTGCAAGGAGAAATACGAGTAAGATTCTGCTGAGCCTCACCCTCTACGTTGTTCCGCAGCCATGCTATTTTTGAAGAATTAGTCATCAGCGATGCTGACATTAGTCTACATTTATGGACAATAAATTAGGCATGTAGTTTAAACATTTGCAGGCTATCCTATTCCTCTGAATAAGGACCTGAAATGCTTGCAGGGTGGTCGCTACACAAACACGCGTTAAATCACGTGTCTGAACCTGTTCCTCGGATAGCTTCAGACTTCGGACACTAATCTGGCGGCAGGGAAAAAAAAACCAAACCCGAACTCGGATAGTAAATTGGTACCCGTCTTCAGACGCTCTACTTCCACAACGGTGATGCTGGTAAGGTCGTAGCGGACTGACTGCGCCTTGCACAAAGATACTTGTACCGTTAGGCCTCGCAACCTCCGCAAAAGGCGCTGCTTTCTCGAAGATTGTCGTGACCACCGTGGTCGTGACGCATGTTTTCTAGTCGCATCTGCTGCCTTCAATCAATCAATCAATCAAAGGAAGCTTTATTTCATAATTCAAAAAAAAATTGTACAAAATATTTGGACCGATAGCCTACATGGCTAGTGTCCGGTCCAATACAAATCAAGTCATTTAGGCATTTAGGCAACCACATAAATATGTAAAGTGAGAAAAAAATGAAAACAGCGAATTAACACAGCAAAAAGCATCCAGTGTCCGATCGCATGCAAAAACAAGGCATTTTGGCAAACGTACAAGGAAGGTATACACCGGCATTTTAAGAAACACAGAAACACAAAAAGGAAATCACATGATTACTTGATTATGCAAGAAATATAATTTATTTATTTATTTATTTATTCAAAATACCTTACAGGGCCCAGAAGGGCATTGAGTAAGGGGGGCAAAACAATAGATTAAGCAAATAGGAAGAATAAATTAAAAACAACGCGTGATACAAGGCAAAAATTAAACACAATTATAAATATACAGGGCAAAACGTAACTAAAAGACATGCATCACCGCGAGCAACAAAAATTAAATTAGTAGCAAGAATGCATCGCAAGTGCCCAATAGGCATCAAAAGGAAAAAGCAGTAGTCATAAAAAACATACAGATGGCTGAAATTGCACAAGAAACCAAAACTTTGTAAAATACCAACGAGAAGAAAAGGGGACCAAGGACACAGAACAACCTGAAACAAGACACAATGTCGTTAAAGAAAATGTTTGTGCAGTTGGTCTTGAAATGATTGGTGGTTGCCGATAGATGCGATACAGTTGGGAAGATCATTCCAAAGAATAATGGCACGTGGAAGTGCAGATGAATTGAATGCTAAGGTTCTTCCGTAAATGCGTGTAATGCTATACTGATTATGTAGGCGGCGTGAAATGCGTGAAGGCTCTTCGAGGGGCAAGGGAGATGGCCTGGTGCTATGACGATATTTATGAAGTAAGCATAAAAGAGCGATGGAGCGACGAATATGTAATGGTTCGAGGGAGATATCAAGTTTAATCTTAGTGATACTGGACTGGGGGTGGTACTTTTGTGTGATGAAACGAGCGGCTCTATTTTGTACGGATTCAAGCATGTTGATCAGGTAATTTTGATAAGGGGACCACATAGGTGAAGCAAATTCTAGTTGAGGACGCACGATTGTTAAGTAAGCGACTTTTCTCACGTTATTAGGGGCGTTTCGCAAGTTCCGGCGCAGGTACCCAAGTGATCTTGAAGCTTTGGCACAGATGGATTGAATGTGTGTGGCCCATGAAAGATTATCTGTGAGGTGAATACCTAAATACTTATAAGATGATGCCCGAGACACTGCGGTACCTTCAATGGAGTACGAGAAATTAGAATTAGTACGCTTGCGGGTGAAAGAGATGACCTTGCATTTAGATGAGTTGAGCATCATTTGCCATTTACTGCACCAATTTGAAATTAAGTTCAGGTCAGTTTGGAGGGCAAGGTGATCATGCATAGAATTAATGGGCCGGTAAATGATGCAGTCGTCAGCAAAGAGGCGTATAGAAGAAGATATGTCTGTTGGCAAGTCGTTAATGTATATTAGAAACAATAAGGGGCCAAGAACACTACCTTGGGGTACGCCAGACTCTACATCACTGAGTGGGGAGGTGAAATTGTTAACTGTAGTGAACTGCTGGCGAAATGAAAGAAAGTTACGTAGCCATGACAGTGTTAAAGAATCTAGGCACAGAGCAGACAATTTTGAGAACAAGCGGGAATGTGCAACACGGTCGAAGGCTTTAGCAAAATCTAAAAAGATACAGTCAGTTTGAAGGTTAGCATCCATAATTTAGAGGATAGTTTAAAATTTCTGGCAAGCTTTATTTCCAATGGCAATGTATTCCAGACTTTCGTCCCAATGAACTCAATTAATCTCTCACCGTATGTGTTGTGATGGATCGGAAGATTAAAATTACCATTGGCAGCATGTCTTGTGTTGCGAACAGGCAAAGTGAATAAGCTCATCGGGAGTGGAGAGTTAGTTGTTAACATGCAGTTTACTAGAAGGGAGATTTTGTAGTCACGTAGGGCGGAAAATTTTAGTACTCGAACTTCTTCAAACAGGTTGTTACTTGGATGATGCAATGGAGAATATGTTATAATCCTTAGTGCTCGCTTCTGTATCCGTTGCAGAGGTGTGAGATAAGTTGAGTATGTGTGGCCCCATGATTCGCAGCAATAACTCATATGACAATGAACGAATGAGAAGTACAAGCTTCGTAATATGTTGCGAGGAAAGTATTGTCTAGCCTTAATAAGGACGTAGCAACCAAACGCAGCTCTATTACAAACGCTGTTCACTTGATTCTTCCAGTTAAGGTTATTGTCAAAGATAACACCAAGATATTTAAATGAAGGAACTGACTCGATTATACAATTGTTCAAGGAAATCCTAATATGGTTAAAATCAACGTTTTTTCTTCTTGTATGGAAGACGACATATTTAGTTTTCGCAACGTTCAATGTTAATCTATTGTTACTGAACCAGTTGGAAACAGTCATTAAATCCTGCTTCATGTCGTCTTGCATCGCAGAAACCGATTTACCTGTGAATATGAGGGCCGTGTCGTCTGCATACATGAGAACCTGCGAAAGCGAGACTGAACCTGGAAGATCATTTATATAAATGGAAAACAGTAGAGGCCCCAGGACAGATCCTTGGGGTACTCCGCATTTTATATAGCTATATGTAGATTCAAGGTTGTTAATTACCACTTTCTGTTGTCGACCTGATAAGTAACTGGTGAAAAATTGCAGTGTGTCATCAACAATCCCATAGGCGGCTAGTTTCCTCAGTAATATTGGATGTGATACAGTGTCGAACGCCTTCTTCAGGTCTAAAAATATACCAATTGCGATTTCGTTTTTATTAGGAGCTGAATTTATCAACTGGGAAAGCGTTAGAACGGCTGTAGAGGTCGACCTGTTTGGGACGAAACCGTGCTGCTGGTGACAGATGATGTTATACTGACTTAGGAATATTTTTAGTTGAATGGCATCAACCTCGGGCTGTGTAAGGTATCCCGCCAGAAAATGTCGTTATCCTTTTCAGCCTGTGCTCTTTCTACAGAGCTAAACAGAGAGAAGTGGCGAACCAGCTCATCAGAACACAATGAGAAACAAGAGGAGAAATGGACATCGGTTATGAGTAAAAAAAAGGAGCTTCTCCGAGGACACCTCAAGCGCGTCGTGTAGACAGACATGTGGGGAGAGAGGAGGAGGGCACAGGGAAGCCGCATGACGTGATTGTGGCATTGTGGATGGTCGGCTACTGAGCCGGAGGACCCGGGCTCGAACCCGGCAGCGGCGGCCGCATTTCGATGGAGGCGAAACGCAAACGGCGCCCGTGTGCCGTGCGATGTAAGCGCACGTTTAAGATTCTGAGGAGGTCTATTCTGGAGACCTCCACTACAGAGCCTCTTTCTCCCTTTCTTCTTTCTCTCCCACCATTATCCCTCTTCTCTTATGGCGCAGTTGAGGTGT
The DNA here is from genome assembly GCA_030143305.2 of Amblyomma americanum. Lineage (NCBI taxonomy): Eukaryota > Metazoa > Arthropoda > Arachnida > Ixodida > Ixodidae > Amblyomma > Amblyomma americanum. Next base: position 470,945 of record JARKHS020002545.1, read on the forward strand.
CCACCGAGATGTGAGACAGGGTTCCTGCGATATTTCCGTTCATCATTTTTTTTTCTTTTTGACGGTTGTCGAATGCATTGCGGATAACTCTAGTCGGGGCTGGTGTCCATCTTAGTGCGTAGTCGTGGCGCGCCACTTCTATGGTCGCATATCCCCTTGGAGACTGCTATGTCCAGCCTAGATCCACAACACCAGAAACGGCTGATCGAGCGGACGTGCTGGACTGCGACAGCCAGCAAAGTCCTGGACTAAGGACGCCGCCCGAAGAGGATGGCGACCAACAAGCATTGATTAAATAAAAGTTTTTCTTCCATCTCCGCCTGATTATATGGAATGCTTGTCAATGGAATGCTTTATCACCTGAAATTGTTTAAACCTTATCAAACAATGCATTTTCCCACATGTTGAATCCTTACATTAACAATGTGTGCACGTATGTTTTTTTTTTTCGTCGGGCATTACGACTATAGCGTACACAAGTGTTTTTACGCCCCCCCCCCTCCCTCTCTTTTCAGTAATACCGTAAGACGATGAATGTATAAAATAAACAAATAAATATGGAGCTGCGGAAGGTATCCTGAAAAAACGCCACTGTTCTTTTCCAGCCTGTGGCCTCACTCCGGCTGCACACTCCGTAGAGTTATTGCTCAAACTTGTAGGAGCCCGTCACCTCTACGCACGAATCGCGAAGCTAGAAATTGTGTGCAGAGTGTTTATATGCTGTTCAGATTTTCATTACAATCGTGAAAATATTCTGCACAAATTGACAGGAGGGGTGTGCATTGTGTAGCGTCGTTCGTGCTGCGTCAAGGCTCTGTTCGAGGTCGAATTTGCCGTGCGCGGTAGAACAGCACATGTGACTTTTTAGAAGACACTGACTTTGTGGGGTAATGTTGAGAGTTAAAAACTTTTTGTTTCTTTTTAGGTGCAAGTGTAGCAATTGACGATATGAATACTCTAAGTCTATAATTACACAGGTCTGCCCCTTGACAGCAGCGCTTCCATTACCATGTTCATAATAACGTAATGCATGTATGCCATTATTGCTTCCGGTGCTCTGTGAAAACTACAACTAGTCCGTGCGTCAGGAACGGTGGTGTAGGGGTCGTTGGCAACGAAGGTGGTATATGCACTGGCCACTGGTTTGCAACGTACAGAACAGAAACATTTTGGAAGAAACTCGAGTACTCTGCATAGAATTAAGAAGTAAGAAAAGACTGAGCCAGAGGCTCACAACCCATTTTTCCCATCCGAGCTACGCTTTTAGACTACATTTTAGGTAAGTCCACACAAGGAAAGAATAGAAGCGAAAAAATATTCTCACTTTGCATAAAACAAAACCTCTTCAACATTTCGCCTCCTTATGAGACTAAATCCCATCGCAATCTCCACCCCCTACGCCTTCCACAAAACGCTCTCATTTCTCTCGAATGCTCCCGTGCACTATAGCATGCGTCATTGTCAGAGCCTAGAGGAAGTAGGCTGAGGGGGTCGGGAGAAGGGTTGAAAGAGAGGGTGGCTGGTGCTCCTTCCCCGAATGGGGAACTGTCAGTTGAACCAACGTGATTCTCATTGTTCATTCGATCAGTTAAAAATGTTTTTAGCAAATACAATACCGCGCCTCCCCCTCCCCCTTTCTTTCCCCCACCTCCCACGCTGCCCTCATCCATACCAAAAAGTTTTAGATAAATCTGCCCTCAGTCGTAGTGTCGTCTTGTCACGAACCAATTATTCGAAGTGATATGAGACAATGATTGTGTTGGAAATTAAGCAAAAGTGATAAATTGCGCGCGCCCGCTCACACGCACGCACGCACGCACACACACACACACACACACACACACACACACACACACACACACACACACACACACACACACACGCACGCACGCACGCACGCACGCACACACACACACACACACACACACACACACACACACACACACACACACACACACACACACACACACACACACACACACACACACACACACACACACACACACACACACACACACACACACACACACACACACACACACACACACACACACACACACACACACACACACACACACACACACACACACACACACACACACACACACACACACACACACACACACACACACACACACCACACACACACACACACAGACACGCACATAGAGACCAGTATTTCAACATGTACGTTCTGCTCCGGGTTGTATCTAGAACACTTTAATTACACAAAGCGTATCTATGAATCGACTAATCGATGCCTGCTTTTATGCGTTTGCAAATACTGACTAGGCTACTTTCGCGTAGAGCGCTCGAGCAATGCGCACCAGACATTGGATATTTTATACAGTCACCCATATTTTTTCAGGCACAGTGCTCGTACCAACGCTGATTTCTTGCAGGTATATGCGACTCTACGTCAGCGCATGCTTTGCCACTATAACTCAAAAGCTACTTCACAGAGTTGCTTTGAATGTAGGGCAGTGCGCAGATCAAGCGCTCTGCAGAAGCCTGACGCACACAGAAAAAAAAAGAAGTAAGGCGCTCATGTGGAAAGCTGCAAGTTTTTCTTTTGGTGACATGTTGCATTAACACTAGTGCGCCCGAGGTCATGTTTCCGCATGACTCCTGGCTTTCTGCAGGAGCTTCAAGAGGCAAAAGCCACAACAAAATCAAGACCAGAGACGCATGCAATCAATTCTCCAAAGTATTGCGCGATGGTAGCAGCGCACGCTTCTTTTCTCGCCGGCCCGCATACCTTTCGCTCACAAGTTCCGCCTCATGAATTCGTGAAATGCCTCGCAGGGATAAAATTTTAATTAAGCGCCAAGATGTGCCTTGCGCGCGCTTTGAGATAAATGCTGGCGCAGAAATGTGAAAATCAATAGTTGCAACAGTGGAAGATTCGTCCCGTTTCCCCTCGCTCATTACACTTGGAATACGGGACGCTTTGCGTCTCGTTCGAGCGTGTCCCAAAGAAATTCGGGCCCGCGCCGTCTCTTCGGGGGAGTTGGTCGATGCGTCCGTGTGTTTCTTCGCAGAGGAATGAAAGGCTAATACCGGAACGTGTGACCGTTCTGAGCGAGCGGGCCGCGTTGAGACCTTCTGTAGTAAACGCGAGATCTCGAACAGCCACTTCTCGCCTGTAGCGAAATAAATACGAAAAATAGATGGTCTTGATGCGTCCTTCTTCAAAAAACTAAGACTCATGAAGCAGCAAAGGGCGTTCCACGTTCTCTATGAAACAGATATGGCACTATAGAAGTTTTTTGAATTATACCAAAAATCAGCAGGAGCAAACAAAATGTAATGACTATTATTTTGAAAACAATATTCTATCCCACGTAACTGAATCCCCGAATTTTTGACAGTGCCGTTGGCGAACAAAAAGAAAGAAAAAAGCATGCTAGCCTGAGCTCCCCCTCAAAATATCTTGAGTGAATCTTTCAAATTGAAAAAATATTTGCTCCGAGTTCTCACGGGTTTTTTGCTCCGGGTTTTTGCTCCCAGTTTTCCCAAAGTTTTGCACGGAAGTAGAAAATCTTTGCCAGCTATGAAACACATGACTAGCATCGCTGCCGCTGGTCTGTGTCTTTAGCAAACAGTAAACATGACGGTTGCAAGAATTTTTGACCCGGCTCTGCATCGAACACTTCTTCCGCTTACTGAGCGCTCAACAGGGAAAAAAAAATATTCGCAAAAAACTGGATATGCGTGTCAGATGCCGGAGTCATGAATTCGTGGCCCACCAGCTGCAGAAGCACCGCTTCCTGCTATAACTGCGGCAGATTACACCGCACCCTGCACTAACACCTGCAGTCCTCGAGAGGGCGAGGGAGACAAAATCGAAACAAATTACAAGTGCCCACCGCGGAGCTATTGTCGACAGGCACTTGGCCCAAGGCGGAATCGGACGTCGACCTTTCTTATCGCACGACAATGCTCTACTTAGGCCGCGACTTTACCCCTTTAGGTCTCTAACCCCCAAATTCTCTAAAACAGACACAAATTTTTGTTTTTTTTCCTTGCACCATGACTGATTGGAAGCACAAAACAACCATTGCCCCGTGGTCTAACCAACAAGTGCTATTTGTGCCTTGTTTGCAAAGTTTATTAATAAATAAATAAATAAATAAATAAATAAATAAATAAATAAATAAATAAATAAATAATTAAATAAATAAATAAATAAATAAATAAATAAATAAATAAATAAATAAATAAATAAATAAATAAATAAATAAATAAATAAATAAATAAATAAATATTTAAGGTTCTACCTGTGTCCTTCGCCACAAAAAAAATCCACAAAGTTGGGTCTCTTGGTCCCTTGGAGGTATAGTCACTTTTGTAAATATAGAACCTTTTCTTTATTTTATTAAGTATTGAAGTTTTTAAATATAGAACCTGTTTGACGGCGGAACGAATCATTGACCTGTCAATGCAATGCTTTGATCAAAGACTCTTCCCAAACATTTCACTCCATAAAAGCCGATCACCAGACCGGGGGAAATTTTGTGCCCATCAGAAAACCGGTGGGTACTCGGAGGCACTGCGGATCGAACCCAGCCCATCCCGAATGTAAGGCGGATGCTCTACCACAAGGCCGCTGCTCCTATTTTAAAAAAGGCCACAAGTGGGCTCTACTGCACGAGGCGGATTTCAGTTGTTTAACGGCTGGACTAATCACTTACCCGTCAATGCAGCGCTTTGGTCCACTACTCTTCCCAAGTATTGCACCACAGAAAATCCGAGCGCCAAGTCGGGGCCAATGTTGTAGCCATTAGAAACCCGGTGGGTAGCCGGTGGTACTGGGATCGAACCCAGCGCCTCGCTAATGCTCTACCACAAGGCCAACACTGCCAGGTGATTCAAACCCTGCCAGGCATCCGTCACCAGTGCTTCATTCGAATATACTAGTGCTATGCATCCATTCGTCTGAGAGCATGAGCAGAGTGAAAGTTCGGGCCAGGTGATGTTGAAGGATGGCTTCGCGCGACAAAATAGCGCTCGTCCTGCGTCCCTGTCTTGTTCTTGCTTTGTCGCGCTAAGCCTCCCTTCGAAGCCCCAGAACATGAGGAGGTTTTTTCGAAGTGTAGTTGCTGGCGGTGGAGGTTGCTGCATCGAAGGATTTAAAACTATGAACTGCGGTATCAAACCAAACCAAACTGAGTTCCTCGCCATCAAAGCAGCGGTCACTCACAGAAAGGTGCCTGACATTAGTAGCTCAAAGAAGAGGGTGCCTCGATACGTTGTAGGAGACCGAAAAGATTACAGGGATCAAATCTTGCGCATCGTATAAAAACAAGATGTGCAAAGTGCCTTTTCGTTCCGGTTACCCATCACTAAATAGAAGAAACAAGCATTTTCCTGCTATATCAGCAAACCAATGATTCCAGGCACAGTGTATAAACAGGAGCTGACAGTTGTCATTCCACAAAAGTTCCCTAGCGCGAAGTATCTCATTTCGAGGATTCTGCTTGAGATGAAAGAGGGCGATAGGTGGCGAAAAAAAGGCGCCTAATGGGTACCACTGCGTTAAGTAGGCACAAAAGAGAAACGCGACGAGAAGTAAGACAGAAACTGAAAGAAAAATAGCAAAGCTCGAAGTGCAGTCGAGAGAAAACCGTCTCGCGGAACTGCCTGCACTTTCAACAATGCAATAATCAAAAGCGACGCTGTAACCTAAGACGCGTCGAGTATAATACTCATGACGCTCACACCTTAAGAGCAGCATTCCTTGCAAAAAAAAAAAGCCAGCACTAATGCTTTCAGCTACGTTTAGAAGCCATGGTTTGCATTGAAGGAAAAAAGATAATGAACAAAACTAAAAATCTCGTCTTTTCTGTTACGTTGTCTCACCAATAATAATATTGTACGCAACTTCGGCATGTCACGTTTATATGTAGTAGGGAAACCCAATCACAACGATTCGAGATGAATTCAGCTCGACTTACGTATCTGGCCATAACAGTCACCTTAAGCACCGTGTGCGCGCTGCTTCACACTTTTTCTACTTTTCTGCGAACCAAAGCCACAAAGTAAGGGCATCATGGACATAGAATGTTTCAAGTGACGCCTTCATCTGAAGATAGGGTGAATAGCCTAGTATGGTGATAAGGACGTATCTTAGAATGGCTGCAGCACAAGCACAGTCATAGTACGCTCACCTACAGCGCTGCAGTGGTGTGCTGGGGAAAAAATTACGTGAAATCTTGACTCAGATGCTCTATTATTGGCACAGTGCAATAGGCAAAGTTTTCTGTGTGCCTGTGCATCTTTGCTCCAGCACAAGCCTTGCCTTCAGAAGGTGAATATGAACCGCAAGGCAAAGACAAGGAACAGAAACAGTAAAAGACACACCGTGTGTGTCGTATACTGTTTCTCTCCCTTGTATTTGCCTTGCGCTGCATATTCATCATGCAGAACCAACTAGCACGTCAACTCGCTCTTGTTGACTTTAGAAGAAAGTACCTGCTTAAAACTTCACTTTTCCTGTGCGGCAGAGAGGTGTTCCAGTGCTCTAGACAACCATAATCATGACTGTACTACAAGCACGCCTCGAGAGACGAAAGGCTGTTCTCCTTAGAAACGGTGATTTTGCTGTTAAGTGCCACTACAGTCAAGAAAATGTGGCCTATTCACCTAGTCGTTGACATCACAAGCTTTTAAAGGGCAATTGCATCACTTTTAGAAAATTCAGATATATTCAAGGATTCAAATCTCTATAAGCTGTAGGTAAAGAATTGCGCATTATTTTGCACTAGCATCTAAAATGGTGACGTAATCGACGATTAAAGCTCAAACCTTTTCTCGAAGCATCGGAGAAGTGTGAAGAAGCTCGGAATGACGTCACCGACGGTAAGGTTTCTGATTTCCCGCAGATTGACCCGCACTCGGCCGTGCGTCGTCGGATGCAGCCAAACAACGTTTTACCACCTTTGTATTCGACGGTTTTGCTTTTCTTCCTTCAAAACAATCGTTTGTGCGTTGAAAACGTACCGGCAACGTCGATGACGCCATTGTGCACCTCCACTCGGTGCTGTGAGCTGCAGAGAAGCCTGAAAGCCGCCACGGTTTTAATCGCAAGTTACGCCACTCTTTCAAATGCCAGCCCAAAAAGACTTCGAATGTTTGTCTGCAAGCTTCGAACATTCAACACGTTCAGGTTCGTCGAAATCTAAAGCCTATGCAGTTACCTAGGGCGAGCTCCTTTAAACGGAGGTAGGTTATTTGTCGGAGATTAGTGTTAGACTGTGTCTCTAGGGCACCTGCAAGCATTAAGCATTTCAGGAGTTCATTCAGAGCTTACTGTTCACTCTAAACACCTTTTATAAAAAGGGAGCGCGGTAGAGGACAGCTTATAGTCGTACTCGTGTTTAGAGTGTGCTAAACGGGGTTTTAGCGTAGCATTTCGCAAAGACTATAGCTTTCCGCTCTATTATATTGCTTTTTAATGTGACTGTTATAGCCGCCTCGGTGGCTGAGTGGCTATGGCACTCGGCTGCCGGACAGAGAGACGCGGGTTCGACCCCGGCCGCGGCGGTCTAATTTCGATGGAGGCGAAATTCTAGAGGCCCAC